>OX377623.1:9491543-9782267 GCA_947397865.1 Polietes domitor
AGGAGGGAAAAGGAGGGAAAAGGAGTGACAAGGTGTGACAAGGAGAAACAAGGAGGGACAAGGAGTGTCAAGGAGTGACAATGAGTGTCAAGGAGGGACGAGCATGGACTAGGGGGGTCAAGAAGGGACAAGTACGGACCAGGAGGGACAATGAGGTACAAGGAGGGATAATGAGGGACAAGGAGAGAAAAGATGGGGCAAGGAGGGTCAGGGAGGGACAAGGAGAGACAAGGAGGGACAAGGAGGGACAAGGAGGGACAAGGAGGGACAAGGACGGACAAGGAGGGAAAAGGAGGGACAAGGAGGGACAAGGAGGGAAAAAGGAGGGACAAGTACGGACCAGGAGGGAAGAGGAGGGACAATGAGGGGCAAGGAGTGACAAGGAGGGACAAGGACGGACAAGGAGGGACAAGGAGGGACAAGGAGGGAAAAGATGGAACAAGGAGGGACAATGAAGGGCAATGAGGGAAAAGGAGTGACAAGGAGGGCCAAGGAGGGGCAATGAGGGCAAGTAGGAGCAAGGAGGTACCAGGAGGGTTAAGGAGATTCAAGGAGGGACAAGAAGGGACAAACAGAGACAAGGAAGGACAAGCAGGATCAAGGAGGGACAAACAGGGACAAGTCGGGACAAGGAGGGACAAGGAAAGACAAGGAGGGAAAAGGAGGGACAATGAAGGGCAATGAGGGAAAAGGAGTGACAAGGAGGGCCAATGAGGGGCAAGTAGGAGAAAGGAGGGACCAGGAGGGTCAATGAGGGACAAGTAGGGACAAGGACGGACAAGAAGGGACAAGAAGGTACAAGGAGGGACAAGCAGGATCAAGGAGGGACAAACAGGGACAAGGAAGGACAAGGAGGGTCAAGAAGGGACAATGAGGGGCAATAAGGGACAAGCAGGGACAAGTAGGGACAAGCAGGATCAAGGAGGGACAAACAGGAACAAGGCGGGACAAGAAGGGCAAGACGGGACAAGGAGGGAAAAGGAGGGACATGGTGGGGCAATGAGGGACAAGAAGGGACAAGCAGGATCAAGGAGGGACGAATAGGGACAAGGAAGGACAAGCAGGGCCAAGAAGGGACAAGCAGGATCAAGGAGGGACAAGGAGGGAAAAGAAGGGGCAAGGAGGAGCAAGGAGGGACCAGGAGGGGCATGGACAGACAAGAAGGGACAAGTAGGGAAAATGATTGAAAGGAGTGACAAGGAGGGAAAATGAGGGACAAGGAGGGTCAAGGAGGGAAAAGGAGGGAAAATGAGTGACAAGGAGGGACAAGCAGGGACTAGGAGGGACAAGGAGGGATAATAAGGGTCAAGGAGGGACAAGGAGGGAAAAGGAGGACAAAGGAGGGGCAATGAGAGGCAAGGAGGGACAAGGAGGGACAAGGTGGGACAAGGTGGGAAAAGGAGGACAAAGGAGGGCCAATGAGGGACAAGGAGAAACAAGGAGGGACAAGCAGGGATAAGGAGGGTCAAGGAGGGAAAAGGAATGACAAGGAGGGACTTGGAGGGACAATGAGTGTCAGGGATGGTCAAGGAGGGACAAGGAGGACAAAGGAGTAGCAATGAGAGACAAGCAGGGACAATAACGGACAAGGAGTGATAAGGAGGGAAAGGAGTGACAAGGAGGGATAAGGACGGAAAAGGACGGAAAAGGAGTGACAAGGAGGGGTAATGAGGGATAAGGAGGGAGAAGGAGGGACAAGCAGAAACTAGGTGGGACATGGAGGGAATATGAGGGTCAAGGACGGTCAAGGAAGGGCAAGGAGGGAACAGAAAGAAAAGGAGGAAAAAGGAGGGAAAGGAGTGACAAGGAGGCATAAGGAGGGAAAAGGAGTTACAAGGAGGGGCAAGGAGATACAAGGAGGTTCAATGAGGGGCAAGTAGTAGGCAAGGAGGTACAAGGAGCGACAATGAGTGAAAAAGAGGGACAAGGAGGGGCAATGTGGGACAAGGAGGGATGAAGAGGGAGAAGGAGTGGCAAGGAGGGACAATGAGGGTCAATGAGGGACAAGTAGTAGGCAAGGAGGTACACGGAGGGTCAAGGAGGGACAATGAGTGAAAAAGAGGGACAAGCAGGGACAAGGAGGGACGAAGAGGGAGAAGGAGGGACAATGAGGGTCAAGGATGGTCAAGGAGTGACAATGAGGGACAGGGAGGGACAAGGAGGGGCAATGAGGGGCAAGGAGGGACAAGGAGGGATAAGGACGGACCAGGAGGGACAAGGAGGGTCTCGGATGGAAAAGGAGGGATAAGGTGGGAAATGGAAGGACAAGGAGGGAAACGGACGGAAAAGTAGTGACAAGGAGGGACAATGAGGGACAAATAGGGAAAAGGAGGGATATGGAGCGACATGGAGGGACAAGAAGGGACAAGGAGGGTCAAGGAGGGTCAAGGGGGGACAAGGAGGGAAAATGAGTGACAAGGAGGGACAAGCAGGGACTAGGAGGGACAAGGAGGACAAAGGTGGGGCAATGGGAGGCAAAGAGGGACAACCAGGGACAAGGAGGGACAAGGAGGGACAATGAGCGTCAAGGATGGTCATGGAGGGACAAGGAGGGACAAGGAGGACAAGGAGGGACAAGGAGGGAAAAGGAGGGAAAAGGAGAGCCAATGAGGGACAAGGAGAAACAAGGAGGCACAAGAAGGGATAAGGAGGG
Organism: Polietes domitor; assembly: GCA_947397865.1. Taxonomy (NCBI): domain Eukaryota; kingdom Metazoa; phylum Arthropoda; class Insecta; order Diptera; family Muscidae; genus Polietes; species Polietes domitor. Next base: position 9,494,197 of record OX377623.1, read on the forward strand.
ACAAGGTGGGACAAGGAGGGAAAAGGAGGGCCAATGAGGGACAAGGAGAAACAAGGAGGGACAAGAAGGGACAATGAGTGAAAAAGAGGGGCAAGCAGGGACAAGGAGGGAAAAGGAATGACAAGGAGGGACAAGTAGGGACTTGGAGGGACAATGAGGGTCAGGGATGGTCAAGGAGGGACAAGGAGGACAAAGGAGTAGCAATGAGAGACAAGCAGGGACAATAACGGACAAGGAGGGATAAGGAGGGAAAGGAGTGACAATGAGGGATAAGGACGGAAAAGGAGTGACAAGGAGGGGAAATGAGGGACAAGGAGGGAGAAGGAGGGACAAGCAGGAACTAGGTGGGACATGGAGGGAATATGAGGGTCAAGGACGGTCAAGGAGGGGCATGGAGGGAATAGAAAGAAAAGGAGGACAAAGGAGGGAAAGGAGTGACAAGGAGGAATAAGGAGGGAAAAGGACGGAAAAGGAGTTACAAGGAGGGGCAAGGAGATACAAGGAGGTTCAATGAGGGGCAAGTAGTAGGCAAGGAGGTACAAGGAGAGTCAAGGAGCGACAAGGAGGGACAATGAGTGAAAAAGAGGGGCAAGCAGGGACAAGGAGGGGCAATGAGGGACAAGGAGGGATGAAGAGGGAGAAGGAGTGGCAAGGAGGGACAATGAGGGACAAGTAGTAGGGAAGGAGGAACAAGGAGGTACACGGAGGGACAAGGACGGGCAATGAGGGACAAGGACGGAAAAGGAGGGACAAGGAGGGACAAGAAGGGTCAAGGAGGGAAAAGGAGCGAAAAGGAAGGTCAAGGACGGTCAAGGAGGGGCAAGGAGGGAATAGAAAGAAAAGGAGGACAAAGGAGGGAAAGGAGTGACAAGGAGGAATAAGGAGGGAAAAGGACGGAAAAGGAGTTACAAGGAGGGGCAAGGAGATACAAGGAGGTTCAATGAGGGGCAAGTAGTAGGCAAGGAGGTACAAGGAGAGTCAAGGAGCGACAAGGAGGGACAATGAGTGAAAAAGAGGGGCAAGCAGGGACAAGGAGGGGCAATGAGGGACAAGGAGGGATGAAGAGGGAGAAGGAGTGGCAAGGAGGGACAATGAGGGTCAATGAGGGACAAGTAGTAGGGAAGGAGGAACAAGGAGGTACACGGAGGGACAAGGACGGGCAATGAGGGACAAGGACGGAAAAGGAGGGACAAGGAGTGACAAGAAGGGTCAAGGAGGGGTAAGGAGAGACAAGGAGAGAAAAGGAGGGAAAGGAGGGAAAGGAGGGAAAGGAGGGAAAAGTAGTGACAAGGAGGGACAAAGAGGGAAAATGATTGAAAGGAGTGACAAGGAGGGAAAATGAGGTCAAAGGGACAAGGAGCAACAAGGAGGAACAAGGAGGGACAATGAGGGATAAGGAGGGACAAGGACGGGCAATGAGTTGCAATGAGGGACAAGGAGGGTCAAGGAGGGACATGGACGGGCAATGAGGGACAAGGAGGGACAAGAGGACAAGAAGGTGCAAGGAGGGACAAGAAGGGAAAAGGAGGGACAAAGAGGGAAAATGAGGGTCAAGGACGGTCAAGGACGGTCAAGGAGGGTCAAGGAGCGACAAGGAGGGACAATGAGTGAAAAAGAGGGACAAGCAGGGACAAGGAGGGAAAAGAAGGAGCAATGAGGGACACGCAGGGACATCAGGGACAAGGAGGGCCAATGAGGGACAAGGAGGGACAAGGAGGGTCAATGAGGGACAAGGAGTGGAAATGAGGGAAAAGAAGAGATAGTTAGCGACAAGGAGGGTCAAGGAGGGAAAAGGTCGGAAAAGGAGTGACAAGGAGGGTCAATGAGGGACAAGGAGGGTCAATGAGGGACAAGGAGGGTCAATGAGGGACAAGGAGGGAAAAGGAAGGATAAGGAGCGACAAGGAGGGACAAGCAATGACAAGGATGATCAAGGAGTGACAAGGAGGGTATCGGAGGGACAAGGAGGGGCAATGAGGGTCCAGGCGGGAAAAAGAGTGACAAGAAGGGTCAAGGAGGGGTAAAGAGAGACAAGGAGAGACAAGGAGAGAAAAGGATGGAAAGGAGGGACAATGAGTGAAAAAGAGGGACAAGCAGGGAAAGGCAATGAGGGACAAGGAGGGATGCAGAGGGAGAAGGATTGGCAAGGAGAGACAATGAGGGTCAATTAGGGACAAGTAGTAGGCAAGGAGGTACACGGAGGGCCAAGGAGCGACAAGGAGGGACAAGGAGGGAACAGAAAGAAAAGGAGGACAAAGGAGGGAAAGGAGTGACAAGGAGGGACAATGAGTGAAAAAGACGGACAAGCAGGGACCAGGAGCGACGAAGAGGGAGAAGGAGATACAAGGAGGTTCAATGAGGGGCACGTAGTAGGCAAGGAGGTACAAGGAGGGACAATGAGTGAAAAAGAAGGACAAGCAGGGACATGGAGGGGCAATGAGGGATGAAGAGGGAGAAGGAGTGGCACGGAGGGACAATGAGGGTCAATGAGGGAATTAGCGACAAGGAGGGTCAATTAGAGTAAAGGAGGGAAAAGGACGAAAAAGGAGTGACAAGAAGGGGCAAGGAGGGACAAGGAGGGACAAGGAGGGAAAAGGAGGGATAAGGAGCGACAAGGAGAGACAAGCAATGACAAGGAGGATCAAGGAGTGACGAGGAGGGTCTCGGAGGGACAAGGAGGGGCAATGTGGGACAAGGAGGGAAAAGGAGGGGCAATGAGGGACAAGAAGGGAAAAGGAGGAACACGGAGGGACTAGTAGGGGCAAGGAGAGACAAGGAGGAAAAAGGAGGGGCAATGAGGAGCACTGAGGGTCCAGGCGGGAAAAAGAGTGTCAAGAAGGGTTAAGGAGTGGTCAGGAGAGACAAGGAGAGACAAGGAGGGAAAAGGATGGAAAGGAGTGAAAAGGAGGGACAAAGAGGGAAAATGATAGAAATGAGTGACAAGGATGGAAAAGGAGGACAAAGGAGGGGCAATGAGGGACAAAGGAGGGGCAATGAGGGACAAGGAGCAACAAGGAGGAACAAGGAGGGACAATGAGGGTCAAGGAGGGACAAGGACGGGCATTGAGGGACAAGGAGGGTCCAGGTGGGAAAACGAGTGACAAGAAGGGTCAAGGAGGGGTAAGGAGAGACAAGTAGAGAAAAGGAGGGAAAAGGGGTGACAAGAAGGGACAAAGAGGGAAAATGATTGAAAGGAGTGACAAGGAGGGAAAAGGAGGGAAAAGGAGGACAAAGAAGGGGCAATGAGGGACAAGGAGGGACAATGAGGGTCAAGGAGGGATAAGGAGGGACAAGGACGGGCAATGAGGGGCAATGAGGGTCAAGGAGGGTCAAGGAGTGAAAAGGAGGGAAAAGAAGGGATAGTTAGCGACAAGGAGGGTCAAGGAGGGGTAAGGAGAGACAAGTAGAGAAAAGGAGGGAAAAGGAGTGACAAGAAGGGACAAAGAGGGAAAATGATTGAAAGGAGTGACAAGGAGGGAAAAGGAGGACAAAGAAGGGGCAATGAGGGACAAGGAGGGACAATGAGGGTCAAGGAGGGATAAGGAGGGACAAGGACGGGCAATGAGGGGCAATGAGGGTCAAGGAGGGTCAAGGAGTGAAAAGGAGGGAAAAGAAGGGATAGTTAGCGACAAGGAGGGTCAAGGAGGGAAAAGGAGGGAAAAGGACGGAAAAGTAGTGACAAGGAAGGACAAGGAGGGTCAATGAGGGACAAGGAGGGAAAAGGAGGGACAAGGAGAGACAAGGAGGACAAAGGAGGGGCAATGAGGGTCCAGGTGGGAAAAAGAGTGACAAGAAGGGTCAAGGAGGGGTAAGGAGGGGTAAGGAGAGACAAGGAGAGAAAAGGAGGGAAAGGAGGGAAAAGTAGTGACAAGGAGGGACAAAGAGGGAAAATGATTGAAAGGAGTGACAAGGATGGAAAAGGAGGACAAAGGAGGGGCAATGAGGGACAAAGGAGGGGCAATGAGGGACAAGGAGGAACAAGGAGGGTCAAGGAGGGATAAGGAGGGACAAGGACGGGCAATGAGTTGCAATGAGGGACAAGGAGGGTCAAGGAGGGACAAGGACGGGCAATGAGGGAAAAGGCGGAAAAGCAATGACAAGGAGGATCAAGGAGGGTATCGGAGGGACATGGAGGGGCAATGAAGGACAAGGAGGGACAAGGAGGGAAAAGGAAGGACAAGGAGTGAAAATGAGGGAAAAGAAGAGATAGTTAGCGACAAGGAGGGTCAAGGAGGGACAAAGAGCGACAAGGAGTGAAAAGAGGGGCAATGAGGGACCAGGAGGGGCAATGAGGGACAAGGAGGGAAAGGGAGGGAAAAGGACGGAAAAGGAGGAACAAGGTGGGAAAAGGAGTGAAAAGGAGGAACACGGTGGGACCAGTAGGGGCAAGGAGTGACAAGGAGGGAAAAGGAGGACAAAGGACGGAAAAGGAAGGCAAATGAGGGAAAAGGAGTGACAAGGAGGGCAAAGAGGGACAATGAGGGTCAAGTAGGGTCAAGGAGGAAAATGAGGTATAAGGAGCGACAAGGAAGGTCAAGGAGGGACAAGGTGTGACAAGGAGGGACAAGGAGCGCCAAGGTGGAATAAGGAGGAACAAGTGGGGACAATTTGGGAAAAAGAGGGTAAAGGAGGGACAAGCAGGGACAGGGTGGGACAAGGAGGGACAATGAGGGACAAGGAGGGAAAAGGGGGGACAAGGAGGGACAAGGAGTGACAAGGAGGGAAAAGGAGTGACAAGGAGGAACACGGAGGGGCAAGGAGTGACAAGGAGGGACAAGGAGGGAAAAGGAGGAAAAAGGAGGACAAAGGAGGGAAAAGGAGTGACAAGGAGGACAATGAGGGACAATGATGGTCAAGTAGGTTCAAGGAGTGACAAGGAGGGAAAAGGAGGTATAAAGAGCGACAAGGAAGGTCAAGGACGGACAAGCAGGGACAAGGAGCGACAAGGTGGGACAAGGAGGTACAAGGAGGGACAATTTGGGAAAAAGAGGGTCAAGGAGGGACAAGCAGGGACATGGACGGGCAATGAGGGACAAGGAGGGAAAAGGAGGGACAAGGAGTGAAATGAGGAGAAAGGAGGGGAAAGGAGGGGCAATGGGGGGCAACGAGGGACAAGGATGGACAAGGAGTGACAAGGAGCGGCAAGGAGGGACAAGGAGGGACAAGTAGAAAGCAAGGAGGTACAAGGAGGGTCAAGGAGGGACAAGGACGGGCAATGAGGGACAAGAAGGGAAAAATGAGGGACAAGGAGGGACAAAGAGGGAAAATGATTGAAAGGAGTGACAAGGAGGGCAAAGGAGGGACAAGGAGGAACAAGGAGGGACAATGAGGGTCAAGGAGGGACAAGGACGGGCATTGAGGGACAAGGAGGGTCCAGGTGGGAAAACGAGTGACAAGAAGGGTCAAGGAGGGGTAAGGAGAGACAAGTAGAGAAAAGGAGGGAAAAGGGGTGACAAGAAGGGACAAAGAGGGAAAATGATTGAAAGGAGTGACAAGGAGGGAAAAGGAGGGAAAAGGAGGACAAAGAAGGGGCAATGAGGGACAAGGAGGGACAATGAGGGTCAAGGAGGGATAAGGAGGGACAAGGACGGGCAATGAGGGGCAATGAGGGTCAAGGAGGGTCAAGGAGTGAAAAGGAGGGAAAAGAAGGGATAGTTAGCGACAAGGAGGGTCAAGGAGGGGTAAGGAGAGACAAGTAGAGAAAAGGAGGGAAAAGGAGTGACAAGAAGGGACAAAGAGGGAAAATGATTGAAAGGAGTGACAAGGAGGGAAAAGGAGGACAAAGAAGGGGCAATGAGGGACAAGGAGGGACAATGAGGGTCAAGGAGGGATAAGGAGGGACAAGGACGGGCAATGAGGGGCAATGAGGGTCAAGGAGGGTCAAGGAGTGAAAAGGAGGGAAAAGAAGGGATAGTTAGCGACAAGGAGGGTCAAGGAGGGAAAAGGAGGGAAAAGGACGGAAAAGTAGTGACAAGGAATGACAAGGAGGGTCAATGAGGGACAAGGAGGGAAAAGGAGGGACAAGGAGAGACAAGGAGGACAAAGGAGGGGCAATGAGGGTCCAGGTGGGAAAAAGAGTGACAAGAAGGGTCAAGGAGGGGTAAGGAGGGGTAAGGAGGGGTAAGGAGAGACAAGGAGAGAAAAGGAGGGAAAGGAGGGAAAAGTAGTGACAAGGAGGGACAAAGAGGGAAAATGATTGAAAGGAGTGACAAGGATGGAAAAGGAGGACAAAGGAGGGGCAATGAGGGACAAAGGAGGGGCAATGAGGGACAAGGAGCAACAAGGAGGAACAAGGAGGGTCAAGGAGGGATAAGGAGGGACAAGGACGGGCAATGAGTTGCAATGAGGGACAAGGAGGGTCAAGGAGGGACAAGGACGGGCAATGAGGGAAAAGGCGGAAAAGCAATGACAAGGAGGATCAAGGAGGGTATCGGAGGGACATGGAGGGGCAATGAAGGACAAGGAGGGACAAGGAGGGAAAAGGAAGGACAAGGAGTGAAAATGAGGGAAAAGAAGAGATAGTTAGCGACAAGGAGGGTCAAGGAGGGACAAAGAGCGACAAGGAGTGAAAAGAGGGGCAATGAGGGACCAGGAGGGGCAATGAGGGACAAGGAGGGAAAGGGAGGGAAAAGGACGGAAAAGGAGGAACAAGGTGGGAAAAGGAGTGAAAAGGAGGAACACGGTGGGACCAGTAGGGGCAAGGAGTGACAAGGAGGGAAAAGGAGGACAAAGGACGGAAAAGGAAGGCAAATGAGGGAAAAGGAGTGACAAGGAGGGCAAAGAGGGACAATGAGGGTCAAGTAGGGTCAAGGAGGAAAATGAGGTATAAGGAGCGACAAGGAAGGTCAAGGAGGGACAAGGTGTGACAAGGAGGGACAAGGAGCGCCAAGGTGGAATAAGGAGGAACAAGTGGGGACAATTTGGGAAAAAGAGGGTAAAGGAGGGACAAGCAGGGACAGGGTGGGACAAGGAGGGACAATGAGGGACAATGAGGGACAATGAGGGACAAGGAGGGAAAAGGGGGGACAAGGAGGGACAAGGAGTGACAAGGAGGGAAAAGGAGTGACAAGGAGGAACACGGAGGGGCAAGGAGTGACAAGGAGGGACAAGGAGGGAAAAGGAGGAAAAAGGAGGACAAAGGAGGGAAAAGGAGTGACAAGGAGGACAATGAGGGACAATGATGGTCAAGTAGGTTCAAGGAGTGACAAGGAGGGAAAAGGAGGTATAAAGAGCGACAAGGAAGGTCAAGGACGGACAAGCAGGGACAAGGAGCGACAAGGTGGGATAAGGAGGTACAAGGAGGGACAATTTGGGAAAAAGAGGGTCAAGGAGGGACAAGCAGGGACAAGGAGGGAAAAGGAGGGGCAATGAGGGACAAGGAGGGAAAAGGAGGGACAAGGAGTGAAATGAGGAGAAAGGAGGGAAAAGGAGGGGCAACGAGGGACAAGGAGTGACAAGGAGCGGTAAGGAGGGACAAGGAGGGTCAATGAGGGACAAGTAGTAAGCAAGGAGGTACATGGAGGGTCAAGGAGCGACAAAGAGGGACAATGAGTGAAAAAGAGGGACAAGGAGGGGCAATGAGGGACAAGGAGGGACGAAGAGGGAGAAGGAGTGGCAAAGAGGGACAATGAGGGTCAAGGATGGTCAAGGAGTGACAATGAGGGACAGGGAGGGACAAGGAGGGGCAATGAGGAGCAATGAGGGACCAGGAGGGAAAAAGAGTGTCAATAAGGGACAAGGAGGGGTAAGGAGAGACCAGGAGAGAAAAGTAAGGAAAGGAGTGACAAGTAGGGAAAATGATTGAAAGGAGGGAAAATGAGGGACAAGGAGGGACAAGGAGGGAAAAGTAGTGACAAGGAAGGACAAGGAGGGTCAATGAGGGACAAGGAGGGAAAAGGAGGGACAAGGAGGACAAAGGAGGGGCAATGAGGGTCCAGGTGGGAAAAAGAGTGACAAGAAGGGTCAAGGAGGGGTAAGGAGGGGTAAGGAGAGAAAAGGAGGGAAAGGAGGGAAAAATAGTGACAAGGAGGGACAAAGAGGGAAAATGATTGAAAGGAGTGACAAGGATGGAAAAGGAGGACAAAGGAGGTGCAATGAGGGACAAGGAGCAACAAGGAGGAACAAGGAGGGACAATGAGGGTCAAGGAGGGATAAGGAGGGACAAGGACGGGCAATGAGTTGCAATGAGGGACAAGGAGGGTCAAGGAGTGAAAAGGAGGGAAAAGAAGGGATAGTTAGCGACAAGGAGGGTCAAGGAGGGAAAAGGAGGGAAAAGGACGGAAAAGTAGTGACAAGGAAGGACAAGGAGGGTCAATGAGGGACAAGGAGGGAAAAGGAGGGAAAAGGAGGGACAAGGAGAGACAAGGAGGACAAAGGAGGGGCAATGAGGGTCCAGGTGGGAAAAAGAGTGACAAGAAGGGTCAAGGAGGGGTAAGGAGGGGTAAGGAGAGACAAGGACGGGCAATGAGTTGCAATGAGGGACAAGGAGGGTCAAGGAGGGACAAGGACGGGCAATGAGGGAAAAGGAGGGACAAGAAGGTGCAAGGAGGGACAAGAAGGGAAAAGGAGGGACAAAGAGGGAAAATGAGGGTCAAGGACGGTCAAGGATGTACAAGGAGGGTCAAGGAGCGACAAGGAGGGACAATGAGTGAAAAAGAGGGACAAGCAGGGATAAGGAGGGAAAAGAAGGAGCAATGAGGGACACGCAGGTACATCAGGGACAAGGAGGGCCAATGAGGGACAAGGATGGACAAGGAGGGACAAGGAGGGACAAGGAGTGAAAATGAGGGAAAATGAGGGAAAAGAAGAGATAGTTAGCGACAAGGAGGGTCAAGGAGGGACAAGGAGGGAAAAGGACGGAAAAGGAGTGACAAGGAGGGACAAGGAGGGTCAATGAGGGACAAGGAGGGAAAAGGAGGGACAAGGAGGGTCAATGAGGGACAAGGAGGGAAAAGGAGGGATAAGGAGCGACAAGGAGGGACAAGCAATGACAAGGAGGATCAAGGAGTGACAAGGAGGGTATCGGAGGGACAAGGAGGGGCAATGAAGGACAAGGAGGGAAAAGGAAGGACAAGGAGTGAAAATGAGGGAAAAGAAGAGATAGTTAGCGACAAGGAGGGACAAAGAGCGACAAGGAGTGAAAAGAGGGGCAATGAGGGACCAGGAGGGGCAATGAGGGACAAGGAGGGAAAGGGAGGGAAAAGGACGGAAAAGGAGGAACAAGGTGGGAAAAGGAGTGACAAGGAGGAACACGGTGGGACCAGTAGGGGCAAGGAGTGACAAGGAGGGAAAAGGAGGACAAAGGACGGAAAAGGAAGGCAAATGAGGGAAAAGGAGTGACAAGGAGGGCAAAGAGGGCAAAGAGGGACAATGAGGGTCAAGTAGGGTCAAGGAGAAAAATGAGGTATAAGGAGCGACAAGGAAGGTCAAGGAGGGACAAGGTGTGACAAGGAGGGACAAGGAGCGACAAGGTGGAATAAGGAGGAACAAGTGGGGACAATTTGGGAAAAAGAGGGTAAAGGAGGGACAAGCAGGGACAGGGTGGGACAAGGAGGGACAATGAGGGACAAGGAGGAACAAGGAGGGAAAAGGGGGGACAAGGAGGGACAAGGAGTGACAAAGAGGGAAAAGGAGTGACAAGGAGGAACACGGAGGGGCAAGGAGTGACAAGGAGGGACAAGGAGGGAAAAGGAGGAAAAAGGAGGACAAAGGAGGGAAAAGGAGTGACAAGGAGGACAATGAGGGACAATGATGGTCAAGTAGGTTCAAGGAGTGACAAGGAGAGAAAAGGAGGTATAAAGAGCGACAAGGAAGGTCAAGGACGGACAAGCAGGGACAAGGAGCGACAAGGTGGGATAAGGAGGTACAAGGAGGGACAATTTGGGAAAAAGAGGGTCAAGGAGGGACAAGGAGGGAAAAGGAGGGGCAATGAGGGACAAGGAGGGAAAAGGAGGGACAAGGAGTGAAATGAGGAGAAAGGAGGGAAAAGGAGGGACAAGCAGGGAAAAGGAGGGACAAGGAGGGGCAACGAGGGACAAGGTTGGACAAGGAGTGACAAGGAGCGGTAAGGAGGGACAAGGAGGGTCAATGAGGGACAAGTAGTAAGCAAGGAGGAACATGGAGGGTCAAGGAGCGACAAGGAGGGACAATGAGTGAAAAAGAGGGACAAGGAGGGGCAATGAGGGACAAGGAGGGACGAAGAGGGAGAAGGAGTGGCAAAGAGGGACAATGAGGGTCAAGGATGGTCAAGGAGTGACAATGAGGGACAGGGAGGGACAAGGAGGGGCAATGAGGAGCAATGAGGGACCAGGAGGGAAAAAGAGTGTCAATAAGGGACAAGGAGGGGTAAGGAGAGACCAGGAGAGAAAAGTAAGGAAAGGAGTGACAAGGAGGGACAAGTAGGGAAAATGATTGAAAGGAGTGACAAGGGGGGAAAATGAGGGACAAGGAGGGTCAAGGAGGGACAAGGAGGGTCAAGGAGGGTCAAGGAGGGACAAGGAGGGAAAAGGAGTGACAAGGAGGGGCTAGGAGGGACAAGGAGGGATAAGGAGGGTCTCGGATGGAAAAGGAGGGGTAAGGAGGGAAATGGAGGGACAAGGAGGGAAAAGTAGTGACAAGGAGGGTCAATGAGGGACAAATAGGGAAAAGGAGGGATATGGTGCGTCAAGGAGGGGCAAGAAGGGTCAAGGAGGGACGAGCAGGGACAAGGAGGGAAAATGAGTGACAAGGAGGGACAAGCAGGGACAAGGAGGGATAATGAGGGTCAAGGAGGGACAAGGAGGGAAAAGGAGGACAAAGGAGGGGCAATGAGAGGCAAGGAGGGACAAGGTGGGACAAGGTGGGAAAAGGAGGACAAAGGAGGGCCAATGAGGGACAAGGAGAATCAAGGAGGGACAAGCAGGGATAAGGAGGGTCAAGGAGGGAAAAGGAATGACAAGGAGGGACTTGGAGGGACAATGAGGGTCAGGGATGGTCAAGGAGGGACAAGGAGGACAAAGGAGTAGCAATGAGAGACAAGCAGGGACAATAACGGACAAGGAGTGATAAGGAGGGAAAGGAGTGACAAGGAGGGATAAGGACGGAAAAGGAGTGACAAGGAGGGGTAATGAGGGATAAGGAGGGAGAAGGAGGGACAAGCAGGAACTAGGTGGGACATGGAGGGAATATGAGGGTCAAGGACGGTCAAGGAAGGGCAAGGAGGGAACAGAAAGAAATGGAGGAAAAAGGAGGGAAAGGAGTGACAAGGAGGGATAAGGAGGGTCAAGGAGGGAAAAGGAGTTACAAGGAGGGGCAAGGAGATACAAGGAGGGATGAAGAGGGAGAAGGAGTGGCAAGGAGGGACAATGAGGGTCAATGAGGGACAAGTAGTAGGCAAGGAGGTACACGGAGGGACAATGAGTGAAAAAGAGGGACAAGCAGGGACAAGGAGGGACGAAGAGGGAGAAGGAGGGACAATGAGGGTCAAGGATGGTCAAGGAGTGACAATGAGGGGCAATGAGGGACAGGGAGGGACAAGGAGGGACAAGGAGGGGCAATGAGGGGCAAGGAGGGACAAGGAGGGATAAGGACGGACCAGGAGGGACAAGGAGTGACAAGGAGGGTCTCGGTTGGAAAAGGAGGGATAAGGTGGGAAATGGAAGGACAAGGAGGGAAACGGACGGAAAAGTAGGGACAAGGAGGGACAATGAGGGTCAATGAGGGAAAAGGAGAGATATGGAGCGACATGGAGCGACATGGAGGGACAAGAAGGGTCAAGGAGGGACAAGGAGGTAAAATGAGTGACAAGGAGGGACAAGCAGGGACTAGGAGGGACAAGGAGGGACAAGGAGGACAAAGGTGGGGCAATGAGAGGCAAAGAGGGACAAGGAGGGACAACCAGGGACAAGGAGGGACAATGAGCGTCAAGGATGGTCAAGGAGGGACAAGGAGGGACAAGGAGGGACAAGGAGGACAAGGTGGGACAAGGAGGGAAAAAGAGAGCCAATGAGGGACAAGGAGAAACAAGGAGGCACAAGAATGGATAAGGAGGGACAAGTAGGGACTTGGAGGGACAATGAGGGTCAGGGATGGTCAAGGAGGACAAAGGAGTAGCAATGAGAGACAATGAGGGACAAGCAGGGGCAATAAGGGACAAGGAGGGATAAGGAGGGATAGGAGTGACAAGGAGGGAAAAGGACGGAAAAGGAGTGTCAAGGAGGGACAATGAGGATCTAGGTGGGACATGGAGGGAATATTATGGTCAAGGACGGTCAATGAGGGAGCAGAAAGAAAAGGAGGACAAATGAGGAGCAAAGAGGGACAAGCAGGTACAAGGAGGGATGAGGAGGGGCAATGAGGGACAAGGAGGGATCAGGAGGGACAAGGAGGGATAAGGAGGGAAAAGGAGTGACAAGGAGGGGCAAGGAGGTTCCATGAGGGACAAGGAGCGAAAAGGAAGGACAAGCAGGGAAAAGGAAGGACAAGGAGGGAAAAAGAGGGAAGAGGAGTGACAAGGAGGGGAAAGGAGGGACCAGGAGGGAAAATTAGGGAAAAGGAAGGAAAATGAGGGAAAACGTGTGACAAGGAGGGACAATTAGGGCGCAATGAGAGACAAGGAGTGACAAGGAGGCTCTCGGAGGGAAAAGGAAGGACAAGGATGGAAATGGATTGACAAGGAGTGAAAAGGAGGGAAAAGAAGGGATAATAAGCGAAAAGGAGGGTCAAGGAGGGAAAAGGAGGGACAAGGAGGGAAAAGGACGGACAAGGAGTGACAAGAAGGGACAAGGAGGGTCAATGAGGGACAAGGAGGGAAATGGAGGGATAAGGAGCGACAAGGAGAGAAAAGCAATGACAAGGAGGATCAAGGAGTGACGAAGAGGGACAAGGAGGGGCAATGTGGGACAAGGAGGGAAAAGGAGGCGCAATGTGGGACAAGGAGGGAAAAGGAGGGACAAGGAGTGACAAGGAGGAACACGGAGGGACTAGTAGGGACAAGGAGAGACAAGGGGGACAAAGGAGGGGCATTGAGGAGCAATGAGGGTCCAGGAGGGAAAAAGAGTGACAAGAAGGGTCAAGGAGGGGTAAGGAGAGAAAAGGAGGGAAAAGTAGTGACAAGGAGGGACAAAGAGGGAAAATGATTGAAAGGAGTGACAAGGAAGGTCAAGGAGGGACAAGGAGGTTCAATGAGGGACAAGGAGGGAAAAGGAGCGAAAAGGAGGGACAAGCAGGGAAAAGGAAGGACAAGGAGGTAAAAGGAGGGAAAAAGAGGGAAATGGAGGGACAAGGAGGGGAAAGGAGGGACCAGGAGGGGCAAGGAGCGAAAATGAGGGAAAAGGAAGGAAAATGAGGGAAAACGTGTGACAAGGACGGACAATTAGGGCGCATTGAGCGACAAGGAAGGACCAGGAGGGACAAGGAGGGACCAGGAGGGACAAGGAGTAACAAGGAGGCTCTCGGAGGGAAAAGGAAGGACAAGGAGGGAAATTGAGGGAAATGGAGGGTCAATGAGGGACAAGGAGGTAAAAGAAGGGATAATTAGCGACAAGGAGGGTCAAGGAGAGAAAAGGAGGGACAAGGAGGGAAAAGGACGGAAAAGGAGTGACAAGAAGGGACAAGGAGGGAAAAGGACGGAAAAGGAGTGACAAGAAGGGACAAGGAGGGTCAATGAGGGACAAGAAGGGAAAAGGAGGGATAAGGAGCGACAAGGAGAGACAAGCAATGACAAGGAGGATCAAGGAGTGACGAGGAGGGTCTCGGAGGGACAAGGAGGGGTAAGGAGAGAAAAGGAGGGAAAGGAGGGAAAAGTGACAAGGAGGGACAAAGAGGGAAAATGATTGAAAGGAGTGACAAGGAGGGAAAAGGAGGACAAAGGAGGGGCAATGAGGGACATGGAGCAACAAGGAGGAACAAGGAGGGACAATGAGGGTCAAGGAGGGATAAGGAGGGACAAGGACGGGCAATGAGTTGCAATGAGGGACAAGGAGGGTCAAGGAGGGACAAGGACGGGCAATGAGGGACAAGGAGGGAAAAGGAGGGAAAAGGAGGGACAAGGAGGGACAAGAAGGTGCAAGGAGGGACAAGAAGGGAAAAGGAGGGACAAAGAGGGTCAAGGAGGTACAAGGAGGGTCAAGGAGCGACAAGGAGGGACAATGAGTGAAAAATAGGGACAAGGAGGGAAAAGAAGGAGCAATGAGGGACACGCAGGGACAAGGAGGGCCAATGAGGGACAAGGAGGGTCAATGAGGGACAAGGAGTGAAAATGAGGGAAAAGAAGAGAGAGTTAGCGACAAGGAGGGTCAATTAGGGACAAGGAGGGAAAAGGACGGAAAAGGAGTGACAAGGAGGGACAAGGAGGGCCAATGAGGGACAAGGAGGGAAAAGGAGGGATAAGGAGCGACAAGGAGGGACAAGCAATGACAAGGAGGATCAAGGAGTGACAAGGAGGGTATCGGAGGGACAAGGAGGGGCAATGAAGGACAAGGAGGGAAAAGGAAGGACAAGGAGGGACTAGGAGTGACAAGGAGGAACACGGAGGGACTAGTAGGGGCAAGGAGGACAAAGGAGGGACAATGAGGAGCAATGAGGGTCCAGGAGGGAAAAAGAGTGACAAGAAGGGTCAAGGAGGGGTAAGGAGAGACATGGAGGGAAAAGTAGTGACAAGGAGGGACAAAGAGGGAAAATGATTGAAAGGAGTGACAAGGAAGGTCAAGGAGGGACAAGGAGGGACAAGGTGTGACAAGGTGGGATAAGGAGGTACAAAGAGGGACAATTTGGGAAAAAGAGGGTCATGGAGGGACAAGGAGGTATAATGAGCGACAAGGAAGGTCAAGGAGGGACAGGGTGTGACAAGGAGGGACAAGGAGCGACAAGGTGGGATAAGGAGGAACAAGTGGGGACAATTTGGGAAAAAGAGAGTAAAGGAGGGACAAGGAGGGAAAAGGAGTGACAAGGAGGGAAAAGGTGTGACAAGGAGGAACACGGAGGGGCAGGGAGTGACAAGGAGGGACAAGGAGGACAAAGGAGGACAAAGGAGGGAAAAGGAGTGACAAGGAGGGCAATGAGGGACAATGATGGTCAAGTATGTTCAAGGAGTGACAAGGAGGGAAAAGGAGGTATAAAGAGCGACAAGGAAGGTCAAGGACGGACAAGCAGGGACAAGGAGCGACAAGGTTGGATAAGGAGGTACAAGGAGGGACAATTTGGGAAAAAGGGGGTCAAGGAGGGACAAACAGGGACAGGGAGGAACAAGGAGGGCAATGAGGGACATGGACGGGCAATGAGGGATATGGACTGGCAATGAGGGACAAGGAGTGACAAGGAGCGGTAAGGAGGGTCAATGAGGGACAAGTAGTAAGCAAGGAAGTACAAGGAGGTACAAGGAGTTACAAGGAGGGAAAATGATGGAAAAAGAGGGTCAAGGAGGGACAGGGAGGGACAAGGAGGGGCAATGAGGGACAAGGAGGGAAAGGGAGGGAAAAGGAGGGACAAGGACGGAAAAGGAGGGACAAGGTGGGAAAAGGAGTGACAAGGAGGAACACGGAGGGACCAGTAGGGGCAAGGAGTGACAAGGAGGGAAAAGGAGGACAAAGGAGGGAAAAGGAAGGCAAATGAGGGCCAATGAGGCACAAGAAGGGATAAGGAGGGTCAAGGAGGGAAAAGGAGGGACAAGGAGGACAAATGAGTGGCAATGAGGGACAAACAGGGACAATAAGGGACATGGAGGGAAAGGAGTGAAAAGGAGGGAAAAGGACGGAAAAGGAGTGACAAGGAGTGACAAGGAGGGGCAATGAGGGACAAGGAGGATCTAGGTGGGACATGGAGGGAATATGAGGGTCAAGGACGGTCAAGGAGGGGCAAGGAGGGAGCAGAAAAAAAAGGAGGACAAAGGAGGAGCAAAGAGGGACAAGGAGAGATAAGGAAGGGCAATGAGGGACAAGGAGGGACCAGGAGGGATCAGGAGGGACAAGGAGGGACCAGGAGTGATCAGGAGGGATAAGGAGGGACAAGGAGGTTCAATGAGGGACAAGGAGGGAAAAGGAGCGAAAAGGAGGGACAAGCAGGGAAAAGGAAGGACATGGAGGGAAAAAGAGGGAAAAGGAGTGACAAGGAGGGACCAGGAGGGACAAGGAGGGAAAATGAGGGAAAAGGAAGGAAAATGAGGGAAAACGTGTGACAAGGAGGGACAATTAGGGCGCAATGAGCGACAAGGAGTGACAAGGAGGGACAAGGAGTGACAAGGAGGCTCTCGGAGCGAAAAGGAACGACAAGGAGGGAAATTGAGGGAAATGGAGGGTCAATGAGGGACAATGAGGGAAAAGAAGGGATAATTAGCGACAAGGAGGGTCAAGGAGACAAAAGGAGGGACAAGGAGGGAAAAGGACGGAAAAGGAGTGACAAGAAGGGACAAGGAGGGTCAATGAGTGACAAGAAGGGTCAAGGAGGGGTCAGGAGAGACAAGGAGGGAAAAGGATGGAAAGGAGGGAAAAGGAGTGACAAGGAGGGACAAAGAGGGAAAATGACTGAAAGGAGTGACAAGGAGAGAGGGTCCAGGTGGGAAAAACAGTGACAAAAAGGGTCAAGGAGGGGTGAGGAGAGACAAGGAGGGAAGAGGAGGGAAAGGAGTGACAAGGAGGGACAAAGAGGGAAAATGATTGAAAGGAGGGACAAGGAGGGAAAAGGAGGACAAAGGAGGGGCAATAAGAGACAAGGAGGAAGAAGGAGGGACAATGAGGGTCAATGAGGGGCAATGAGGGACAATGCGGGGCAATGAGGGGCAATGAGGGACAAGGAGGGTCAAGGAGGGACAAGGAGCGACAAGGAGGGTGAAGCAGGGACAAGAAGGGGCAAGGAGGGACAAGAAGGGAAAAGGAGGGAAAAGGAGTGACAAAGAGGGACAAGGAGGGAAAAGAAGGAGCAATGAGGGACAATGAGGGACACGCAGGGACATCAGGGACAAGGAGGGACAAGGAGGGCCAATGAGGCACAAGGAAGGACAAGGAGGGACAAAGAGGGAGAAGGAGTGGCATGGAGGGACAAGGAGGCACAAGGAGTGATAAGGAGGGGCAATGAGGGACAAGGAGGGAAAAGGAATGACAAGTAGGGACTTGGAGGGACAATGAGGGTCAGGGATGGTCAAGGAGGGACAAGGAGGACAAAGGAGTGGCAATGAGGAGCAATGAGGGACCAGGAGGGAAAAAGAGTGAGAAGAAGCGACAAGGAGGGGTAAGGAGGGAAAAGGAGGGAAAAAGAGGGAAAAGGAGTGACAAGGAGGGACAAGGAGGGAAAATTATTGTAAAGGAGTGACAAGGAGCGAAAAGGAAGACAAAGGAGGGGCAGTGAGGAGCAATGAGGGTCCAGGAGGGAAAACGAGTGACAAGAAGGGACTAGGAGGGGTAAGGAGAGACAAGGAGATAAAAGGAGGGAAAGGAGTGACAAGGAGGGACAAGGAGGCACAAGGAGTGATAAGGAGGGGCAATGAGGGACAATGAGGGACAAGGAGGGAAAAGGAATGACAAGTAGGGACTTGGAGGGACAATGAGGGTCAGGGATGGTCAAGGAGGGACAAGGAGGACAAAGGAGTGGCAATGAGAGACAATGAGGGACAAGCAGGGACAATAACGGACAAGGAGAGATAAGGAGGGAAAGGAGTGACAAGGAGGGATAAGGAGGGAAAAAGAGGGAAAAGGAGGGACAAGGAGGGGCACTGAGGGACAAGGAGGGCGAAGGAGGGACAAGCAGGAACTAGGTGGGACATGGAGGGAATATGAGGGTCAAGGACGGTCAAGGAGGGAACAGAAAGAAAAGGAGGACAAAGGAGGGAAAGGAGTGACAAGGATGGAAAAGGACGGAAAAGGAGTTACAAGGAGGGGCAAGGTGATACAAAGAGGTTCAATGAGGGACAAGTAGTAGGCAAGGAGGTATAAGGAGGGTCAAGGAGCGACAAGGAGGGACAATGAGTGAAAAAGAGGGACAAGCAGGGACAAGGAGTGACAATTAGGGACAAGGAGGGATGAAGAGGGAGAAGGAGTGGCAAGGAGGGACAATGAGGGTCAATGAGGGACAAGTTGTAGGCAAGGAGGTACAAGGAGGTACACAGAGGGTCAAGGAGCGACAAGGAGGGATAAGGAGGGGCAATGAGGGACAAGCAGGGACAATAAGGGACAAGGAGGGATAAGGAGTGACAAGGAGGTTCAAGGAGGGACAAGGAGGACAAGGAGGGAAAAGGAGGGCCAATGAGGGACAAGGAGGACAAAGGAGTGGCAATGAGAGACAATGAGGGACAAGCAGGGACAAGGAGGGATAAGGAGTGACAAGGAGGTACAAGGAGGGAAAAGGACGGAAAAGGAGTGACAAGGAGTGACAAGGAGGGGCAATGAGGGACAAGTAGGATCTAGGTGGGACATGGAGGGAATATAATGGTCAAGGACGGTCAAGGAGGGGCAAGGAGGGAACAGAAAGAAAAGGAGGACAAAGGAGGAGCAAAGAGGGACAAGGAGGGACAAGCAGGGACAAGGAGGGACCAGGAGGGATCTGGAGGGACAAGGAGGGATAAGGTGGGACAAGGAGGAAAAAGGACGGAAAAGGAATGACAAGGAGGGGCAAGGAGGGACAAGGAGGTTCAATGAGGGACAAGGAGGGAAAAGGAGCGAAAAGGAGGGACAAGCAGGGAAAAGGAAGGACAAGGAGGGAAAAGGAGGGAAAAAGAGGGACAAGGAGGGGAAAGGAGGGACCAGGAGGGACAAGGAGGGAAAATGAGGGAAAAGGAAGGAAAATGAGGGAAAACGTGTGACAAGGAGGGACAATTAGGGCGCAATGAGGGACAAGGAGTGACAAGGAGGGACAAGGAGGGATAAGGAGGGACCAGGAGGGACATGGAGGGACAAGGAGTGACAAGGAGGCTCTCGGAGGGAAAAGGAAGGACAAGGAGGGAAATGGAGGGACAAGGAGGGTCAATGAGGGACAAGGAGTGAAAAGAAGGGATAATTAGCGACAAGGAGGGTCAAGGAGGGAAAAGGACGGAAAAGGAGTGACAAGAAGGGACAAGGAGGGTCAATGAGGGACAAGGAGGGAAAAGGAGTGAAAAGGAGGGAAAGGGAGGGATAAGGAGCGACAAGGAGGGACAAACAATGACAAGGAGGATCAAGTTGTGACGAGGAGGGTCTCGGCGGGTCAAGGAGGGGCAATGTGGGACAAGGAGGGAAAAGGAGAGAAAAGGAGGGACAAGGAGGGAAAAGGACGGAAAAGGAGTGACAAGAAGGGACAAGGAGGGAAAAGGACGGAAAAGGAGTGACAAGAAGGGACAAGGAGGGTCAATGAGGGACAAGAAGGGAAAAGGAGGGAAAAGGGAGGGATAAGGAGCGACAAGGAGAGACAAGCAATGACAAGGAGGATCAAGGAGTGACGAGGAGGGTCTCGGAGGGACAAGGAGGGGTAAGGAGAGAAAAGGAGGGAAAGGAGGGAAAAGTGACAAGGAGGGACAAAGAGGGAAAATGATTGAAAGGAGTGACAAGGAGGGAAAAGGAAGGACAAGGAGTGACAAGGAGGAACACGGTGGGACTAGTAGGGGCAAGGAGGACAAAGGAGGGACAATGAGGAGCAATGAGGGTCCAGGAGGGAAAAAGAGTGACAAGAAGGGTCAAGGAGGGGTAAGGAGAGACATGGAGGGAAAAGTAGTGACAAGGAGGGACAAAGAGGGAAAATGATTGAAAGGAGTGACAAGGAAGGTCAAGGAGGGACAAGGAGGGACAAGGTGGGATAAGGAGGTACAAAGAGGGACAATTTGGGAAAAAGAGGGTCATGGAGGGACAAGGAGGTATAATGAGCGACAAGGAAGGTCAAGGAGGGACAGGGTGTGACAAGGAGGGACAAGGAGCGACAAGGTGGGATAAGGAGGAACAAGTGGGGACAATTTGGGAAAAAGAGAGTAAAGGAGGGACAAGGAGGGAAAAGGAGTGACAAGGAGGGAAAAGGTGTGACAAGGAGGAACACGGAGGGGCAGGGAGTGACAAGGAGGGACAAGGAGGACAAAGGAGGACAAAGGAGGGAAAAGGAGTGACAAGGAGGGCAATGAGGGACAATGATGGTCAAGTATGTTCAAGGAGTGACAAGGAGGGAAAAGGAGGTATAAAGAGCGACAAGGAAGGTCAAGGACGGACAAGCAGGGACAAGGAGCGACAAGGTTGGATAAGGAGGTACAAGGAGGGACAATTTGGGAAAAAGGGGGTCAAGGAGGGACAAACAGGGACAGGGAGGAACAAGGAGGGCAATGAGGGACATGGACGGGCAATGAGGGATATGGACTGGCAATGAGGGACAAGGAGGGACAAGGAGTGACAAGGAGCGGTAAGGAGGGACAAGGAGGGTCAATGAGGGACAAGTAGTAAGCAAGGAAGTACAAGGAGGTACAAGGAGTTACAAGGAGGGACAATGATGGAAAAAGAGGGTCAAGGAGGGACAGGGAGGGACAAGGAGGGGCAATGAGGGACAAGGAGGGAAAGGGAGGGAAAAGGAGGGACAAGGACGGAAAAGGAGGGACAAGGTGGGAAAAGGAGTGACAAGGAGGAACACGGAGGGACCAGTAGGGGCAAGGAGTGACAAGGAGGGAAAAGGAGGACAAAGGAGGGAAAAGGAAGGCAAATGAGGGCCAATGAGGCACAAGAAGGGATAAGGAGGGTCAAGGAGGGAAAAGGAGGGAAAAGGAGGGACAAGGAGGACAAATGAGTGGCAATGAGGGACAAACAGGGACAATAAGGGACATGGAGGGAAAGGAGTGACAAGGAGGGAAAAGGACGGAAAAGGAGTGACAAGGAGTGACAAGGAGGGGCAATGAGGGACAAGGAGGATCTAGGTGGGACATGGAGGGAATATGAGGGTCAAGGACGGTCAAGGAGGGGCAAGGAGGGAGCAGAAAAAAAAGAAGGACAAAGGAGGAGCAAAGAGGGACAAGGAGAGATAAGGAAGGGCAATGAGGGACAAGGAGGGACCAGGAGGGATCAGGAGGGACAAGGAGGGACCAGGAGTGATCAGGAGGGATAAGGAGGGACAAGGAGGTTCAATGAGGGACAAGGAGGGAAAAGGAGCGAAAAGGAGGGACAAGCAGGGAAAAGGAAGGACATGGAGGGAAAAAGAGGGAAAAGGAGTGACAAGGAGGGACCTGGAGGGACAAGGAGGGAAAAGGAAGGAAAATGAGGGAAAACGTGTGACAAGGAGGGACAATTAGGGCGCAATGAGCGACAAGGAGTGACAAGGAGGGACAAGGAGTGACAAGGAGGCTCTCGGAGCGAAAAGGAACGACAAGGAGGGAAATTGAGGGAAATGGAGGGTCAATGAGGGACAATGAGGGAAAAGAAGGGATAATTAGCGACAAGGAGGGTCAAGGAGACAAAAGGAGGGACAAGGAGGGAAAAGGACGGAAAAGGAGTGACAAGAAGGGACAAGGAGGGTCAATGAGTGACAAGAAGGGTCAAGGAGGGGTCAGGAGAGACAAGGAGGGAAAAGGATGGAAAGGAGGGAAAAGGAGTGACAAGGAGGGACAAAGAGGGAAAATGACTGAAAGGAGTGACAAGGAGAGAGGGTCCAGGTGGGAAAAACAGTGACAAAAAGGGTCAAGGAGGGGTGAGGAGAGACAAGGAGGGAAGAGGAGGGAAAGGAGTGACAAGGAGGGACAAAGAGGGAAAATGATTGAAAGGAGGGACAAGGAGGGAAAAGGAGGACAAAGGAGGGGCAATAAGAGACAAGGAGGAAGAAGGAGGGACAATGAGGGTCAATGAGGGGCAATGAGGGACAATGCGGGGCAATGAGGGGCAATGAGGGACAAGGAGGGTCAAGGAGGGACAAGGAGCGACAAGGAGGGTGAAGCAGGGACAAGAAGGGGCAAGGAGGGACAAGAAGGGAAAAGGAGGGAAAAGGAGTGACAAAGAGGGACAAGGAGGGAAAAGAAGGAGCAATGAGGGACAATGAGGAACACGCAGGGACATCAGGGACAAGGAGGGACAAGGAGGGCCAATGAGGCACAAGGAAGGACAAGGAGGGACAAAGAGGGAGAAGGAGTGGCATGGAGGGACAAGGAGGCACAAGGAGTGATAAGGAGGGGCAATGAGGGACAAGGAGGGAAAAGGAATGACAAGTAGGGACTTGGAGGGACAATGAGGGTCAGGGATGGTCAAGGAGGGACAAGGAGGACAAAGGAGTGGCAATGAGGAGCAATGAGGGACCAGGAGGGAAAAAGAGTGAGAAGAAGCGACAAGGAGGGGTAAGGAGGGAAAAGGAGGGAAAAAGAGGGAAAAGGAGTGACAAGGAGGGACAAGGAGGGAAAATTATTGTAAAGGAGTGACAAGGAGCGAAAAGGAAGACAAAGGAGGGGCAGTGAGGAGCAATGAGGGTCCAGGAGGGAAAACGAGTGACAAGAAGGGACTAGGAGGGGTAAGGAGAGACAAGGAGATAAAAGGAGGGAAAGGAGTGACAAGGAGGGACAAGGAGGCACAAGGAGTGATAAGGAGGGGCAATGAGGGACAATGAGGGACAAGGAGGGAAAAGGAATGACAAGTAGGGACTTGGAGGGACAATGAGGGTCAGGGATGGTCAAGGAGGGACAAGGAGGACAAAGGAGTGGCAATGAGAGACAATGAGGGACAAGCAGGGACAATAACGGACAAGGAGAGATAAGGAGGGAAAGGAGTGACAAGGAGGGATAAGGAGGGAAAAAGAGGGAAAAGGAGGGACAAGGAGGGGCACTGAGGGACAAGGAGGGCGAAGGAGGGACAAGCAGGAACTAGGTGGGACATGGAGGGAATATGAGGGTCAAGGACGGTCAAGGAGGGGCAAGGAGGGAACAGAAAGAAAAGGAGGACAAAGGAGGGAAAGGAGTGACAAGGATGGAAAAGGACGGAAAAGGAGTTACAAGGAGGGGCAAGGTGATACAAAGAGGTTCAATGAGGGACAAGTAGTAGGCAAGGAGGTATAAGGAGGGTCAAGGAGCGACAAGGAGGGACAATGAGTGAAAAAGAGGGACAAGCAGGGACAAGGAGTGACAATTAGGGACAAGGAGGGATGAAGAGGGAGAAGGAGTGGCAAGGAGGGACAATGAGGGTCAATGAGGGACAAGTTGTAGGCAAGGAGGTACAAGGAGGTACACAGAGGGTCAAGGAGCGACAAGGAGGGATAAGGAGGGGCAATGAGGGACAAGCAGGGACAATAAGGGACAAGGAGGGATAAGGAGTGACAAGGAGGTTCAAGGAGGGACAAGGAGGACAAGGAGGGAAAAGGAGGACAAAGGAGGGCCAATGAGGGACAAGGAGGACAAAGGAGTGGCAATGAGAGACAATGAGGGACAAGCAGGGACAAGGAGGGATAAGGAGTGACAAGGAGGTACAAGGAGGGAAAAGGACGGAAAAGGAGTGACAAGGAGTGACAAGGAGGGGCAATGAGGGACAAGTAGGATCTAGGTGGGACATGGAGGGAATATAATGGTCAAGGACGGTCAAGGAGGGGCAAGGAGGGAACAGAAAGAAAAGGAGGACAAAGGAGGAGCAAAGAGGGACAAGGAGGGACAAGCAGGGACAAGGAGGGACCAGGAGGGATCTGGAGGGACAAGGAGGGATAAGGTGGGACAAGGAGGAAAAAGGACGGAAAAGGAATGACAAGGAGGGGCAAGGGGGGACAAGGAGGTTCAATGAGGGACAAGGAGGGAAAAGGAGCGAAAAGGAGGGACAAGCAGGGAAAAGGAAGGACAAGGAGGGAAAAGGAGGGAAAAAGAGGGACAAGGAGGGGAAAGGAGGGACCAGGAGGGACAAGGAGGGAAAATGAGGGAAAAGGAAGGAAAATGAGGGAAAACGTGTGACAAGGAGGGACAATTAGGGCGCAATGAGGGACAAGGAGTGACAAGGAGGGACAAGGAGGGATAAGGAGGGACCAGGAGGGACATGGAGGGACAAGGAGTGACAAGGAGGCTCTCGGAGGGAAAAGGAAGGACAAGGAGGGAAATGGAGGGACAAGGAGGGTCAATGAGGGACAAGGAGTGAAAAGAAGGGATAATTAGCGACAAGGAGGGTCAAGGAGGGAAAAGGACGGAAAAGGAGTGACAAGAAGGGACAAGGAGGGTCAATGAGGGACAAGGAGGGAAAAGGAGTGAAAAGGAGGGAAAGGGAGGGATAAGGAGCGACAAGGAGGGACAAGCAATGACAAGGAGGATCAAGTTGTGACGAGGAGGGTCTCGGCGGGTCAAGGAGGGGCAATGTGGGACAAGGAGGGAAAAGGAGGGGCAATGAGGGACAAGGTGGGAAAAGGAGGGACAAGGAGGGACAAGGAGGGACAAGGAGGGACAAGGAGGGACAAGGAGTGACAAGGAGGAATACGGAGGGACTAGAAGGGGCAAGGAGAGACAAGGAGGACAAAGGAGGGGCAATGAGGGACAAGAAGGGGCAAGGAGGGACAAGAAGGGAAAAGGAGGGACAAAGAGGGATAATGATTGAAGGGAGGGAAAAGGAGGACAAAGGAGGGGCAATGATGGACAAGAAGGAACAAGGAGGGACAATGAGGGTCAAGGAGGGATAAGGAGGGACAAGGACAGGCAATGAGGGGCAATGAGGGACAATTAGGGTCAAGGAGGAACAAGGAGGCACAATGAGGGTCAAGGAGGGATAAGGAGGGACAAGGACGGGCAATGAGGGGCGATAAGGGACAAGGAGGGGAATGGAGAGACAAGGAGGGTCAAGGAGGGAGAAGGAGTGAGAAGGAGAAACAAGGAGGGACGAGCAGGGACTAGGGGGGTCAAAAAGGGACAAGGAGGGAAAAGGAGGAACAAGGAGGGACAAGGAGGGTCAAGGAGGGACCAGGAGGGACCAGGAGAGACAAGCAGTGACAGGAGGGGCCAGGAGGGAAAAGGAGGGAAAGGAGGAGAAAGGAGTGACAGGAGGAACAAGGAGGGACAATCAGGGATAAGGCGGGACAAGCGGAGACATGGAGGGACAAGGCAAGACAACGAGGGACAAGGAGGAAAAGGAGGGACAAGGAAAGACAAGGAGGGAAAGGAAGAGCAATGAGGGAAAAGGAGTGACAAGGTGTGACAAGGAGAAACAAGGTGGGACAAGGAGCAACGAGCAGGGTCAAGAAGGGACAATGAGGGAAAAGGAGGACAAAGGAGGGGCAATGAGGGACTAGGAGGGACAAGCAGGGATAACGAGGGACAAGGGGGGAAAAGGAGTGACAGGAGGGACAAGGAGGGTGAAGGACGGACAAGGAGGGAAAATGAGGGCCCAGGAGGGACAAGGACGGACAAGGAGGGACAAGGTGGGACAAGGTGGGGCAAGGAGGGATTAGAAGGGGCAAGGACGGGCAAGAAGGGACAAGGAAGGACAAGCAGGGAAAAGCAGGGACAAGAAGGGACAAGGAGGGATAAGGAGGAACAAGGAGGAACAAGGAGGAACAAGGAGGAACAAGGAGGAACAAGGATGAACAAGGATGGACAATGAGGGGCCATGAGGGACAAGTACGGACCAGGAGGGACAAAGAGGGTCAAGAAGGGACAAGGAGGGTCAAGGAGTGACAAGGAGTGACAAGGAGTGACAAGGAGGGACAAGGAGCGACAAGCAGGGATAAGGAGGGACAAGCAGTGACATGGAGGGACAAGGAAAGAGAAGGAGGGACAAGGAGGGAAAAGGAGGGACAAGGAGTGACAAGGAGGGCCAAGGAGGGGCAATGAGGGACAAGGCGGGAAAAGGAGGGGCAAGTAGGAGCATGGAGGGACCAGGAGGGTCAACGAGGGACACGTAGGGACAAGAAGGGACATGGAGGGACAAGCAGGATCAAGGAGCGACAAACAGGCCCAAGGAAGGCCAATGAAGGCCAAGGAGGCGCAAGGAGAGACAAGTAGGGACAAGCAGGGTCAAGGAGGGACAATGAGTGACAAGGAGGGACAAGGACAGACAAGGAGGGGCAATGAGGAACAAGGTGGGACAAGGAGGGATAAGAAGGGACAAGGACGGGCAAGGACGGGCAAGGAGGGACAAGGAGTGACAAGGAGGAATACGGAGGGACTAGAAGGGGCAAGGAGAGACAAGGAGGACAAAGGAGGGGCAATGAGGGACAAGAAGGGGCAAGTAGGGACAAGAAGGGAAAAGGAGGGACAAAGAGGGATAATGATTGAAGGGAGGGAAAAGGAGGACAAAGGAGGGGCAATGATGGACAAGAAGGAACAAGGAGGGACAATGAGGGTCAAGGAGGGATAAGGAGGGACAAGGACGGGCAATGAGGGGCAATGAGGGACAATTAGGGTCAAGGAGGAACAAGGAGGGACAATGAGGGTCAAGGAGGGATAAGGAGGGACAAGGACGGGCAATGAGGGGCGATGAGGGACAAGGAGGGACAAGGACGGGCAATGAGGGACAAGGAGGGACAAGGAGGGACAAGAAGGGACAAGGAGGGACAAAGAGGGAAAATGAGGGTCAAGGAGGGACAAGGACGGGCAATGAGGAACAAGGAGGGACAAGAAGGGCAAGGAGGGACAAGAAGGGAAAAGGAGGGACAAAGAGGGAAAATGATTGAAAGGAGTGACAAGGAGGGAAAAGGAGGGGCAATGAGGGACAAGGAGGGACAATGAGGGTCAAGGAGGGATTAGGAGGGACAAGGACGGGCAATGAGGGGCAATGACGGACAAGGAGGGTTAAGGAGGGACAAGGACGGGCAATGAGGGAAAAGGAGGGACAAGAAGGGGCAAGTAGGGAAAAGGAGGGACAAGGAGGGACAAAGAGGGACAAAGAGGGAAAATGAGGGTCAAGGACGGTAAAGGAGGTGCAAGGAGAGTCAAGGAGCGACAAGGAGGGACAATGAGTGAAAAAGAGGGACAAGCAGGGACAAGGAGGGAAAAAAAGGAGCAATGAGGGACCTTGAGGGACACGCAGGGACAAGGAGGGCCAATGAGGGACAAGGAAGGACAATTAGGGAAAAGGACGGAAAAGGAGTGACAAGGAGGGACAAAGAGGGACAAGGAGGGTCAATGAGGGACAAGGAGTGAAAAGGAGGGAAAAGAAGGGATAGTTAGCGACAAGGAGGGTCAAGGAGGGAAAAGGAGGGACAAGGAGGGAAAAGGACGGAAAAGGAGTGACAAGGAAGGACAACGATGGGTAATAAGGGACAAGGAGGGAAAAGGAGGGAAAAGGAGGGACAAGGAGGACAAATGAGGGAAAAGCAAGGAAAGGAGGGAAAAGGAGGGTCAAGGAGGGAAAGGAGGGAAAAGATGGTACAAGGAGGGACAATGAAGGGCAATGAAGGAAAAGGAGTGACAAGGAGGGCCAAGAAGGGGCAATGAGGGGCAAGTAGGAGCAAGGAGGGACAAGGAGGGACAAGGAGAGACAACGAGGGACAATGAGGGACAAGCAGGAATAAGCAGGGACAAGGAGGGACAAGGAAAGACAAGGAGGGAAAAGCAGGGAAAGGAGGGAAAAGGAGGGTCAAGGAGGGAAAGGAGGGAAAAGATGGTGCAAGGAGGGACAATGAAGGAAAAGGAGTGACAAGGAGGGCCAAGAAGGGGCAATGAGGGGCAAGTAGGAGCAAGAAGGGACCAGGAGGGACAAGTAGGGACAAGAAGGGACAATGAGGGACAAGCAGGATCAAGGAAGGACAAACAGGGACAAGGAAGGACAAGGAGGGACAATTAGGGACAAGCAGGATCAAGGAGGGACAAACAGGGACAAGGCGGGACAAGACGGGACCAGGAGGGATAAGGAGGTACATGGAGGTACATGGAGGGGCAATGAGGGACATGAAGAGTGTCAAGAAGGGACAAGGAGGGGTAAGGAGAGACCAGAAGAGAAAAGTAGGGAAAGGAGTGACAAGGCGGGACAAGTAGCGAAAATGATTGAAAGGAGTGACAAGGAGGGACAATGAGGGTCAAGGAGGGACAAGGAGGGTCAAGGAGGGAAAAGGAGTGACAAGGAGGGGCAAGGAGGGACAAGGTGGGATAAGGAGGGATGAGGAGGGAAATGGAAGGAAAAGGAGGGAAAAGGAGTGACAAGGAGGGACAAGGAGGGACTTGGAGGGACAATGAGGGTCAGGGATGGTCAAGGAGGGACAAGGAGGGACAAGGAGGGACTTGGAGGGACAATGAGGGTCAGGGATGGTCAAGGAGGGAAAAAGGAGTGGCAATGAGAGACAATGAGGGACAAGCAGGGACAATAAGGGACAAGGAGGGATAAGGAGTGACAAGGAGGGAAAAGGACGGAAAAGTAGTGACAAGGAGGGGCAATGAGGGACAAGTAGGATCTAGGTGGGACATGGAGGGAATATGAGGGTCAAGGACGGTCAAGGAGGGGCAAGGAGGGAACAGAAAGAAAAGGAGGACAAAGGAGGAGCAAAGAGGGACAAGGAGGGACAAGCAGGGACAAGGAGTGATAAAGAGGGGCAATGAGGGACAAGGAGGGATAAGGAGTGACAAGGAGGTTCAAGGAGGGACAAGGAGGACAAGGAGGGAAAAGGAGGACAAAGGAGGGCCAATGAGGGACAAGGAGAAACAAGGAGGCACAAGAAGGGATTAGGAGGGTCAAGGAGGGAAAAGGAGGGACAAGTAGGGACTTGGAGGGACAATGAGGGTCAGGGATGGTCAAGGAGGGACAAGGAGGACAAAGGAGTGGCAATGAGAGACAAGCAGGGACAAGGAGGGATAAGGAGTGACAAGGAGGGAAAAGGACGGAAAAGGAGTGACAAGGAGGGGCAATGAGGGACAAGTAGGATCTAGGTGGGACATGGAGGGAATATGAGGGTCAAGGACGGTCAAGGATGGGCAAGGAGGGAACAGAAAGAAAAGGAGGACAAAGGAGGAGCAAAGAGGGACAAGGAGGGACAAGCAGGGACAAGGAGGGACCAGGAGGGATCTGGAGGGACAAGGAGGGATAAGGTGGGACAAGGAGGAAAAAGGACGGAAAAGGAACGACAAGGAGGGACAAGGAGGTTCAATGAGGGACAAGGAGGGAAAAGGAGCGAAAAGGAGGGACAAGCAGGGAAAAGGAAGTACAAGGAGGGAAAAGGAGGGAAAAAGAGGGACAAGGAGGGGAAAGGAGGGACCAGGAGGGACAAGGAGGGAAAATGAGGGAAAAGGAAGGAAAATGAGGGAAAACGTGTGACAAGGAGGGACAATTAGGGCGCAATGAGGGACAAGGAGTGACAAGGAGGGACAAGGAGGGATAAGGAGGGACCAGGAGGGACATGGAGGGACAAGGAGGGACAAGGAGTGACAAGGAGGCTCTCGGAGGGAAAAGGAAGGACAAGGAGGGAAATGGAGGGACAAGGAGGGTCAATGAGGGTCAATGAGGGACAAGGAGTGAAAAGAAGGGATAATTAGCGACAAGGAGGGTCAAGGAGGGAAAAGGACGGAAAAGGAGTGACAAGAAGGGACAAGGAGGGTCAATGAGGGACAAGGAGGGAAATGAAGTGAAAAGGAGGGAAAGGGAGGGATAAGGAGCGACAAGGAGGGACAAGCAATGACAAGGAGGATCAAGTTGTGACGAGGAGGGTCTCGGCGGGTCAAGGAGGGGCAATGTGGGACAAGGAGGGAAAAGGAGGGGCAATGAGGGACAAGGTGGGAAAAGGAGGGACAAGGAGGGACAAGGAGTGACAAGGAGGAATACGGAGGGACTAGAAGGGGCAAGGAGAGACAAGGAGGACAAAGGAGGGGCAATGAGGGACAAGAAGGGGCAAGGAGGGACAAGAAGGGATAATGAGGGACAAAGAGGGATAATGATTGAAGGGAGAGAAAAGGAGGACAAAGGAGGGGCAATGATGGACAAGAAGGAACAAGGAGGGACAATGAGGGTCAAGGAGGGATAAGGAGGGACAAGGACGGGCAATGAGGGGCAATGAGGGACAAGGAGGGACAATTAGGGTCAAGGAGGAACAAGGAGGGACAATGAGGGTCAAGGAGGGATAAGGAGGGACAAGGACGGGCAATGAGGGGCGATGAGGGACAAGGAGGGTCAAGGAGGGACAAGGACGGGCAATGAGGGACAAGGAGGGAAAGGAGGGACAAGGAGGGACAAGGAGGGACAAGAAGGGACAAGGAGGGACAAAGAGGGAAAATGAGGGTCAAGGAGGGACAAGGACGGGCAATGAGGGACAAGGAGGGACAAGAAGGGGCAAGGAGGGACAAGGAGGGTCCAGGTGGGACAAAGAGGGAAAATGATTGAAAGGAGTGACAAGGAGGGAAAAGGAGGACAAAGGAGGGACAAGGAGGGACAATGAGGGTCAAGGAGGGATTAGGACGGGCAATGAGGGGCAATGACGGACAAGGAGGGTTAAGGAGGGACAAGGACGGGCAATGAGGGACAAGGAGGGACAAGGAGGGACAAGAAGGGGCAAGTAGGGAAAAGGAGGGACAAGGAGGGACAAAGAGGGAAAATGAGGGTCATGGACGGTAAAGGAGGTACAAGGAGCGACAAGGAGGGACAATGAGTGAAAAAGAGGGACAAGCAGGCGCAAGGAGGGAAAAAAAGGAGCAATGAGGGACCTTGAGGGACACGCAGGGACAAGGAGGGCCAATGAGGGACAAGGAAGGACAATTAGGGAATAGGACGGAAAAGGAGTGACAAGGAGGGACAAAGAGGGACAAGGAGGGTCAATGAGGGACCAGGAGTGAAAAGGAGGGAAAAGAAGGGATAGTTAGCGACAAGGAGGGTCAAGGAGGGAAAAGGAGGGACAAGGAGGGAAAAGGACGGAAAAGGAGTGACAAGGAAGGACAACAATGGTCAATGAGGGACAAGGAGGGAAAAGGAGGGAAAAGGAGGGACAAGGAGGACAAAGGAGGGAAAAGCAGGGAAAGGAGGGAAAAGGAGGGTCAAGGAGGGAAAGGAGGGAAAAGATGGTACAAGGAGGGACAATGAAGGGCAATGAAGGAAAAGGAGTGACAAGGAGGGCCAAGAAGGGGCAATGAGGGGCAAGTAGGAGCAAGGAGGGACAAGGAGGGACAAGGAGAGACAACGAGGGACAATGAGGGACAAGCAGGAATAAGCAGGGACAAGGAGGGACAAGGAAAGACAAGGAGGGAAAAGCAGGGAAAGGAGGGAAAAGGAGGGTCAAGGAGGGAAAGGAGGGAAAAGATGGTACAAGGAGGGACAATGAAGGGCAATGAAGGAAAAGGAGTGACAAGGAGGGCCAAGAAGGGGGAATGAGGGGCAAGTAGGAGCAAGAAGGGACCAGGAGGGTCAAGGAGGGACAAGTAGGGACAAGAAGGGAAAATGAGGGACAAGCAGGATCAAGGAAGAACAAACAGGGACAAGGAAGGACAATTAGGGACAAGCAGGATCAAGGAGGGACAAACAGGGACAAGGCGGGACAAGGAGGGACAAGACGGGACCAGGAGGGATAAGGAGGTACATGGAGGGGCAATGAGGGACATGAAGGGGCACTGGGGGACAAACAGGATCAAGGAGGGACAAATAGGGACAAGGAAGGACAAGGAGGGACAAGTAGGGACAAGTACGGACCAGGAGGGACAATGAGGGTCACGGAGGGACCAGGAGGGACCAGGAGGGTAAAGGAGGGAAAGGAGTGACAAGGAGGAACAAGGAGGAACAAGGAGGAACAAGGAGGGAAAAGAAGGGGCAAGGAGGGACCAGGAGGGGAATGGAGAGACAAGGAGGGTCAAGGAGGGAAAAGGAGTGAGAAGGAGAAACAAGGAGGGACAAGGAGGGACGAGCAGGGACTAGGGTGGTCAAAAAGGGACAAGGAGGGAAAAGGAGGAACAAGGAGGGACAAGGAGGGTCAAGGAGGGACCAGGAGAGACAAGCAGTGACAGGAGGGGCCAGGAGGGAAAAGGAGGGAAAGGAGGAGAAAGGAGTGACAGGAGGAACAAGGAGGGACAATCAGGGATAAGGCGGGACAAGCGGAGACATGGAGGGACAAGGCAAGACAACGAGGGACAAGGAGGGAAAGGAGGGACAAGGATAGACAAGGAGGGAAAGGAAGAGCAATGAGGGAAAAGGAGTGACAAGGTGTGACAAGGAGAAACAAGGTGGGACAAGGAGCGACGAGCAGGGTCAAGAAGGGACAATGAGGGAAAAGGAGGACAAAGGAGGGGCAATGAGGGACTAGGAGGGACAAGCAGGGATAACGAGGGACAAGGGGGGAAAGTAGTGACAGGAGGGACAAGGAGGGAGAAGGACGGACAAGGAGGGAGAAGGACGGACAAGGAGGTAAAATGAGGAACCAGGAGGGACAAGGACGGACAAGGAGGGGCAATGAGGGACAAGGTGGGGCAAGGAGGGATTAGAAGGGGCAAGGACGGGCAAGAAGGGACAAGGAAGGACAAGCAGGGAAAAGCAGGGACAAGAAGGGACAAGGAGGGACAAGGAGGAACAAGGAGGAACAAGGATGAACAAGGAGGAACAAGGAGGAACAAGGATGAACAAGGATGGACAATGAGGGGCCATGAGGGACAAGTACGGACCAGGAGGGACAAAGAGGGTCAAGAAGGGACAAGGAGGGTCAAGGAGTGACAAGGAGTGACAAGGAGGGACAAGGAGCAACAAGCAGGGATAAGGAGGGACAAGCAGTGTCATGGAGGGACAAGGAAAGAGAAGGAGGGACAAGGAGGGAAAAGGAGGGACAAGGAGTGACAAGGAGGGCCAAGGAGGGGCAATGAGGGACAAGGCGGGAAAAGGAGGGGCAAGTAGAAGCATGGAGGGACCAGGAGGGTCAACGAGGGACACGTAGGGACAAGAAGGGACATGGAGGGACAAGCAGGATCAAGGAGCGACAAACAGGCCCAAGGAAGGCCAAGGAGGCGCAAGGAGAGACAAGTAGGGACCAGCAGGGTCAAGGAGGGACAATGAGTGACAAGGAGGGACCAGGAGGGACAAGGCGGGACAAGGACAGACAAGGAGGGGCAATGAGGAACAAGGTGGGACAAGGACGGATAAGAAGGGACAAGGACGGGCAAGGACGGGCAAGGAGGGACAAGCAGGGACAAGCAAGGAAAAGGAGGGAAAAGGAGGGACAAGGAGGACAAATGAGGGAAAAGCAGGGAAAGGAGGAACAAGGAGGAACAAGGAGGAACAAGGATGAACAAGGATGGACAATGAGGGCCATGAGGGACAAGTACGGACCAGGAGGGACAAAGAGGGTCAAGAAGGGACAAGGAGGGTCAAGGAGTGACAAGGAGTGACAAGGAGGGACAAGGAGCGACAAGCAGGGATAAGGAGGGACAAGCAGTGACATGGAGGGACAAGGAAAGAGAAGGAGGGACAAGGAGGGGCAAGTAGGAGCATGGAGGGACCAGGAGGGTCAACGAGGGACACGTAGGGACAAGAAGGGACATGGAGGGACAAGCAGGATCAAGGAGCGACAAACAGGCCCAAGGAAGGCCAAGGAAGGCCAAGGAGGCGCAAGGAGAGACAAGTAGGGACAAGCAGGGTCAAGGAGGGACAATGAGTGACAAGGAGGGACCAGGAGGGACAAGGACAGACAAGGAGGGGCAATGAGGAACAAGGTGGGACAAGGAGGGATAAGAAGGGACAAGGACGGGCAAGGACGGGCAAGGAGGGACAAGGAGTGACAAGGAGGAATACGGAGGGACTAGAAGGGGCAAGGAGAGACAAGGAGGACAAAGGAGGGGCAATGAGGGACAAGAAGGGGCAAGTAGGGACAAGAAGGGAAAAGGAGGGACAAAGAGGGATAATGATTGAAGGGAGGGAAAAGGAGGACAAAGGAGGGGCAATGATGGACAAGAAGGAACAAGGAGGGACAATGAGGGTCAAGGAGGGATAAGGAGGGACAAGGACTGGCAATGAGGGGCAATGAGGGACAATTAGGGTCAAGGAGGAACAAGGAGGGACAATGAGGGTCAAGGAGGGATAAGGAGGGACAAGGACGGGCAATGAGGGGCGATGAGGGACAAGGACGGGCAATGAGGGACAAGGAGGGACAAGAAGGGACAAGGAGGGACAAAGAGGGAAAATGAGGGTCAAGGAGGGACAAGGACGGGCAATGAGGAACAAGGAGGGACAAGAAGGGCAAGGAGGGACAAGAAGGGAAAAGGAGGGACAAAGAGGGAAAATGATTGAAAGGAG
The DNA here is from genome assembly GCA_947397865.1 of Polietes domitor. NCBI lineage: Eukaryota > Metazoa > Arthropoda > Insecta > Diptera > Muscidae > Polietes > Polietes domitor. Next base: position 9,528,224 of record OX377623.1, read on the forward strand.
TGACAAGGAGGGAAAAGGAGGGGCAATGAGGGACAAGGAGGGACAATGAGGGTCAAGGAGGGATTTGGAGGGACAAGGACGGGCAATGAGGGGCAATGACGGACAAGGAGGGTTAAGGAGGGACAAGGACGGGCAATGAGGGAAAAGGAGGGACAAGAAGGGGCAAGTAGGGAAAAGGAGGGACAAGGAGGGACAAAGAGGGAAAATGAGGGTCAAGGACGGTAAAGGAGGTGCAAGGAGAGTCAAGGAGCGACAAGGAGGGACAATGAGTGAAAAAGAGGGACAAGCAGGGACAAGGAGGGAAAAAAAGGAGCAATGAGGGACCTTGAGGGACACGCAGGGACAAGGAGGGCCAATGAGGGACAAGGAAGGACAATTAGGGAAAAGGACGGAAAAGGAGTGACAAGGAGGGACAAAGAGGGACAAGGAGGGTCAATGAGGGACAAGGAGTGAAAAGGAGGGAAAAGAAGGGATAGTTAGCGACAAGGAGGGTCAAGGAGGGAAAAGGAGGGACAAGGAGGGAAAAGGACGGAAAAGGAGTGACAAGGAAGGACAACGATGGGTAATAAGGGACAAGGAGGGAAAAGGAGGGAAAAGGAGGGACAAGGAGGACAAATGAGGGAAAAGCAGGGAAAGGAGGGAAAAGGAGGGTCAAGGAGGGAAAGGAGGGAAAAGATGGTACAAGGAGGGACAATGAAGGGCAATGAAGGAAAAGGAGTGACAAGGAGGGCCAAGAAGGGGCAATGAGGGGCAAGTAGGAGCAAGGAGGGACAAGGAGGGACAAGGAGAGACAACGAGGGACAATGAGGGACAAGCAGGAATAAGCAGGGACAAGGAGGGACAAGGAAAGACAAGGAGGGAAAAGCAGGGAAAGGAGGGAAAAGGAGGGTCAAGGAGGGAAAGGAGGGAAAAGATGGTGCAAGGAGGGACAATGAAGGGCAATGAAGGAAAAGGAGTGACAAGGAGGGCCAAGAAGGGGCAATGAGGGGCAAGTAGGAGCAAGAAGGGACCAGGAGGGACAAGTAGGGACAAGAAGGGACAATGAGGGACAAGCAGGATCAAGGAAGGACAAACAGGGACAAGGAAGGACAAGGAGGGACAATTAGGGACAAGCAGGATCAAGGAGGGACAAACAGGGACAAGGCGGGACAAGACGGGACCAGGAGGGATAAGGAGGTACATGGAGTTACATGGAGGGGCAATGAGGGACATGAAGAGTGTCAAGAAGAGGGACAAGAAGGGAAAAGGAGGGACAAAGAGGGTCAAGGAGGTACAAGGAGGGTCAAGGAGCGACAAGGAGGGACAATGAGTGAAAAATAGGGACAAGGAGGGAAAAGAAGGAGCAATGAGGGACACGCAGGGACAAGGAGGGCCAATGAGGGACAAGGAGGGTCAATGAGGGACAAGGAGTGAAAATGAGGGAAAAGAAGAGAGAGTTAGCGACAAGGAGGGTCAATTAGGGACAAGGAGGGAAAAGGACGGAAAAGGAGTGACAAGGAGGGACAAGGAGGGCCAATGAGGGACAAGGAGGGAAAAGGAGGGATAAGGAGCGACAAGGAGGGAAAAGGAAGGACAAGGAGGGACTAGGAGTGACAAGGAGGAACACGGAGGGACTAGTAGGGGCAAGGAGGACAAAGGAGGGACAATGAGGAGCAATGAGGGTCCAGGAGGGAAAAAGAGTGACAAGAAGGGTCAAGGAGGGGTAAGGAGAGACATGGAGGGAAAAGTAGTGACAAGGAGGGACAAAGAGGGAAAATGATTGAAAGGAGTGACAAGGAAGGTTAAGGAGGGACAAGGAGGGACAAGGTGTGACAAGGTGGGATAAGGAGGTACAAAGAGGGACAATTTGGGAAAAAGAGGGTCATGGAGGGACAAGGAGGTATAATGAGCGACAAGGAAGGTCAAGGAGGGACAGGGTGTGACAAGGAGGGACAAGGAGCGACAAGGTGGGATAAGGAGGAACAAGTGGGGACAATTTGGGAAAAAGAGAGTAAAGGAGGGACAAGGAGGGAAAAGGAGTGACAAGGAGGGAAAAGGTGTGACAAGGAGGAACACGGAGGGGCAGGGAGTGACAAGGAGGGACAAGGAGGACAAAGGAGGACAAAGGAGGGAAAAGGAGTGACAAGGAGGGCAATGAGGGACAATGATGGTCAAGTATGTTCAAGGAGTGACAAGGAGGGAAAAGGAGGTATAAAGAGCGACAAGGAAGGTCAAGGACGGACAAGCAGGGACAAGGAGCGACAAGGTTGGATAAGGAGGTACAAGGAGGGACAATTTGGGAAAAAGGGGGTCAAGGAGGGACAAACAGGGACAGGGAGGAACAAGGAGGGCAATGAGGGACATGGACGGGCAATGAGGGATATGGACTGGCAATGAGGTACAAGGAGGGACAAGGAGCGGTAAGGAGGGACAAGGAGGGTCAATGAGGGACAAGTAGTAAGCAAGGATAGTACAAGGAGGTACAAGGAGTTACAAGGAGGGACAATGATGGAAAAAGAGGGTCAAGGAGGGACAGGGAGGGACAAGGAGGGGCAAGGAGGGGCAATGAGGGACAAGGAGGGAAAAGGAGGGACAAGGACGGAAAAGGAGGGACAAGGTGGGAAAAGGAGTGACAAGGAGGAACACGGAGGGACCAGTAGGGGCAAGGAGTGACAAGGAGGGAAAAGGAGGACAAAGGAGGGAAAAGGAAGGCAAATGAGGGCCAATGAGGCACAAGAAGGGATAAGGAGGGTCAAGGAGGGAAAAGGAGGGACAAGGAGGACAAATGAGTGGCAATGAGGGACAAACAGGGACAATAAGGGACATGGAGGGAAAGGAGTGACAAGGAGGGAAAAGGACGGAAAAGGAGTGACAAGGAGTGACAAGGAGGGGCAATGAGGGACAAGGAGGATCTAGGTGGGACATGGAGGGAATATGAGGGTCAAGGACGGTCAAGGAGGGGCAAGGAGGGAGCAGAAAAAAAAGGAGGACAAAGGAGGAGCAAAGAGGGACAAGGAGGGATAAGGAAGGGCAATGAGGGACAAGGAGGGACCAGGAGGGATCAGGAGGGACAAGGAGGGACCAGGAATGATCAGGAGGGATAAGGAGGGACAAGGAGGTTCAATGAGGGACAAGGAGGGAAAAGGAGCGAAAAGGAGGGACAAGCAGGGAAAAGGAAGGACATGGAGGGAAAAAGAGGGAAAAGGAGTGACAAGGAGGGACCAGGAGGGACAAGGAGGGAAAATGAGGGAAAAGGAAGGAAAATGAGGGAAAACGTGTGACAAGGAGGGACAATTAGGGCGCAATGAGCGACAAGGAGTGACAAGGAGGGACAAGGAGTGACAAGGAGGCTCTCGGAGCGAAAAGGAACGACAACGAGGGAAATTGAGGGAAATGGAGGGTCAATGAGGGACAATGAGGGAAAAGAAGGGATAATTAGCGACAAGGAGGGTCAAGGAGACAAAAGGAGGGACAAGGAGGGAAAAGGACGGAAAAGGAGTGACAAGAAGGGACAAGAAGGGACAAGGAGGGTCAATGAGTGACAAGAAGGGTCAAGGAGGGGTCAGGAGAGACAAGGAGGGAAAAGGATGGAAAGGAGGGAAAAGGAGTGACAAGGAGGGACAAAGAGGGAAAATGACTGAAAGGAGTGACAAGGAGAGAGGGTCCAGGTGGGAAAAACAGTGACAAAAAGGGTCAAGGAGGGGTGAGGAGAGACAAGGAGGGAAGAGGAGGGAAAGGAGTGACAAGGAGGGACAAAGAGGGAAAATGATTGAAAGGAGGGACAAGGAGGGAAAAGGAGGACAAAGGAGGGGCAATAAGAGACAAGGAGGAAGAAGGAGGGACAATGAGGGTCAATGAGGGGCAATGAGGGACAATGCGGGGCAATGAGGGGCAATGAGGGACAAGGAGGGTCAAGGAGGGACAAGGAGCGACAAGGAGGGTGAAGCAGGGACAAGAAGGGGCAAGGAGGGACAAGAAGGGAAAAGGAGGGAAAAGGAGTGACAAAGAGGGACAAGGAGGGAAAAGAAGGAGCAATGAGGGACAATGAGGGACACGCAGGGACATCAGGGACAAGGAGGGACAAGGAGGGCCAATGAGGCACAAGGAAGGACAAGGAGGGACAAAGAGGGAGAAGGAGTGGCATGGAGGGACAAGGAGTGATAAGGAGGGGCAATGAGGGACAAGGAGGGAAAAGGAATGACAAGTAGGGACTTGGAGGGACAATGAGGGTCAGGGATGGTCAAGGAGGGACAAGGAGGACAAAGGAGTGGCAATGAGGAGCAATGAGGGACCAGGAGGGAAAAAGAGTGAGAAGAAGCGACAAGGAGGGGTAAGGAGGGAAAAGGAGGGAAAAAGAGGGAAAAGGAGTGACAAGGAGGGACAAGGAGGGAAAATTATTGTAAAGGAGTGACAAGGAGCGAAAAGGAAGACAAAGGAGGGGCAGTGAGGAGCAATGAGGGTCCAGGAGGGAAAACGAGTGACAAGAAGGGACTAGGAGGGGTAAGGAGAGACAAGGAGATAAAAGGAGGGAAAGGAGTGACAAGGAGGGACAAGGAGGCACAAGGAGTGATAAGGAGGGGCAATGAGGGACAATGAGGGACAAGGAGGGAAAAGGAATGACAAGTAGGGACTTGGAGGGACAATGAGGGTCAGGGATGGTCAAGGAGGGACAAGGAGGACAAAGGAGTGGCAATGAGAGACAATGAGGGACAAGCAGGGACAATAACGGACAAGGAGAGATAAGGAGGGAAAGGAGTGACAAGGAGGGATAAGGAGGGAAAAAGAGGGAAAAGGAGGGACAAGGAGGGGCACTGAGGGACAAGGAGGGCGAAGGAGGGACAAGCAGGAACTAGGTGGGACATGGAGGGAATATGAGGGTCAAGGACGGTCAAGGAGGGGCAAGGAGGGAACAGAAAGAAAAGGAGGACAAAGGAGGGAAAGGAGTGACAAGGATGGAAAAGGACGGAAAAGGAGTTACAAGGAGGGGCAAGGAGATACAAAGAGGTTCAATGAGGGACAAGTAGTAGGCAAGGAGGTATAAGGAGGGTCAAGGAGCGACAAGGAGGGACAATGAGTGAAAAAGAGGGACAAGCAGGGACAAGGAGTGACAATTAGGGACAAGGAGGGATGAAGAGGGAGAAGGAGTGGCAAGGAGGGACAATGAGGGTCAATGAGGGACAAGTTGTAGGCAAGGAGGTACAAGGAGGTACACAGAGGGTCAAGGAGCGACAAGGAGGGATAAGGAGGGGCAATGAGGGACAATAAGGGACAAGGAGGGATAAGGAGTGACAAGGAGGTTCAAGGAGGGACAAGGAGGACAAGGAGGGAAAAGGAGGACAAAGGAGGGCCAATGAGGGACAAGGAGGACAAAGGAGTGGCAATGAGAGACAATGAGGGACAAGCAGGGATAAGGAGTGACAAGGAGGTACAAGGAGGGAAAAGGACGGAAAAGGAGTGACAAGGAGTGACAAGGAGGGGCAATGAGGGACAAGTAGGATCTAGGTGGGACATGGAGGGAATATAATGGTCAAGGACGGTCAAGGAGGGGCAAGGAGGGAACAGAAAGAAAAGGAGGACAAAGGAGGAGCAAAGAGGGACAAGGAGGGACAAGCAGGGACAAGGAGGGACCAGGAGGGATCTGGAGGGACAAGGAGGGATAAGGTGGGACAAGGAGGAAAAAGGACGGAAAAGGAATGACAAGGAGGGGCAAGGAGGGACAAGGAGGTTCAATGAGGGACAAGGAGGGAAAAGGAGCGAAAAGGAGGGACAAGCAGGGAAAAGGAAGGACAAGGAGGGAAAAGGAGGGAAAAAGAGGGACAAGGAGGGGAAAGGAGGGACCAGGAGGGACAAGGAGGGAAAATGAGGGAAAAGGAAGGAAAATGAGGGAAAACGTGTGACAAGGAGGGACAATTAGGGCGCAATGAGGGACAAGGAGTGACAAGGAGGGACAAGGAGGGATAAGGAGGGACCAGGAGGGACATGGAGGGACAAGGAGGGACAAGGAGTGACAAGGAGGCTCTCGGAGGGAAAAGGAAGGACAAGGAGGGAAATGGAGGGACAAGGAGGGTCAATGAGGGACAAGGAGTGAAAAGAAGGGATAATTAGCGACAAGGAGGGTCACGGAGGGAAAAGGACGGAAAAGGAGTGACAAGAAGGGACAAGGAGGGTCAATGAGGGACAAGGAGGGAAAAGGAGTGAAAAGGAGGGAAAGGGAGGGATAAGGAGCGACAAGGAGGGACAAGCAATGACAAGGAGGATCAAGTTGTGACGAGGAGGGTCTCGGCGGGTCAAGGAGGGGCAATGTGGGACAAGGAGGGAAAAGGAGGGGCAATGAGGGACAAGGTGGGAAAAGGAGGGACAAGGAGGGACAAGGAGGGACAAGGAGGGACAAGGAGTGACAAGGAGGAATACGGAGGGACTAGAAGGGGCAAGGAGAGACGAGGAGGACAAAGGAGGGGCAATGAGGGACAAGAAGGGGCAAGGAGGGACAAGAAGGGAAAAGGAGGGACAAAGAGGGATAATGATTGAAGGGAGGGAAAAGGAGGACAAAGGAGGGGCAATGATGGACAAGAAGGAACAAGGAGGGACAATGAGGGTCAAGGAGGGATAAGGAGGGACAAGGACGGGCAATGAGGGGCAATGAGGGACAATTAGGGTCAAGGAGGAACAAGGAGGCACAATGAGGGTCAAGGAGGGATAAGGAGGGACAAGGACGGGCAATGAGGGGCGATGAGGGACAAGGAGGGGAATGGAGAGACAAGGAGGGTCAAGGAGGGAGAAGGAGTGAGAAGGAGAAACAAGGAGGGACGAGCGGGGACTAGGTGGGTCAAAAAGGGACAAGGAGGGAAAAGGAGGAACAAGGAGGGACAAGGAGGGACAAGGAGGGTCAAGGAGGGACCAGGAGGGACCAGGAGAGACAAGCAGAGACAGGAGGGGCCAGGAGGGAAAAGGAGGGAAAGGAGGAGAAAGGAGTGACAGGAGGAACAAGGAGGGACAATCAGGGATAAGGCGGGACAAGCGGAGACATGGAGGGACAAGGCAAGACAACGAGGGACAAGGAGGGAAAGGAGGGACAAGGAAAGACAAGGAGGGAAAGGAAGAGCAATGAGGGAAAAGGAGTGACAAGGTGTGACAAGGAGAAACAAGGTGGGACAAGGAGCGACGAGCAGGGTCAAGAAGGGACAATGAGGGAAAAGGAGGACAAAGGAGGGGCAATGAGGGACTAGGAGGGACAAGCAGGGATAACGAGGGACAAGGGGGGAAAAGGAGTGACAGGAGGGACAAGGAGGGTGAAGGACGGACAAGGAGGGAAAATGAGGGCCCAGGAGGGACAAGGACGGACAAGGAGGGACAAGGTGGGACAAGGTGGGGCAAGGAGGGATTAGAAGGGGCAAGGACGGGCAAGAAGGGACAAGGAAGGACAAGCAGGGAAAAGCAGGGACAAGAAGGGACAAGGAGGGATAAGGAGGAACAAGGAGGAACAAGGAGGAACAAGGAGGAACAAGGATGAACAAGGATGGACAATGAGGGGCCATGAGGGACAAGTACGGACCAGGAGGGACAAAGAGGGTCAAGAAGGGACAAGGAGGGTCAAGGAGTGACAAGGAGTGACAAGGAGTGACAAGGAGGGACAAGGAGCGACAAGCAGGGATAAGGAGGGACAAGCAGTGACATGGAGGGACAAGGAAAGAGAAGGAGGGACAAGGAGGGAAAAGGAGGGAAAAGGAGGGACAAGGAGTGACAAGGAGGGGCAATGAGGGACAAGGCGGGAAAAGGAGGGGCAAGTAGGAGCATGGAGGGACCAGGAGGGTCAACGAGGGACACGTAGGGACAAGAAGGGACATGGAGGGACAAGCAGGATCAAGGAGCGACAAACAGGCCCAAGGAAGGCCAAGGAAGGCCAAGGAGGCGCAAGGAGAGACAAGTAGGGACAAGCAGGGTCAAGGAGGGACAATGAGTGACAAGGAGGGACCAGGAGGGACACGGACAGACAAGGAGGGGCAATGAGGAACAAGGTGGGACAAGGAGGGATAAGAAGGGACAAGGACGGGCAAGGACGGGCAAGGAGGGACAAGGAGTGACAAGGAGGAATACGGAGGGACTAGAAGGGGCAAGGAGAGACAAGGAGGACAAAGGAGGGGCAATGAGGGACAAGAAGGGGCAAGTAGGGACAAGAAGGGAAAAGGAGGGACAAAGAGGGATAATGATTGAAGGGAGGGAAAAGGAGGACAAAGGAGGGGCAATGATGGACAAGAAGGAACAAGGAGGGACAATGAGGGTCAAGGAGGGATAAGGAGGGACAAGGACGGGCAATGAGGGGCAATGAGGGACAATTAGGGTCAAGGAGGAACAAGGAGGGACAATGAGGGTCAAGGAGGGATAAGGAGGGACAAGGACGGGCAATGAGGGGCGATGAGGGACAAGGAGGGACAAGGACGGGCAATGAGGGACAAGGAGGGACAAGGAGGGACAAGAAGGGACAAGGAGGGACAAAGAGGGAAAATGAGGGTCAAGGAGGGACAAGGACGGGCAATGAGGAACAAGGAGGGACAAGAAGGGCAAGGAGGGACAAGAAGGGAAAAGGAGGGACAAAGAGGGAAAATGATTGAAAGGAGTGACAAGGAGGGAAAAGGAGGGGCAATGAGGGACAAGGAGGGACAATGAGGGTCAAGGAGGGATTAGGAGGGACAAGGACGGGCAATGAGGGGCAATGACGGACAAGGAGGGTTAAGGAGGGACAAGGACGGGCAATGAGGGAAAAGGAGGGACAAGAAGGGGCAAGTAGGGAAAAGGAGGGACAAGGAGGGACAAAGAGGGACAAAGAGGGAAAATGAGGGTCAAGGACGGTAAAGGAGGTGTAAGGAGAGTCAAGGAGCGACAAGGAGGGACAATGAGTGAAAAAGAGGGACAAACAGGGACAAGGAGGGAAAAAAAGGAGCAATGAGGGACCTTGAGGGACACGCAGGGACAAGGAGGGCCAATGAGGGACAAGGAAGGACAATTAGGGAAAAGGACGGAAAAGGAGTGACAAGGAGGGACAAAGAGGGACAAGGAGGGTCAATGAGGGACAAGGAGTGAAAAGGAGGGAAAAGAAGGGATAGTTAGCGACAAGGAGGGTCAAGGAGGGAAAAGGAGGGACAAGGAGGGAAAAGGACGGAAAAGGAGTGACAAGGAAGGACAACGATGGGTAATAAGGGACAAGGAGGGAAAAGGAGGGACAAGGAGGACAAATGAGGGAAAAGCAGGGAAAGGAGGGAAAAGGAGGGTCAAGGAGGGAAAGGAGGGAAAAGATGGTACAAGGAGGGACAATGAAGGGCAATGAAGGAAAAGGAGTGACAAGGAGGGCCAAGAAGGGGCAATGAGGGGCAAGTAGGAGCAAGGAGGGACAAGGAGGGACAAGGAGAGACAACGAGGGACAATGAGGGACAAGCAGGAATAAGCAGGGACAAGGAGGGACAAGGAAAGACAAGGAGGGAAAAGCAGGGAAAGGAGGGAAAAGGAGGGTCAAGGAGGGAAAGGAGGGAAAAGATGGTGCAAGGAGGGACAATGAAGGAAAAGGAGTGACAAGGAGGGCCAAGAAGGGGCAATGAGGGGCAAGTAGGAGCAAGAAGGGACCAGGAGGGACAAGTAGGGACAAGAAGGGACAATGAGGGACAAGCAGGATCAAGGAAGGACAAACAGGGACAAGGAAGGACAAGGAGGGACAATTAGGGACAAGCAGGATCAAGGAGGGACAAACAGGGACAAGGCGGGACAAGACGGGACCAGGAGGGATAAGGAGGTACATGGAGGTACATGGAGGGGCAATGAGGGACATGAAGAGTGTCAAGAAGGGACAAGGAGGGGTAAGGAGAGACCAGAAGAGAAAAGTAGGGAAAGGAGTGACAAGGCGGGACAAGTAGCGAAAATGATTGAAAGGAGTGACAAGGAGGGACAATGAGGGTCAAGGAGGGACAAGGAGGGTCAAGGAGGGAAAAGGAGTGACAAGGAGGGACAAGGTGGGATAAGGAGGGATGAGGAGGGATGAGGAGGGAAATGGAAGGAAAAGGAGGGAAAAGGAGTGACAAGGAGGGACAAGGAGGGACTTGGAGGGACAATGAGGGTCAGGGATGGTCAAGGAGGGACAAGGAGGGACAAGGAGGGACTTGGAGGGACAATGAGGGTCAGGGATGGTCAAGGAGGGAAAAAGGAGTGGCAATGAGAGACAATGAGGGACAAGCAGGGACAATAAGGGACAAGGAGGGATAAGGAGTGACAAGGAGGGAAAAGGACGGAAAAGTAGTGACAAGGAGGGGCAATGAGGGACAAGTAGGATCTAGGTGGGACATGGAGGGAATATGAGGGTCAAGGACGGTCAAGGAGGGGCAAGGAGGGAACAGAATGAAAAGGAGGAGCAAAGAGGGACAAGGAGGGACAAGCAGGGACAAGGAGTGATAAGGAGGGGCAATGAGGGACAAGGAGGGATAAGGAGTGACAAGGAGGTTCAAGGAGGGACAAGGAGGACAAGGAGGGAAAAGGAGGACAAAGGAGGGCCAATGAGGGACAAGGAGAAACAAGGAGGCACAAGAAGGGATTAGGAGGGTCAAGGAGGGAAAAGGAGGGACAAGTAGGGACTTGGAGGGACAATGAGGGTCAGGGATGGTCAAGGAGGGACAAGGAGGACAAAGGAGTGGCAATGAGAGACAAGCAGGGACAAGGAGGGATAAGGAGTGACAAGGAGGGAAAAGGACGGAAAAGGAGTGACAAGGAGGGGCAATGAGGGACAAGTAGGATCTAGGTGGGACATGGAGGGAATATGAGGGTCAAGGACGGTCAAGGATGGGCAAGGAGGGAACAGAAAGAAAAGGAGGACAAAGGAGGAGCAAAGAGGGACAAGGAGGGACAAGCAGGGACAAGGAGGGACCAGGAGGGATCTGGAGGGACAAGGAGGGATAAGGTGGGACAAGGAGGAAAAAGGACGGAAAAGGAATGACAAGGAGGGACAAGGAGGTTCAATGAGGGACAAGGAGGGAAAAGGAGCGAAAAGGAGGGACAAGCAGGGAAAAGGAAGTACAAGGAGGGAAAAGGAGGGAAAAAGAGGGACAAGGAGGGGAAAAGAGGGACCAGGAGGGACAAGGAGGGAAAATGAGGGAAAAGGAAGGAAAATGAGGGAAAACGTGTGACAAGGAGGGACAATTAGGGCGCAATGAGGGACAAGGAGTGACAAGGAGGGACAAGGAGGGATAAGGAGGGACCAGGAGGGACATGGAGGGACAAGGAGGGACAAGGAGTGACAAGGAGGCTCTCGGAGGGAAAAGGAAGGACAAGGAGGGAAATGGAGGGACAAGGAGGGTCAATGAGGGTCAATGAGGGACAAGGAGTGAAAAGAAGGGATAATTAGCGACAAGGAGGGTCAAGGAGGGAAAAGGACGGAAAAGGAGTGACAAGAAGGGACAAGGAGGGTCAATGAGGGACAAGGAGGGAAATGGAGTGAAAAGGAGGGAAAGGGAGGGATAAGGAGCGACAAGGAGGGACAAGCAATGACAAGGAGGATCAAGTTGTGACGAGGAGGGTCTCGGCGGGTCAAGGAGGGGCAATGTGGGACAAGGAGGGAAAAGGAGGGGCAATGAGGGACAAGGTGGGAAAAGGAGGGACAAGGAGGGACAAGGAGTGACAAGGAGGAATACGGAGGGACTAGAAGGGGCAAGGAGAGACAAGGAGGACAAAGGAGGGGCAATGAGGGACAAGAAGGGGCAAGGAGGGACAAGAAGGGAAAATGAGGGACAAAGAGGGATAATGATTGAAGGGAGAGAAAAGGAGGACAAAGGAGGGGCAATGATGGACAAGAAGGAACAAGGAGGGACAATGAGGGTCAAGGAGGGATAAGGAGGGACAAGGACGGGCAATGAGGGACAAGGAGGGACAATTAGGGTCAAGGAGGAACAAGGAGGGACAATGAGGGTCAAGGAGGGATAAGGAGGGACAAGGACGGGCAATGAGGAGCGATGAGGGACAAGGAGGGTCAAGGAGGGACAAGGACGGGCAATGAGGGACAAGGAGGGAAAGGAGGGACAAGGAGGGACAAGGAGGGACAAGGAGGGACAAGAAGGGACAAGGAGGGACAAAGAGGGAAAATGAGGGTCAAGGAGGGACAAGGACGGGCAATGAGGGACAAGGAGGGACAAGAAGGGGCAAGGAGGGACAAGGAGGGTCCAGGTGGGACAAAGAGGGAAAATGATTGAAAGGAGTGACAAGGAGGGAAAAGGAGGACAAAGGAGGGACAAGGAGGGACAATGAGGGTCAAGGAGGGATTAGGACGGGCAATGAGGGGCAATGACGGACAAGGAGGGTTAAGGAGGGACAAGGACGGGCAATGAGGGACAAGGAGGGACAAGGAGGGACAAGAAGGGGCAAGTAGGGAAAAGGAGGGACAAGGAGGGACAAAGAGGGAAAATGAGGGTCATGGACGGTAAAGGAGGTACAAGGAGCGACAAGGAGGGACAATGAGTGAAAAAGAGGGACAAGCAGGCGCAAGGAGGGAAAAAAAGGAGCAATGAGGGACCTTGAGGGACACGCAGGGACAAGGAGGGCCAATGAGGGACAAGGAAGGACAATTAGGGAATAGGACGGAAAAGGAGTGACAAGGAGGGACAAAGAGGGACAAGGAGGGTCAATGAGGGACCAGGAGTGAAAAGGAGGGAAAAGAAGGGATAGTTAGCGACAAGGAGGGTCAAGGAGGGAAAAGGAGGGACAAGGAGGGAAAAGGACGGAAAAGGAGTGACAAGGAAGGACAACAATGGTCAATGAGGGACAAGGAGGGAAAAGGAGGGAAAAGGAGGGACAAGGAGGACAAAGGAGGGAAAAGCAGGGAAAGGAGGGAAAAGGAGGGTCAAGGAGGGAAAGGAGGGAAAAGATGGTACAAGGAGGGACAATGAAGGGCAATGAAGGAAAAGGAGTGACAAGGAGGGCCAAGAAGGGGCAATGAGGGGCAAGTAGGAGCAAGGAGGGACAAGGAGGGACAAGGAGAGACAACGAGGGACAATGAGGGACAAGCAGGAATAAGCAGGGACAAGGAAAGACAAGGAGGGAAAAGCAGGGAAAGGAGGGAAAAGGAGGGTCAAGGAGGGAAAGGAGGGAAAAGATGGTACAAGGAGGGACAATGAAGGGCAATGAAGGAAAAGGAGTGACAAGGAGGGCCAAGAAGGGGGAATGAGGGGCAAGTAGGAGCAAGAAGGGACCAGGAGGGTCAAGGAGGGACAAGTAGGGACAAGAAGGGAAAATGAGGGACAAGCAGGATCAAGGAAGAACAAACAGGGACAAGGAAGGACAATTAGGGACAAGCAGGATCAAGGAGGGACAAACAGGGACAAGGCGGGACAAGGAGGGACAAGACGGGACCAGGAGGGATAAGGAGGTACATGGAGGGGCAATGAGGGACATGAAGGGGCACTGGGGGACATACAGGATCAAGGAGGGACAAATAGGGACAAGGAAGGACAAGGAGGGACAAGTAGGGACAAGTACGGACCAGGAGGGACAATGAGGGTCACGGAGGGACCAGGAGGGTAAAGGAGGGAAAGGAGTGACAAGGAGGAACAAGGAGGGAAAAGAAGGGGCAAGGAGGGACCAGGAGGGGAATGGAGAGACAAGGAGGGTCAAGGAGGGAAAAGGAGTGAGAAGGAGAAACAAGGAGGGACAAGGAGGGACGAGCAGGGACTAGGGGGGTCAAAAAGGGACAAGGAGGGAAAAGGAGGAACAAGGAGGGACAAGGAGGGTCAAGGAGGGACCAGGAGAGACAAGCAGTGACAGGAGGGGCCAGGAGGGAAAAGGAGGGAAAGGAGGAGAAAGGAGTGACAGGAGGAACAAGGAGGGACAATCAGGGATAAGGCGGGACAAGCGGAGACATGGAGGGACAAGGCAAGACAACGAGGGACAAGGAGGGAAAGGAGGGACAAGGATAGACAAGGAGGGAAAGGAAGAGCAATGAGGGAAAAGGAGTGACAAGGTGTGACAAGGAGAAACAAGGTGGGACAAGGAGCGACGAGCAGGGTCAAGAAGGGACAATGAGGGAAAAGGAGGACAAAGGAGGGGCAATGAGGGACTAGGAGGGACAAGCAGGGATAACGAGGGACAAGGGGGGGAAAGTAGTGACAGGAGGGACAAGGAGGGAGAAGGACGGACAAGGAGGGAGAAGGACGGACAAGGAGGTAAAATGAGGAACCAGGAGGGACAAGGACGGACAAGGAGGGGCAATGAGGGACAAGGTGGGACAAGGTGGGGCAAGGAGGGATTAGAAGGGGCAAGGACGGGCAAGAAGGGACAAGGAAGGACAAGCAGGGAAAAGCAGGGACAAGAAGGGACAAGGAGGGACAAGGAGGAACAAGGAGGAACAAGGATGAACAAGGAGGAACAAGGAGGAACAAGGATGAACAAGGATGGACAATGAGGGGCCATGAGGGACAAGTACGGACCAGGAGGGACAAAGAGGGTCAAGAAGGGACAAGGAGGGTCAAGGAGTGACAAGGAGTGACAAGGAGGGACAAGGAGCAACAAGCAGGGATAAGGAGGGACAAGCAGTGTCATGGAGGGACAAGGAAAGAGAAGGAGGGACAAGGAGGGAAAAGGAGGGACAAGGAGTGACAAGGAGGGCCAAGGAGGGGCAATGAGGGACAAGGCGGGAAAAGGAGGGGCAAGTAGGAGCATGGAGGGACCAGGAGGGTCAACGAGGGACACGTAGGGACAAGAAGGGACATGGAGGGACAAGCAGGATCAAGGAGCGACAAACAGGCCCAAGGAAGGCCAAGGAGGCGCAAGGAGAGACAAGTAGGGACCAGCAGGGTCAAGGAGGGACAATGAGTGACAAGGAGGGACCAGGAGGGACCAGGAGGGACAAGGCGGGACAAGGACAGACAAGGAGGGGCAATGAGGAACAAGGTGGGACAAGGACGGATAAGAAGGGACAAGGATGGGCAAGGACGGGCAAGGAGGGACAAGCAGGGACAAGCAAGGAAAAGGAGGGAAAAGGAGGGACAAGGAGGACAAATGAGGGAAAAGCAGGGAAAGGAGGAACAAGGAGGAACAAGGAGGAACAAGGATGAACAAGGATGGACAATGAGGGGCCATGAGGGACAAGTACGGACCAGGAGGGACAAAGAGGGTCAAGAAGGGACAAGGAGGGTCAAGGAGTGACAAGGAGTGACAAGGAGTGACAAGGAGGGACAAGGAGCGACAAGCAGGGATAAGGAGGGACAAGCAGTGACATGGAGGGACAAGTACGGACCAGGAGGGACAAGGAGGGAAAAGGAGGGACAAGGAGTGACAAGGAGGGGCAATGAGGGACAAGGCGGGAAAAGGAGGGGCAAGTAGGAGCATGGAGGGACCAGGAGGGTCAACGAGGGACACGTAGGGACAAGAAGGGACATGGAGGGACAAGCAGGATCAAGGAGCGACAAACAGGCCCAAGGAAGGCCAAGGAAGGCCAAGGAGGCGCAAGGAGAGACAAGTAGGGACAAGCAGGGTCAAGGAGGGACAATGAGTGACAAGGAGGGACCAGGAGGGACAAGGACAGACAAGGAGGGGCAATGAGGAACAAGGTGGGACAAGGAGGGATAAGAAGGGACAAGGACGGGCAAGGACGGGCAAGGAGGGACAAGGAGTGACAAGGAGGAATACGGAGGGACTAGAAGGGGCAAGGAGAGACAAGGAGGACAAAGGAGGGGCAATGAGGGACAAGAAGGGGCAAGTAGGGACAAGAAGGGAAAAGGAGGGACAAAGAGGGATAATGATTGAAGGGAGGGAAAAGGAGGACAAAGGAGGGGCAATGATGGACAAGAAGGAACAAGGAGGGACAATGAGGGTCAAGGAGGGATAAGGAGGGACAAGGACGGGCAATGAGGGGCAATGAGGGACAATTAGGGTCAAGGAGGAACAAGGAGGGACAATGAGGGTCAAGGAGGGATAAGGAGGGACAAGGACGGGCAATGAGGGGCGATGAGGGACAAGGAGGGACAAGGACGGGCAATGAGGGACAAGGAGGGACAAGGAGGGACAAGAAGGGACAAGGAGGGACAAAGAGGGAAAATGAGGGTCAAGGAGGGACAAGGACGGGCAATGAGGAACAAGGAGGGACAAGAAGGGCAAGGAGGGACAAGAAGGGAAAAGGAGGGACAAAGAGGGAAAATGATTGAAAGGAGTGACAAGGAGGGAAAAGGAGGGGCAATGAGGGACAATGAGGGTCAAGGAGGGATTAGGAGGGACAAGGACGGGCAATGAGGGGCAATGAGGGGCAATGACGGACAAGGAGGGTTAAGGAGGGACAAGGACGGGCAATGAGGGAAAAGGAGGGACAAGAAGGGGCAAGTAGGGAAAAGGAGGGACAAGGAGGGACAAAGAGTGACAAAGAGGGAAAATGAGGGTCAAGGACGGTAAAGGAGGTGCAAGGAGAGTCAAGGAGCGACAAGGAGGGACAATGAGTGAAAAAGAGGGACAAGCAGGGACAAGGAGGGAAAAAAAGGAGCAATGAGGGACCTTGAGGGACACGCAGGGACAAGGAGGGCCAATGAGGGACAAGGAAGGACAATTAGGGAAAAGGACGGAAAAGGAGTGACAAGGAGGGACAAAGAGGGACAAGGAGGGTCAATGAGGGACAAGGAGTGAAAAGGACGGAAAAGGAGTGACAAGGAAGGACAACGATGGGTAATAAGGGACAAGGAGGGAAAAGGAGGGAAAAGGAGGGACAAGGAGGACAAATGAGGGAAAAGCAGGGAAAGGAGGGAAAAGGAGGGTCAAGGAGGGAAAGGAGGGAAAAGATGGTACAAGGAGGGACAATGAAGGGCAATGAAGGAAAAGGAGTGACAAGGAGGGCCAAGAAGGGGCAATGAGGGGCAAGTAGGAGCAAGGAGGGACAAGGAGGGACAAGGAGAGACAACGAGGGACAATGAGGGACAAGCAGGAATAAGCAGGGACAAGGAGGGACAAGGAAAGACAAGGAGGGAAAAGCAGGGAAAGGAGGGAAAAGGAGGGTCAAGGAGGGAAAGGAGGGAAAAGATGGTGCAAGGAGGGACAATGAAGGGCAATGAAGGAAAAGGAGTGACAAGGAGGGCCAAGAAGGGGCAATGAGGGGCAAGTAGGAGCAAGAAGGGACCAGGAGGGACAAGTAGGGACAAGAAGGGACAATGAGGGACAAGCAGGATCAAGGAAGGACAAACAGGGACAAGGAAGGACAAGGAGGGACAATTAGGGACAAGCAGGATCAAGGAGGGACAAACAGGGACAAGGCGGGACAAGACGGGACCAGGAGGGATAAGGAGGTACATGGAGTTACATGGAGGGGCAATGAGGGACATGAAGAGTGTCAAGAAGGGACAAGGAGGGGTAAGGAGAGACCAGAAGAGAAAAGTAGGGAAAGGAGTGACAAGGCGGGACAAGTAGCGAAAATGATTGAAAGGAGTGACAAGGAGGGACAATGAGGGTCAAGGAGGGACAAGGAGGGTCAAGGAGGGAAAAGGAGTGACAAGGAGGGGCAAGGAGGGACTTGGAGGGACAATGAGGGTCAGGGATGGTCAAGGAGGGACAAGGAGGGACAAGGAGGGACTTGGAGGGACAATGAGGGTCAGGGATGGTCAAGGAGGGAAAAAGGAGTGGCAATGAGAGACAATGAGGGACAAGCAGGGACAATAAGGGACAAGGAGGGATAAGGAGTGACAAGGAGGTTCAAGGAGGGACAAGGAGGACAAGGAGGGAAAAGGAGGACAAAGGAGGGCCAATGAGGGACAAGGAGAAACAAGGAGGCACAAGAAGGGATTAGGAGGGTCAAGGAGGGAAAAGGAGGGACAAGTAGGGACTTGGAGGGACAATGAGGGTCAGGGATGGTCAAGGAGGGACAAGGAGGACAAAGGAGTGGCAATGAGAGACAAGCAGGGACAAGGAGGGATAAGGAGTGACAAGGAGGGAAAAGGACGGAAAAGGAGTGACAAGGAGGGGCAATGAGGGACAAGTAGGATCTAGGTGGGACATGGAGGGAATATGAGGGTCAAGGACGGTCAAGGATGGGCAAGGAGGGAACAGAAAGAAAAGGAGGACAAAGGAGGAGCAAAGAGGGACAAGCAGGGACAAGGAGGGACCAGGAGGGATCTGGAGGGACAAGGAGGGATAAGGTGGGACAAGGAGGAAAAAGGACCTAAAAGGAATGACAAGGAGGGACAAGGAGGTTCAATGAGGGACAAGGAGGGAAAAGGAGCGAAAAGGAGGGACAAGCAGGGAAAAGGAAGTACAAGGAGGGAAAAGGAGGGAAAAAGAGGGACAAGGAGGGGAAAGGAGGGACCAGGAGGGACAAGGAGGGAAAATGAGGGAAAAGGAAGGAAAATGAGGGGAAACGTGTGACAAGGAGGGACAATTAGGGCGCAATGAGGGACAAGGAGTGACAAGGAGGGACAAGGAGGGATAAGGAGGGACCAGGAGGGACATGGAGGGACAAGGAGGGACAAGGAGTGACAAGGAGGCTCTCGGAGGGAAAAGGAAGGACAAGGAGGGAAATGGAGGGACAAGGAGGGTCAATGAGGGTCAATCAGGGACAAGGAGTGAAAAGAAGGGATAATTAGCGACAAGGAGGGTCAAGGAGGGAAAAGGACGGAAAAGGAGTGACAAGGAGGGTCAATGAGGGACAAGGAGGGAAATGGAGTGAAAAGGAGGGAAAGGGAGGGATAAGGAGCGACAAGGAGGGACAAGCAATGACAAGGAGGATCAAGTTGTGACGAGGAGGGTCTCGGCGGGTCAAAGAGGGGCAATGTGGGACAAGGAGGGAAAAGGAGGGGCAATGAGGGACAAGGTGGGAAAAGGAGGGACAAGGAGGGACAAGGAGTGACAAGGAGGAATACGGAGGGACTAGAAGGGGCAAGGAGAGGCAAGGAGGACAAAGGAGGGGCAATGAGGGACAAGAAGGGGCAAGGAGGGACAAGAAGGGAAAATGAGGGACAAAGAGGGATAATGATTGAAGGGAGAGAAAAGGAGGACAAAGGAGGGGCAATGATGGACAAGAAGGAACAAAGAGGGACAATGAGGGTCAAGGAGGGATAAGGAGGGACAAGGACGGGCAATGAGGGGCAATGAGGGACAAGGAGGGACAATTAGGGTCAAGGAGGAACAAGGAGGGACAATGAGGGTCAAGGAGTGATAAGGAGGGACAAGGACGGGCAATGAGGGGCGATGAGGGACAAGGAGGGTCAAGGAGGGACAAGGACGGGCAATGAGGGACAAGGAGGGAAAGGAGGGACAAGGAGGGACAAGGAGGGACAAGAAGGGACAAGGAGGGACAAAGAGGGAAAATGAGGGTCAAGGAGGGACAAGGACGGGCAATGAGGGACAAGGAGGGACAAGAAGGGGCAAGGAGGGACAAGGAGGGTCCAGGTGGGACAAAGAGGGAAAATGATTGAAAGGAGTGACAAGGAGGGAAAAGGAGGGACAAGGAGGGACAATGAGGGTCAAGGAGGGATTAGGACGGGCAATGAGGGGCAATGAGGGACAAGGAGGGTTAAGGAGGGACAAGGACGGGCAATGAGGGACAAGGAGGGACAAGGAGGGACAAGAAGGGGCAAGTAGGGAAAAGGAGGGACAAGGAGGGACAAAGAGGGAAAATGAGGGTCAAGGACGGTAAAGGAGGTACAAGGAGCGACAAGGAGGGACAATGAGTGAAAAAGAGGGACAAGCAGGCGCAAGGAGGGAAAAAAAGGAGCAATGAGGGACCTTGAGGGACACGCAGGGACAAGGAGGGCCAATGAGGGACAAGGAAGGACAATTAGGGAATAGGACGGAAAAGGAGTGACAAGGAGGGACAAAGAGGGACAAGGAGGGTCAATGAGGGACCAGGAGTGAAAAGGAGGGAAAAGAAGGGATAGTTAGCGACAAGGAGGGTCAAGGAGGGAAAAGGAGGGACAAGGAGGGAAAAGGACGGAAAAGGAGTGACAAGGAAGGACAACAATGGTCAATGAGGGACAAGGAGGGAAAAGGAGGGAAAAGGAGGGACAAGGAGGACAAAGGAGGGAAAAGCAGGGAAAGGAGGGAAAAGGAGGGTCAAGGAGGGAAAGGAGGGAAAAGATGGTACAAGGAGGGACAATGAAGGGCAATGAAGGAAAAGGAGTGACAAGGAGGGCCAAGAAGGGGCAATGAGGGGCAAGTAGGAGCAAGGAGGGACAAGGAGGGACAAGGAGAGACAACGAGGGACAATGAGGGACAAGCAGGAATAAGCAGGGACAAGGAGGAACAAGGAAAGACAAGGAGGGAAAAGCAGGGAAAGGAGGGAAAAGGAGGGTCAAGGAGGGAAAGGAGGGAAAAGATGGTACAAGGAGGGACAATGAAGGGCAATGAAGGAAAAGGAGTGACAAGGAGGGCCAAGAAGGGGGAATGAGGGGCAAGTAGGAGCAAGAAGGGACCAGGAGGGTCAAGGAGGGACAAGTAGGGACAAGAAGGGAAAATGAGGGACAAGCAGGATCAAGGAAGAACAAACAGGGACAAGGAAGGACAATTAGGGACAAGCAGGATCAAGGAGGGACAAACAGGGACAAGGCGGGACAAGGAGGGACAAGACGGGACCAGGAGGGATAAGGAGGTACATGGAGGGGCAATGAGGGACATGAAGGGGCACTGGGGGACAAACAGGATCAAGGAGGGACAAATAGGGACAAGGAAGGACAAGGAGGGACAAGTAGGGACAAGTACGGACCAGGAGGGACAATGAGGGTCACGGAGGGACCAGGAGGGACCAGGAGGGTAAAGGAGGGAAAGGAGTGACAAGGAGGAACAAGGAGGGAAAAGAAGGGGCAAGGAGGGACCAGGAGGGGAATGGAGAGACAAGGAGGGTCAAGGAGGGAAAAGGAGTGAGAAGGAGAAACAAGGAGGGACAAGGAGGGACGAGCAGGGACTAGGGGGGTCAAAAAGGGACAAGGAGGGAAAAGGAGGAACAAGGAGGGACAAGGAGGGTCAAGGAGGGACCAGGAGAGACAAGCAGTGACAGGAGGGGCCAGGAGGGAAAAGGAGGGAAAGGAGGAGAAAGGAGTGACAGGAGGAACAAGGAGGGACAATCAGGGATAAGGCGGGACAAGCGGAGACATGGAGGGACAAGGCAAGACAACGAGGGACAAGGAGGGAAAGGAGGGACAAGGATAGACAAGGAGGGAAAGGAAGAGCAATGAGGGAAAAGGAGTGACAAGGTGTGACAAGGAGAAACAAGGTGGGACAAGGAGCGACGAGCAGGGTCAAGAAGGGACAATGAGGGAAAAGGAGGACAAAGGAGGGGCAATGAGGGACTAGGAGGGACAAGCAGGGATAACGAGGGACAAGGGGGGGAAAGTAGTGACAGGAGGGACAAGGAGGGAGAAGGACGGACAAGGAGGGAGAAGGACGGACAAGGAGGTAAAATGAGGAACCAGGAGGGACAAGGACGGACAAGGAGGGGCAATGAGGGACAAGGTGGGACAAGGTGGGGCAAGGAGGGATTAGAAGGGGCAAGGACGGGCAAGAAGGGACAAGGAAGGACAAGCAGGGAAAAGCAGGGACAAGAAGGGACAAGGAGGGACAAGGAGGAACAAGGAGGAACAAGGAGGAACAAGGATGAACAAGGAGGAACAAGGAGGAACAAGGATGAACAAGGATGGACAATGAGGGGCCATGAGGGACAAGTACGGACCAGGAGGGACAAAGAGGGTCAAGAAGGGACAAGGAGGGTCAAGGAGTGACAAGGAGTGACAAGGAGGGACAAGGAGCGACAAGCAGGGATAAGGAGGGACAAGCAGTGTCATGGAGGGACAAGGAAAGAGAAGGAGGGACAAGGAGGGAAAAGGAGGGACAAGGAGTGACAAGGAGGGCCAAGGAGGGGCAATGAGGGACAAGGCGGGAAAAGGAGGGGCAAGTAGGAGCATGGAGGGACCAGGAGGGTCAACGAGGGACACGTAGGGACAAGAAGGGACATGGAGGGACAAGCAGGATCAAGGAGCGACAAACAGGCCCAAGGAAGGCCAAGGAGGCGCAAGGAGAGACAAGTAGGGACAAGCAGGGTCAAGGAGGGACAATGAGTGACAAGGAGGGACCAGGAGGGACCAGGAGGGACCAGGAGGGACCAGGAGGGACAAGGCGGGACAAGGACAGACAAGGAGGGGCAATGAGGAACAAGGTGGGACAAGGACGGATAAGAAGGGACAAGGACGGGCAAGGACGGGCAAGGAGGGACAAGCAGTGACATGAAGGAAAAAGGAGGGCCAATGATGAACAAGGAGGGACAATGAGGGGCAATAAGGGACAAGGAGTGACAAGTACGGACCAGGAGGGACAAGGAGGGATAATGAGGGACAAGGAGGGAAAAGAATGGGCAATGAAGAGCAATGCGCGACCTGGAGGGACAATAGGGGCAATGAGGGACATGGAGGGATAAGTACGGACCAGGAGGGTCAAGGAGGGACAAGGAGGGACAAGGAGGGACAAGGAGGGACAAGGAGGGACTAGGAGGGACAAACAGGGACAAGGAAGGACAAGGAGGGTCAAGGAGGGACAAGCAGGATCAAGGAGGGACAAGGCGGGACAAGGAGGGACAAGACGGGACAAGGAGGGAAAAAGGGGGACAAGGTGGGATAAGGAGGGACATGGAGGGGCAATGAGGGACATGGAGGGGCAATGAGGGACAAGGTGGGTCAAGCAGGGACAGGGAGGGACAAGTAGGGACAAGCAGGGTCAAGAAGGGACAATGAGGGAAAAGGAGGACAAAGGAGGGGCAATGAGGGACAAGGAGGGAAAAGGAGTGACAGGAGGAACAAGGAGGGAGAAGGACGGACAAGGAGGGACAATGAGGGCCATAAGGGACAAGGAGGGACAAGTACGGACAAGGAGGGAAAAGAAGGGGCAATGAAGAGCAAGGAGGGACCAGGAGGGACTATTAGGGGTAATGAGGGACAAGGAGTGACAAGGAGGGACAAGGAGGGATAAGTACGGAGAAACAAGAAGGGACAGGAAGGACCAGGAAGGACCAGGAGGGACAAGGCGGGACAAGGACGGACAATGAGGGAAAAGGAGGGGCAATGAGGGACAATGAGGGACAAGCAGGGACAAGAAGGGACAAGCAGGATCAAGGAGGGACAAGGTGGGTCAAGCAGGGACAGGGAGGGACAAGTAGGGACAAGAAGGACAATGAGGGACAAGTACGGACCAGGAGGGACAAGGAGGGATAAGGAGAGACAAGTAGGGACCAGGAGGGAAAGGAGTGACAAGGAGGAACAAGGGGGAACAAGGAGGGAAAAGAAGGGGCAAGGAGGGACCAGGAGGGGCATGGAGTGACAAGGAGGGACAAGGAGGGAAAAGTGTTGACAAGGTGTGACAAGGAGAAACAAGAAGGGACAAAGAGGGACAAGGAGTGACAATGAGGGACAAGGAGCGACGAGCAGGGACTAGGAGGGTCAAGAAGGGACAAGGAGGGAAAAGGAGGAACAAGGAGGGACAAGGAGCGTCAAAGAGGGAGAAGGAGGGTCAAGGAGGGACAAGGAGGGAAAATGAGGGAAAAGGAGGGACAAGGAAAGACAAGGAGGGAAAGGATGGAAAAGGAGGAACAAGGAGGGACAATGAGGGGCAATGAGGCAAAAGGAGTGACAAGGAGGGCCAAGGAGGGGCAATGAGGGACAAGGCGTGAAAAGGAGGGGCAAGTAAGAGCAAGGAGGGACCAGGGGGGTCAACGTGGGTCAAGTAGGGACTAGGAGGGACAGGAAGGGACCATTAGTGACAAGGAGGGTAAAGGAGGGACAATGCGGGACAAGGACGGACATGGAGGGGCAATGAGGGACAAGGAGGGATACGAAGGGACAAGGACGGGCAAGGAGGGACAATGAGGGCCATAAGGGACAAGGAGGGACAAGTACGGACAAGGAGGGAAAAGAAGGGGCAATGAAGAGCAAGGAGGGACCAGGAGGGACTATTAGGGGTAATGAGGGACAAGGAGTGACAAGGAGGGACAAGGAGGGATAAGTACGGAGAAACAAGAAGGGACAAGGAGTGACAAAGGAGGGGCAATGAGGGTCAAGGAGGGACAAGCAGGGATAACGAGGGACAAGGAGGGACAAAGAGGGAAAAGGAGTGACAGGAGGAACAAGGAGGGAGAAGGACGGACAAGGAGGGAAAAGGAGGGACCAGGAGGGACAAGGACGGACAAGGAGGGGCAATGAGGGACAAGCAGGGATAAGAAGGGGCAAGGACGGGCAAGGAGGGACAAGCAGGGACAAGGAGGGAAAAGGAGTGGCAAGGAGGAACAAGGAGGGACAATGAGGGGCCATGAGGGACAAGGAGTGACAAGCACGGACCAGGGCGGACAAGGTGGGATAATGAGGGACAAGGAGGGAAAAGAAGGGGCAATGAGGAGCAAGGAGGGACCATGAGGGACAATTAGGGGCAATTAGGGACAAGTACGGACCAGGAGGGACAAGGAGGGTCAAGGAGGGACAAGGATGGTCAAGGAGTGACAAGGAGGGACAAGGAGGGACCAGGAGCGACAAGCAGGGATTAGGAGGGACAAGCAGAGACATGGAGGGACAAGGAAAGACAAGGAGGGACAAGGAGGGAAAAGGAGGGACAAGTAATGACAAGGAGGGAAAAGGAGTGACAATGAGGATCAATGAGGGAAAAGGTGGGCCAAGGAGGGGCAATGAGGGACAAGGCAGGAAAAGGAGGGGCAAGTAGGAGCAAGGAGGGACCAGGAGGGTCAACGAGGTACACGTAGGGACAAGAAGGGACAAGTAGGGACAAGCAGAGTCATGGAGGGAAAAGGTGGGACCAGGAGGGACAAGGCGGGACAAGGACAGACAAGGAGGGGCAATGAGGGACAAGGTGGGACAAGGAGGGATAAGAAGGGACAAGGACGGGCAAGGAGGGACAATCAGGGACAAGCAGTGACATGAAGGAAAAAGGAGGGCCAAGGAGGAACAAGGAGGGACAATGAGGGGCAATAAGCGACAAGGAGGGACAAGTACGGACCAGGAGGGATAATGAGGGACAAGGAGGGAAAAGAAGGGGCAATGAAGAGCAATGAGAGACCAGGAGGGACAATAAGGGGCAATGAGGGACAAGGAGGGATAAGTACGGAGGGACAAGGAGGGAAAAGGAGTGACAAGGAGGGCCAAGGAGGGGCAATGAGGTTCAAGTAGGAGCAAGGAGGGACAAGTAGGGACAAGGAGGGACAAGAAGGGACAAGGAGGGACAAGGAAGGACAAGGAGGGTCAAGGAGGGACAATGAGAAACAAGTAGGGACAAGCAGGATCAAGGAGGGACAAACAGGGACAAGGACAGACAAGGAGGGAAAAGGAGTGACAAGGACGGACAAGGAGGGAAAATTATTGAAAAGGAGTGACAAGGAGGCACAAGGAGTGATAAGGAGGGGCAATGAGGGACAATGAGGGACAAGGAGGGACAAGGAGGGAAAAGGAATGACAAGGAGGGTCAATGAGGGACAAATGGGGAAAAGGAGGGATATGGAGCGTCAAGGAGGGACAAGAAGGGTCAAGGAGGGACAAGGAGGGAAAATGAGTGACAAGGAGGTACAAGCTGGGACTAGGAGGGACAAGGAGGGACAATGAGGGTCAAGGAGGGACAAGGAGGGTCAAGGTGGGACAAGGAGGGAAAGGAGGACAAAGGAGGGGCAATGAGAGACAAGGAGGGACAAGGTGGGACAAGGAGGGAAAAGGAGGACAAAGGCGGGCCAATGAGGGACAAGGACAAACAAGGAGGGACAAGAAGGTATAAGGAGGGTCAAGGAGGGAAAAGGAGTGACAAGGAGGGGCAATGAGGGACAAGGAGGGAGATGGAGGGACAAGCAGGAACTAGGTGGGACATGGAGGGAATATGAGGGTCAAGGACGGTCAAGGAGGGGCAAGGAGGGAACAGAAAGAAAAGGAGGACAAAGGAGTGACAAGGAGGTATAAGGAGGGACATGGAGGGAAAAGGACGGAAAAGGAGTTACAAGGAGGGGCAAGGAGATACAAGGAGGTGCAATGAGGGGCAAGTAGTAGGCAAGGAGGTACAAGGAGGGTCAATGAGCGACAAGGAGGGACAATGAGTGAAAAAGAGGGACAAGCAGGGACAAGGAGGGGCAATGAGGGACAAGGAGGGATGAAGAGGGAGAAGGAGTGGCAAGGAGGGACAATGAAGGTCAATGAGGGACAAGTAGTAGGCAAGGAGGTACACGGTGGGTCAAGGAGCGACAAGGAGGGACAATGAGTGAAAAAGAGGGACAAGCAGGGACAAGGAGGGACGAAGAGGGAGAAGGAGGGACAATGAGGGTCAAGGATGGTCAAGGAGTGACAATGAGGGGCAATGAGGGTCAAGGAGGGGCAATGAGGGGCAAGGAGGGACAAGGAGGGATAAGGACGGACCAGGAGGGACAAGAAGTGACAAGGAGGGTCTCGGATGGAAAAGGAGGGATAAGGTGGGAAATGGAAGGACAAGGAGGGAAACGGACGGAAAAGTAGAGATAAGGAGGGACAATGAGGGTCAATGATGGACAAATAGGAAAAAGGAGTGAAAAGGAGGGATATGGAGCGACACGGAGTGACAAGAAGGGACAAGGAGGGTCAAGGAGAGTCAAGGACGGTCAAGGAGGGTCAAGGGGGGACAAGCAGGGACAAGGAGGGAAAATGAGTGACAAGGAGGAACAAGCAGGGACTAGGAGTGACAAGGAGGGACAACCAGGGACAAGGAGGGACAATGAGCGTCAAGGATGGTCAAGGATGGTCAAGGAGGGACAAGGAGGGAAAAGGACGGAAAAGGAGTGACAAGGAGGGAGAATGAGGATCTAGGTGGGACATGGAGGGAATATGAAGGTCAAGGACGGTCAAGGAGGGGCAAGGAGGGAGCAGAAAGAAAAGAAGGACAAAGGAGGAGCAAAGAAGGACAAGGAGGGACAAGCAGGTACAAGGAGGGATAAGAAGGGGCAATGAGGGACAAGGAGGGACAAGGAGGGACCAGGAGGGACCAGGAGGGAAAAGGAGTGACAAGGAGGGGCAAGGAGGTTCAATGAGGGACAAGGAGGGAAAAGGAGCGAAAAGGAGGGACAAGCAGGGAAAAGAAAGGACAAGGAGGGAAAAAGAGGGAAAAGGAGTGACAAGGAGGGGAAAGGAGGGACCAGGAGGGAAAATTAGGGAAAAGGAAGGAAAATGAGGGAAAGCGTGTGACAAGGAGGGACAATTAGGGCGCAATGAGGGACAAGGAGTGACAAGGAGGCTCTCGGAGGGAAAAGGAAGGACAAGGAGGGAAATGGAGGGACAAGGATGGTCAATGAGGGACAAGGAGTGAAAGGGAGGGAAAAGAAGGGATAATAAGCGACAAGGAGGGTCACGGAGGGAAAAGGAGGGACAAGGAGGGAAAAGGACGGAAAAGGAGTGACAAGAAGGGACAAGGAGGGTCAATGAGGGTCAAGGAGGGAAAAGGAGTGAAAAGGAGGGAAAAGGAGGGATAAGGAGCGACAAGGAGAGACAAGCAATGACAAGGAGGATCAAGGAGTGACGAGGAGGGTCTCGGAGTGACAAGGAGGGGCAATGTGTGACAAGGAGGGAAAAGGAGGGGCAATGAGGGACAAGGAGGGAAAAGGAGAGACAAGGAGGAGAGGTACACGGAGGGACAAGGAGCGACAAGGAGGGACGAAGAGGGAGAAGGAGTGGCAAGTAGTGACAATGAGGGTCAAGGAGGGATAAGGAGGGATAAGGACGGACCAGGAGGGACAAGGAGTGACAAGGAGGGTCTCGGATGGAAAAGGAGGGATAAGGAGGGAAATGGAAGGACAAGGAGGTTCAATGAGGGACAATAAGGGAAAAGGAGCGAAAAGGAGGGACAAGCAGGGAAAAGGAAGGACAAGGAGGGAAAAGGAGGGAAAAAGAGGGAAAGGGAGGGACAAGGAGGGGAAAGGAGGGACAAGGAGGGAAAATGAGGGAAAAGGAAGGAAAATGAGGGAAAACGTGTGACAAGGAGGGACAATTAGGGCGCAATGAGCGACAAGGAGTGACAAGGAGGGACAAGGAGTGACAAGGAGGCTCTCGGAGCGAAAAGGAACGACAAGGAGGGAAATTGAGGGAAATGGAGGGTCAATGACGGACAAGGAGGGGAAAGAAGGGATAATTAGCGACAAGGAGGGTCAAGGAGACAAAAGGAGGTACAAGGAGGGAAAAGGAGTGACAAGAAGGGACAAGGAGGGTCAATGAGGGACAAGGAGGGAAAAGGAGGGAAATTGAGGGATAAGGAGCGACAAGGAGAGACAAGCAATGACAAGGAGGATCAAGGAGTGACGAGGAGGGTCTCGGAGGGACAAGGAGGGGCAATGTGGGACAAGGAGGGAAAAGGAGGGACAAGAAGTGACAAGGAGGAACACGGAGGGACTAGTAGGGGCAAGGAGAGACAAGGAGGACAAAGGAGGGGCAATGAGGAGCAATGAGGGTCCAGGTGGGAAAAACAGTGACAAGAAGGGTCAAGGAGGGTAAGGAGATACAAGGAGGGAAAGGAGTGACAAGGAGGGACAAAGAGGGAAAATGATTAAAAGGAGTAACAAGGAGGGAAAAGCAGGACAAAGGAGGGGCAATAAGAGACAAGGAGGAACAAGGAGGGACAATGAGGGACAATGCGGGGCAATGAGGGACAAGGAGGGTCAAGGAGGGACAAGGAGGGTGAAGCAGGGACAAGAAGGGGCAAGGAGGGACAAGAAGGGAAAAGGAGTGACAAAGAGGGAAAGGGAGGGAAAATGAGGGTCAAGGACGGTCAAGGAGCGACAAGGAGGGACAATGAATGAAAAAGAGGGACAAGGAGGGAAAAGAAGGAGCAATGAGGGACAATGAGGGACACGCAGGGACATCAGGGACAAGGAGGGCCAATGAGGCACAAGGAAGGACAAGGAGGGACAAAGACGAACAAAGAGGGAGAAGGAGGGAGAAGGAGTGGCAAGGAGGGACAAAGAGGAACAAAGAGGGTGAAGGAGTGGCAAGGAGTGACAAGGAGGTAAAAGGAGGGGCAATAAGGGACAAGGAGGACCAGGGAGGGACAAGGAGGACAAAGGAGCGGCAATGAGGAGCAATGAGGGACCAGGAGGGAAAAAGAGTGAGAAGAAGCGACAAGGAGGGGCAAGGAGGGAAAAGGATGGAAAAGGAGTGACAAGGAGGGACAAGGAGGGAAAATTATTGTAAAGGAGTGACAAGGAGAGACAAGGAGCGACAAGGAAGACAAAGGAGGGGCAATGAGGAGCAATGAGGGTCCAGGAGGAAAAACGAGTGACAAGAAGGGACTAGGAGGGGTAAGGAATGACAAGTAGGGACTTGGAGGGACAATGAGGGTCAGGGATGGTCAAGGAGGGACAAGGAGGACAAAGGAGTGGCAATTAGAGACAATGAGGGACAAGCAGGGACAATAACGGACAAGGAGAGATAAGGAGGGAAAGGAGTGACAGGGAGGGATAAGGAGGGAAAAGGACGGAAAAGGAGTGACAAGGAGGGGTACTGAGGGACAAGGAGGGAGAAGGAGGGACAAGCAGGAACTAGTTGGACATGGAGGGAATATGATGGTCAAGGACGGTCAAGGAGGGGCAAGGAGGTAACAGAAAGAAAAGGAGGACAAAGGAGGGAAAGGAGTGACAAGGAGGGATAAGGAGGGACAAGGAGGGAAAAGGACGGAAAAGGAGTAACAAGGAGGGGCAAGGAGATACAAAGAGGTTCAATGAGGGACAAGTAGTAGGCAAGGAGGTACAAGGAGGGTCAAGGAGCGACAAGGAGGGACAATGAGTGAAAAAGAGGGACAAGCAGGGACAAGGAGTGACAATGAGGGACAAGGAGGGATGAAGAGGGAGAAGGAGTGGCAAGGAGGGACAATGAGGGTCAATGAGGGACAAGTTGTAGGCAAGGAGGTACAAGGAGGTACAAGGAGGTACACGGAGGGTCAAGGAGCGACAAGAAGGGACAATGAGTGAAAAAGAGTGACAAGCAGGGACAAGGATTGACGAAGAGGGAGAAGGAGTGGCAAGGAGGGACAATGAGGGTCAAGGATGGTCAAGGAGTGACAATGAGGGACAGGTAGGGACAAGGAGGGGCAATGAGGAGCAATGAGGGACCAGGAGGGAAAAAGAGTGTCAAGAAGGGACAAGGAGGGGTAAGGAGAGACCAGGAGAGAAAAGTAGGGAAAGGAGTGACAAGGCGGGACAAGTAGCGAAAATGATTGAAAGGAGTGACAAGGAGGGACAATGAGGGTCAAGGAGGGACAAGGAGGGAAAAGGAGTGACAAGGAGGGGCAAGGAGGGACAAGGAGGGATAAGGAGGGAAATGGAAGGACAAGGAGGGAAACGGACGGCTAAGTAGTGACAAGGAGGGACAAATAGGGAAAAGGAGGGAAAAGGAGGGACAAGGAGGGTCTCGGATGGAAAAGGAGGGATAAGGAGGGAAATGGAAGGACAAGGAGGGAAACGGACGGATAAGTAGTGACAAGGAGGGACAATGAGGGACAAATAGGGAAAAGGAGTGAAAAGGAGGGATATGGAGCGACATGGAGGGACAAGAAGGGACAAGGAGGGTCAAGGAGTGACAAGGAGGGAAAATGAGTGACAAGGAGGGACAAGCAGGGACTAGGAGGGACAAGGAGGGACAAGGAGGGACAAGGAGGGACAAGGAGGGACAAGGAGGGACAAGGAGGGACAAGGAGGTTCAAGGAGGGACAAGGAGGGCAAGGAGGGAAAAGGAGGACAAAGGAGGGCCAATGAGGGACAAGGAGAAACAAGGAGGCACAAGAAGGGATAAGGAGGATCAAGGAGGGAAAAGGAGGGACTTGTAGGGACAATGAGGGTCAGGGATGGTCAAGGATGGTCAAGGAGGGACAAGGAGGACAAAGGAGTGGCAATGAGAGACAATGAGGGACAAGCAGGGACAATAAGGGACAAGGAGGGATAAGGAGTGACAAGGAGGGACAAGGAGGGAAAGGACGGAAAAGGAGTGACAAGGAGGGGCAATGAGGGACAAGTAGGATCTAGGTGGGACATGGAGGGAATATGAGGGTCAAGGAGGGGCAAGGAGGGAACAGAAAGAAAAGGAGGACAAAGGAGGAGCAAAGAGGGACAAGGAGGGACAAGCAGGGACAAGGAGGGATAAGGAGGGGCAATGAGGGACAAGGAGGGACCAGGAGGGATCTGGAGGGACAAGGAGGGGTAAGGTGGGACAAGGAGGGAAAAGGACGGAAAAGGAATGACAAGGAGGGGCAAGGAGGGACAAGGAGGTTCAATGAGGGACAAGGAGGGAAAAAGGAGCGAAAAGGAGGGACAAGCAGGGAAAAGGAAGGACGAGGAGGGAAAAAGAGGGACAAGGAGGGGAAAGGAGGGGAAAGGAGGGACCAGGAGGGACAAGGAGGGACAACGAGGGATAATGAGGGAAAAGGAAGGAAAATGAGGGAAAACGTGTGACAAGGAGGGACAATTAGGGCGCAATGACGGACAAGGAGTGACAAGGAGGGACAAGGAGGGATAAGGTGGGACCAGGAGGGACAAGGAGTGACAAGGAGGCTCTCGGAGGGAAAAGGAAGGACAAGGAGGGAAATGGAGGGACAAGGAGGGTCAATGAGGGTCAATGAGGGACAAGGAGTGAAAAGAAGGGATAATTAGCGACAAGGAGGGTCAAGGAGTGAAAAGTACGGAAAAGGAGTGACAAGAAGGGACAAGGAGGGTCAATGAGGGACAAGGAGGGAAAAGGAGGGAAAGGGAGGGATAAGGAGCGACAAGGAGGGACAAGCAATGACAAGGAGGATCAAGTTGTGACGAGGAGGGTCTCGGCGGGTCAAGGAGGGGCAATGTGGGACAAGGAGGGAAAAGGAGGGCAATGAGGGACAAGGTGGGAAAAGGAGGGACAAGGAGGGACAAGGAGTGACAAGGAGGAATACGGAGGAACTAGTAGGGGCAAGGAGAGACAAGGAGGACAAAGGAGGGGCAATGAGGGACAAGAAGGGGCAAGGAGGGACAAGAAGGGACAAGAAGGGAAAAGGAGGGACAAGGAGGGACAAAGAGGGAAAATGATTGAAAGGAGGGAAAAGGAGGGGCAATGATGGACAAGAAGGAACAAGGAGGGACAATGAGAGTCAAGAAGGGATAAGGAGGGACAAGGACGGGCAATGAGGGGCAATGAGGGACAATTAGGGTCAAGGAGGAACAAGGAGGAACAAGGAGGGACAATGAGGGTCAAGAAGGGATAAGGAGGGACAAGGACGGGCAATGAGGGGCGATGAGGGACAAGGAGGGTCAAGGAGGGACAAGGACGGGCAATGAGGGACAAGGAGGGAAAAGGAGGGACAAGGAGGGACAAGAAGGGGCAAGGAGGGACAAGAAGGGAAAAGGAGGGACAAAGAGGGAAAATGATTGAAAGGAGTGACAAGGAGGGACAATGAGGGATTAGGAGGGACAAGGACGGGCAATGAGGGGCAATGAGAGACAAGGAGGGTTAAGGAGGGACAAGGACAGGCAATGAGGGACAAGGAGGGACAAGAAGGGGCAAGAAGGGAAAAGGAGGGACAAAGACGGAAAATGAGGGTCAAGGACGGTAAAGGAGGTACAAGGAGGGCAAGGAGCGACAAGGAGGGACAATGAGTGAAAAAGAGGGAGAAGCAGGGACAAGGAGGGAAAAGAAGGAGCAATGAGGGACCTTGAGGGACACGCAGGGACAAGGAGGGACAAGGAGGGAAAAGGACGGAAAAGGAGTGACAAGGAGGGACAAGGAGGGTCAATGAGGGACAAGGAGTGAAAAGGAGGGAAAAGAAGGGATAGTTAGCGACAAGGAGGGTCAAGGAGGGAAAAGGACGGAAAAGGAGTGACAAGGAAGGACAACGATGGTCAATGAGGGACAAGGAGGGAAAAGGAGGGACAAGGAGGGACAAGGAGGGACAAGGAGAGACAAGGAGGACAAAGGAGGGAAAAGCAGGGAAAGGAGGGAAAAGATGGTTCAAGGAGGGACAATGAAGGGCAATGAAGGAAAAGGAGTGACAAGGAGGGCCAAGAAGGGGCAATGAGGAGGGAAAGGAGTGACAAGGAGGGAAAAGAAGGGGCGAGGAGGGACCAGGAGGGGCATGGAGAGACAAGGAGGGTCAAGGAGGGAAAAGGAGTGACAAGGAGAAGGAAGGACAAGGAGGTTCAATGAGGGACAATAAGGGAAAAGGAGCGAAAAGGAGGGACAAGCAGGGAAAAGGAAGGACAAGGAGGGAAAAGGAGGGAAAAAGAGGGAAAAGGAGGGACAAGGAGGGGAAAGGAGGGACAAGGAGGGAAAATGAGGGAAAAGGAAGGAAAATGAGGGAAAACGTGTGACAAGGAGGGACAATTAGGGCGCAATGAGCGACAAGGAGTGACAAGGAGGGACAAGGAGGGACAAGGAGTGACAAGGAGGCTCTCGGAGCGATAAGGAACGACAAGGAGGGAAATTGAGGGAAATGGAGGGTCAATGACGGACAAGGAGGGGAAAGAAGGGATAATTAGCGACAAGGAGGGTCAAGGAGACAAAAGGAGGTACAAGGAGGGAAAAGGAGTGACAAGAAGGGACAAGGAGGGTCAATGAGGGACAAGGAGGGAAAAGGAGGGAAATTGAGGGATAAGGAGCGCAAGGAGAGACAAGCAATGACAAGGAGGATCAAGGAGTGACGAGGAGGGTCTCGGAGGGACAAGGAGGGGCAATGTGGGACATTGAGGGAAAAGGAGGGACAAGAAGTGACAAGGAGGAACACGGAGGGACTAGTAGGGGCAAGGAGAGACAAGGAGGACAAAGGAGGGGCAATGAGGAGCAATGAGGGTCCAGGTGGGAAAAACAGTGACAAGAAGGGTCAAGGAGGGTAAGGAGAGACAAGGAGGGAAAGGAGTGACAAGGAGGGACAAAGAGGGAAAATGATTAAAAGGAGTAACAAGGAGGGAAAAGCAGGACAAAGGAGGGGCAATAAGAGACAAGGAGGAACAAGGAGGGACAATGAGGGGCAATGAGGGACAATGCGGGGCAATGAGGGACAAGGAGGGTCAAGGAGGGACAAGGAGGGTGAAGCAGGGACAAGAAGGGGCAAGGAGGGACAAGAAGGGAAAAGGAGGGAAAAGGAGTGACAAAGAGGGAAAGGGAGGGAAAATGAGGGTCAAGGACGGTCAAGGAGCGACAAGGAGGGACAATGAATGAAAAAGAGGGACAAGGAGGGAAAAGAAGGAGCAATGAGGGACACGCAGGGACATCAGGGACAAGGAGGGCCAATGAGGCATAAGGAAGGACAAGGAGGGACAAAGACGAACAAAGAGGGAGAAGGAGTGGCAAGGAGGGACAAAGAGGAACAAAGAGGGTGAAGGAGTGGCAAGGAGTGACAAGGAGGTAAAAGGAGGGGCAATAAGGGACAAGGAGGACCAGGGAGGGACAAGGAGGACCAGGGAGGGACAAGGAGGACAAAGGAGCGGCAATGAGGGACCAGGAGGGAAAAAGAGTGAGAAGAAGCGACAAGGAGGGGCAAGGAGGGAAAAGGATGGAAAAGGAGTGACAAGGAGGGACAAGGAGGGAAAATTATTGTAAAGGAGTGACAAGGAGAGACAAGGAGCGACAAGGAAGACAAAGGAGGGGCAATGAGGAGCAATGAGGGTCCAGGAGGGAAAACGAGTGACAAGAAGGGACTAGGAGGGGTAAGGAATGACAAGTAGGGACTTGGAGGGACAATGAGGGTCAGGGATGGTCAAGGAGGGACAAGGAGGACAAAGGAGTGGCAATTAGAGACAATGAGGGACAAGCAGGGACAATAACGGACAAGGAGAGATAAGGAGGGAAAGGAGTGACAGGGAGGGATAAGGAGGGAAAAGGACGGAAAAGGAGTGACAAGGAGGGGTACTGAGGGACAAGGAGGGAGAAGGAGGGACAAGCAGGAACTAGTTGGACATGGAGGGAATATGAGGGTCAAGGACGGTCAAGGAGGGGCAAGGAGGTAACAGAAAGAAAAGGAGGACAAAGGAGGGAAAGGAGTGACAAGGAGGGATAAGGAGGGACAAGGAGGGAAAAGGACGGAAAAGGAGTAACAAGGAGGGGCAAGGAGGGATAAGGAGGGAAATGGAAGGACAAGGAGGGAAACGGACGGCTAAGTAGTGACAAGGAGGGACAAATAGGGAAAAGGAGGGAAAAGGAGGGACAAGGAGGGTCTCGGATGGAAAAGGAGGGATAAGGAGGGAAATGGAAGGACAAGGAGGGAAACGGACGGATAAGTAGTGACAAGGAGGGACAATGAGGGCAAGGAGGGAAAAGGAGGACAAAGGAGGGCCAATGAGGGACAAGGAGAAACAAGGAGGCACAAGAAGGGATAAGGAGGATCAAGGAGGGAAAAGGAGGGACTTGTAGGGACAATGAGGGTCAGGGATGGTCAAGGATGGTCAAGGAGGGACAAGGAGGACAAAGGAGTGGCAATGAGAGACAATGAGGGACAAGCAGGGACAATAAGGGACAAGGAGGGATAAGGAGTGACAAGGAGGGACAAGGAGGGAAAGGACGGAAA
Organism: Polietes domitor; assembly: GCA_947397865.1. Classification (NCBI taxonomy): domain Eukaryota; kingdom Metazoa; phylum Arthropoda; class Insecta; order Diptera; family Muscidae; genus Polietes; species Polietes domitor. The sequence goes on from OX377623.1 coordinate 9,563,696, forward strand.
AGGAGTGACAAGGAGGGGCAATGAGGGACAAGTAGGATCTAGGTGGGACATGGAGGGAATATGAGGGTCAAGGAGGGGCAAGGAGGGAACAGAAAGAAAAGGAGGACAAAGGAGGAGCAAAGAGGGACAAGGAGGGACAAGCAGGGACAAGGAGGGATAAGGATGGGCAATGAGGGACAAGGAGGGACCAGGAGGGATCTGGAGGGACAAGGAGGGGTAAGGTGGGACAAGGAGGGAAAAGGACGGAAAAGGAATGACAAGGAGGGGCAAGGAGGGACAAGGAGGTTCAATGAGGGACAAGGAGGGAAAAAGGAGCGAAAAGGAGGGACAAGCAGGGAAAAGGAAGGACGAGGAGGGAAAAAGAGGGACAAGGAGGGGAAAGGAGGGGAAAGGAGGGACCAGGAGGGACAAGGAGGGACAACGAGGGATAATGAGGGAAAAGGAAGGAAAATGAGGGAAAACGTGTGACAAGGAGGGACAATTAGGGCGCAATGACGGACAAGGAGTGACAAGGAGGGACAAGGAGGGATAAGGTGGGACCAGGAGGGACAAGGAGTGACAAGGAGGCTCTCGGAGGGAAAAGGAAGGACAAGGAGGGAAATGGAGGGACAAGGAGGGTCAATGAGGGTCAATGAGGGACAAGGAGTGAAAAGAAGGGATAATTAGCGACAAGGAGGGTCAAGGAGTGAAAAGTACGGAAAAGGAGTGACAAGAAGGGACAAGGAGGGTCAATGAGGGACAAGGAGGGAAAAGGAGGGAAAGGGAGGGATAAGGAGCGACAAGGAGGGACAAGCAATGACAAGGAGGATCAAGTTGTGACGAGGAGGGTCTCGGCGGGTCAAGGAGGGGCAATGTGGGACAAGGAGGGAAAAGGAGGGCAATGAGGGACAAGGTGGGAAAAGGAGGGACAAGGAGGGACAAGGAGTGACAAGGAGGAATACGGAGGAACTAGTAGGGGCAAGGAGAGACAAGGAGGACAAAGGAGGGGCAATGAGGGACAAGAAGGGGCAAGGAGGGACAAGAAGGGACAAGAAGGGAAAAGGAGGGACAAGGAGGGACAAAGAGGGAAAATGATTGAAAGGAGGGAAAAGGAGGGGCAATGATGGACAAGAAGGAACAAGGAGGGACAATGAGAGTCAAGAAGGGATAAGGAGGGACAAGGACGGGCAATGAGGGGCAATGAGGGACAATTAGGGTCAAGGAGGAACAAGGAGGAACAAGGAGGGACAATGAGGGTCAAGAAGGGATAAGGAGGGACAAGGACGGGCAATGAGGGGCGATGAGGGACAAGGAGGGTCAAGGAGGGACAAGGACGGGCAATGAGGGACAAGGAGGGAAAAGGAGGGACAAGGAGGGACAAGAAGGGGCAAGGAGGGACAAGAAGGGAAAAGGAGGGACAAAGAGGGAAAATGATTGAAAGGAGTGACAAGGAGGGACAATGAGGGTCAAGGAGGGATTAGGAGGGACAAGGACGGGCAATGAGGGGCAATGAGAGACAAGGAGGGTTAAGGAGGGACAAGGACAGGCAATGAGGGACAAGGAGGGACAAGAAGGGGCAAGAAGGGAAAAGGAGGGACAAAGAAGGGATAGTTAGCGACAAGGAGGGTCAAGGAGGGAAAAGGACGGAAAAGGAGTGACAAGGAAGGACAACGATGGTCAATGAGGGACAAGGAGGGAAAAGGAGGGACAAGGAGGGACAAGGAGGGACAAGGAGAGACAAGGAGGACAAAGGAGGGAAAAGCAGGGAAAGGAGGGAAAAGATGGTTCAAGGAGGGACAATGAAGGGCAATGAAGGAAAAGGAGTGACAAGGAGGGCCAAGAAGGGGCAATGAGGAGGGAAAGGAGTGACAAGGAGGGAAAAGAAGGGGCGAGGAGGGACCAGGAGGGGCATGGAGAGACAAGGAGGGTCAAGGAGGGAAAAGGAGTGACAAGGAGAAGGAAGGACAAGGAGGTTCAATGAGGGACAATAAGGGAAAAGGAGCGAAAAGGAGGGACAAGCAGGGAAAAGGAAGGACAAGGAGGGAAAAGGAGGGAAAAAGAGGGAAAAGGAGGGACAAGGAGGGGAAAGGAGGGACAAGGAGGGAAAATGAGGGAAAAGGAAGGAAAATGAGGGAAAACGTGTGACAAGGAGGGACAATTAGGGCGCAATGAGCGACAAGGAGTGACAAGGAGGGACAAGGAGGGACAAGGAGTGACAAGGAGGCTCTCGGAGCGATAAGGAACGACAAGGAGGGAAATTGAGGGAAATGGAGGGTCAATGACGGACAAGGAGGGGAAAGAAGGGATAATTAGCGACAAGGAGGGTCAAGGAGACAAAAGGAGGTACAAGGAGGGAAAAGGAGTGACAAGAAGGGACAAGGAGGGTCAATGAGGGACAAGGAGGGAAAAGGAGGGAAATTGAGGGATAAGGAGCGCAAGGAGAGACAAGCAATGACAAGGAGGATCAAGGAGTGACGAGGAGGGTCTCGGAGGGACAAGGAGGGGCAATGTGGGACATTGAGGGAAAAGGAGGGACAAGAAGTGACAAGGAGGAACACGGAGGGACTAGTAGGGGCAAGGAGAGACAAGGAGGACAAAGGAGGGGCAATGAGGAGCAATGAGGGTCCAGGTGGGAAAAACAGTGACAAGAAGGGTCAAGGAGGGTAAGGAGAGACAAGGAGGGAAAGGAGTGACAAGGAGGGACAAAGAGGGAAAATGATTAAAAGGAGTAACAAGGAGGGAAAAGCAGGACAAAGGAGGGGCAATAAGAGACAAGGAGGAACAAGGAGGGACAATGAGGGGCAATGAGGGACAATGCGGGGCAATGAGGGACAAGGAGGGTCAAGGAGGGACAAGGAGGGTGAAGCAGGGACAAGAAGGGGCAAGGAGGGACAAGAAGGGAAAAGGAGGGAAAAGGAGTGACAAAGAGGGAAAGGGAGGGAAAATGAGGGTCAAGGACGGTCAAGGAGCGACAAGGAGGGACAATGAATGAAAAAGAGGGACAAGGAGGGAAAAGAAGGAGCAATGAGGGACACGCAGGGACATCAGGGACAAGGAGGGCCAATGAGGCATAAGGAAGGACAAGGAGGGACAAAGACGAACAAAGAGGGAGAAGGAGTGGCAAGGAGGGACAAAGAGGAACAAAGAGGGTGAAGGAGTGGCAAGGAGTGACAAGGAGGTAAAAGGAGGGGCAATAAGGGACAAGGAGGACCAGGGAGGGACAAGGAGGACCAGGGAGGGACAAGGAGGACAAAGGAGCGGCAATGAGGGACCAGGAGGGAAAAAGAGTGAGAAGAAGCGACAAGGAGGGGCAAGGAGGGAAAAGGATGGAAAAGGAGTGACAAGGAGGGACAAGGAGGGAAAATTATTGTAAAGGAGTGACAAGGAGAGACAAGGAGCGACAAGGAAGACAAAGGAGGGGCAATGAGGAGCAATGAGGGTCCAGGAGGGAAAACGAGTGACAAGAAGGGACTAGGAGGGGTAAGGAATGACAAGTAGGGACTTGGAGGGACAATGAGGGTCAGGGATGGTCAAGGAGGGACAAGGAGGACAAAGGAGTGGCAATTAGAGACAATGAGGGACAAGCAGGGACAATAACGGACAAGGAGAGATAAGGAGGGAAAGGAGTGACAGGGAGGGATAAGGAGGGAAAAGGACGGAAAAGGAGTGACAAGGAGGGGTACTGAGGGACAAGGAGGGAGAAGGAGGGACAAGCAGGAACTAGTTGGACATGGAGGGAATATGAGGGTCAAGGACGGTCAAGGAGGGGCAAGGAGGTAACAGAAAGAAAAGGAGGACAAAGGAGGGAAAGGAGTGACAAGGAGGGATAAGGAGGGACAAGGAGGGAAAAGGACGGAAAAGGAGTAACAAGGAGGGGCAAGGAGGGATAAGGAGGGAAATGGAAGGACAAGGAGGGAAACGGACGGCTAAGTAGTGACAAGGAGGGACAAATAGGGAAAAGGAGGGAAAAGGAGGGACAAGGAGGGTCTCGGATGGAAAAGGAGGGATAAGGAGGGAAATGGAAGGACAAGGAGGGAAACGGACGGATAAGTAGTGACAAGGAGGGACAATGAGGGCAAGGAGGGAAAAGGAGGACAAAGGAGGGCCAATGAGGGACAAGGAGAAACAAGGAGGCACAAGAAGGGATAAGGAGGATCAAGGAGGGAAAAGGAGGGACTTGTAGGGACAATGAGGGTCAGGGATGGTCAAGGATGGTCAAGGAGGGACAAGGAGGACAAAGGAGTGGCAATGAGAGACAATGAGGGACAAGCAGGGACAATAAGGGACAAGGAGGGATAAGGAGTGACAAGGAGGGACAAGGAGGGAAAGGACGGAAAAGGAGTGACAAGGAGGGGCAATGAGGGACAAGTAGGATCTAGGTGGGACATGGAGGGAATATGAGGGTCAAGGAGGGGCAAGGAGGGAACAGAAAGAAAAGGAGGACAAAGGAGGAGCAAAGAGGGACAAGGAGGGACAAGCAGGGACAAGGAGGGATAAGGATGGGCAATGAGGGACAAGGAGGGACCAGGAGGGATCTGGAGGGACAAGGAGGGGTAAGGTGGGACAAGGAGGGAAAAGGACGGAAAAGGAATGACAAGGAGGGGCAAGGAGGGACAAGGAGGTTCAATGAGGGACAAGGAGGGAAAAAGGAGCGAAAAGGAGGGACAAGCAGGGAAAAGGAAGGACGAGGAGGGAAAAAGAGGGACAAGGAGGGGAAAGGAGGGGAAAGGAGGGACCAGGAGGGACAAGGAGGGACAACGAGGGATAATGAGGGAAAAGGAAGGAAAATGAGGGAAAACGTGTGACAAGGAGGGACAATTAGGGCGCAATGACGGACAAGGAGTGACAAGGAGGGACAAGGAGGGATAAGGTGGGACCAGGAGGGACAAGGAGTGACAAGGAGGCTCTCGGAGGGAAAAGGAAGGACAAGGAGGGAAATGGAGGGACAAGGAGGGTCAATGAGGGTCAATGAGGGACAAGGAGTGAAAAGAAGGGATAATTAGCGACAAGGAGGGTCAAGGAGTGAAAAGTACGGAAAAGGAGTGACAAGAAGGGACAAGGAGGGTCAATGAGGGACAAGGAGGGAAAAGGAGGGAAAGGGAGGGATAAGGAGCGACAAGGAGGGACAAGCAATGACAAGGAGGATCAAGTTGTGACGAGGAGGGTCTCGGCGGGTCAAGGAGGGGCAATGTGGGACAAGGAGGGAAAAGGAGGGCAATGAGGGACAAGGTGGGAAAAGGAGGGACAAGGAGGGACAAGGAGTGACAAGGAGGAATACGGAGGAACTAGTAGGGGCAAGGAGAGACAAGGAGGACAAAGGAGGGGCAATGAGGGACAAGAAGGGGCAAGGAGGGACAAGAAGGGACAAGAAGGGAAAAGGAGGGACAAGGAGGGACAAAGAGGGAAAATGATTGAAAGGAGGGAAAAGGAGGGGCAATGATGGACAAGAAGGAACAAGGAGGGACAATGAGAGTCAAGAAGGGATAAGGAGGGACAAGGACGGGCAATGAGGGGCAATGAGGGACAATTAGGGTCAAGGAGGAACAAGGAGGAACAAGGAGGGACAATGAGGGTCAAGAAGGGATAAGGAGGGACAAGGACGGGCAATGAGGGGCGATGAGGGACAAGGAGGGTCAAGGAGGGACAAGGACGGGCAATGAGGGACAAGGAGGGAAAAGGAGGGACAAGGAGGGACAAGAAGGGGCAAGGAGGGACAAGAAGGGAAAAGGAGGGACAAAGAGGGAAAATGATTGAAAGGAGTGACAAGGAGGGACAATGAGGGTCAAGGAGGGATTAGGAGGGACAAGGACGGGCAATGAGGGGCAATGAGAGACAAGGAGGGTTAAGGAGGGACAAGGACAGGCAATGAGGGACAAGGAGGGACAAGAAGGGGCAAGAAGGGAAAAGGAGGGACAAAGACGGAAAATGAGGGTCAAGGACGGTAAAGGAGGTACAAGGAGGGCAAGGAGCGACAAGGAGGGACAATGAGTGAAAAAGAGGGAGAAGCAGGGACAAGGAGGGAAAAGAAGGAGCAATGAGGGACCTTGAGGGACACGCAGGGACAAGGAGGGACAAGGAGGGAAAAGGACGGAAAAGGAGTGACAAGGAGGGACAAGGAGGGTCAATGAGGGACAAGGAGTGAAAAGGAGGGAAAAGAAGGGATAGTTAGCGACAAGGAGGGTCAAGGAGGGAAAAGGACGGAAAAGGAGTGACAAGGAAGGACAACGATGGTCAATGAGGGACAAGGAGGGAAAAGGAGGGACAAGGAGGGACAAGGAGGGACAAGGAGGGACAAGGAGGGACAAGGAGAGACAAGGAGGACAAAGGAGGGAAAAGCAGGGAAAGGAGGGAAAAGATGGTTCAAGGAGGGACAATGAAGGGCAATGAAGGAAAAGGAGTGACAAGGAGGGCCAAGAAGGGGCAATGAGGAGGGAAAGGAGTGACAAGGAGGGAAAAGAAGGGGCGAGGAGGGACCAGGAGGGGCATGGAGAGACAAGGAGGGTCAAGGAGGGAAAAGGAGTGACAAGGAGAAGGAAGGACAAGGAGGTTCAATGAGGGACAATAAGGGAAAAGGAGCGAAAAGGAGGGACAAGCAGGGAAAAGGAAGGACAAGGAGGGAAAAGGAGGGAAAAAGAGGGAAAAGGAGGGACAAGGAGGGGAAAGGAGGGACAAGGAGGGAAAATGAGGGAAAAGGAAGGAAAATGAGGGAAAACGTGTGACAAGGAGGGACAATTAGGGCGCAATGAGCGACAAGGAGTGACAAGGAGGGACAAGGAGGGACAAGGAGTGACAAGGAGGCTCTCGGAGCGATAAGGAACGACAAGGAGGGAAATTGAGGGAAATGGAGGGTCAATGACGGACAAGGAGGGGAAAGAAGGGATAATTAGCGACAAGGAGGGTCAAGGAGACAAAAGGAGGTACAAGGAGGGAAAAGGAGTGACAAGAAGGGACAAGGAGGGTCAATGAGGGACAAGGAGGGAAAAGGAGGGAAATTGAGGGATAAGGAGCGCAAGGAGAGACAAGCAATGACAAGGAGGATCAAGGAGTGACGAGGAGGGTCTCGGAGGGACAAGGAGGGGCAATGTGGGACATTGAGGGAAAAGGAGGGACAAGAAGTGACAAGGAGGAACACGGAGGGACTAGTAGGGGCAAGGAGAGACAAGGAGGACAAAGGAGGGGCAATGAGGAGCAATGAGGGTCCAGGTGGGAAAAACAGTGACAAGAAGGGTCAAGGAGGGTAAGGAGAGACAAGGAGGGAAAGGAGTGACAAGGAGGGACAAAGAGGGAAAATGATTAAAAGGAGTAACAAGGAGGGAAAAGCAGGACAAAGGAGGGGCAATAAGAGACAAGGAGGAACAAGGAGGGACAATGAGGGGCAATGAGGGACAATGCGGGGCAATGAGGGACAAGGAGGGTCAAGGAGGGACAAGGAGGGTGAAGCAGGGACAAGAAGGGGCAAGGAGGGACAAGAAGGGAAAAGGAGGGAAAAGGAGTGACAAAGAGGGAAAGGGAGGGAAAATGAGGGTCAAGGACGGTCAAGGAGCGACAAGGAGGGACAATGAATGAAAAAGAGGGACAAGGAGGGAAAAGAAGGAGCAATGAGGGACACGCAGGGACATCAGGGACAAGGAGGGCCAATGAGGCATAAGGAAGGACAAGGAGGGACAAAGACGAACAAAGAGGGAGAAGGAGTGGCAAGGAGGGACAAAGAGGAACAAAGAGGGTGAAGGAGTGGCAAGGAGGTAAAAGGAGGGGCAATAAGGGACAAGGAGGACCAGGGAGGGACAAGGAGGACCAGGGAGGGACAAGGAGGACAAAGGAGCGGCAATGAGGGACCAGGAGGGAAAAAGAGTGAGAAGAAGCGACAAGGAGGGGCAAGGAGGGAAAAGGATGGAAAAGGAGTGACAAGGAGGGACAAGGAGGGAAAATTATTGTAAAGGAGTGACAAGGAGAGACAAGGAGCGACAAGGAAGACAAAGGAGGGGCAATGAGGAGCAATGAGGGTCCAGGAGGGAAAACGAGTGACAAGAAGGGACTAGGAGGGGTAAGGAATGACAAGTAGGGACTTGGAGGGACAATGAGGGTCAGGGATGGTCAAGGAGGGACAAGGAGGACAAAGGAGTGGCAATTAGAGACAATGAGGGACAAGCAGGGACAATAACGGACAAGGAGAGATAAGGAGGGAAAGGAGTGACAGGGAGGGATAAGGAGGGAAAAGGACGGAAAAGGAGTGACAAGGAGGGGTACTGAGGGACAAGGAGGGAGAAGGAGGGACAAGCAGGAACTAGTTGGACATGGAGGGAATATGAGGGTCAAGGACGGTCAAGGAGGGGCAAGGAGGTAACAGAAAGAAAAGGAGGACAAAGGAGGGAAAGGAGTGACAAGGAGGGATAAGGAGGGACAAGGAGGGAAAAGGACGGAAAAGGAGTAACAAGGAGGGGCAAAGAGATACAAAGAGGTTCAATGAGGGACAAGTAGTAGGCAAGGAGGTACAAGGAGGGTCAAGGAGCGACAAGGAGGGACAATGAGTGAAAAAGAGGGACAAGCAGGGACAAGGAGTGACAATGAGGGACAAGGAGGGATGAAGAGGGAGAAGGAATGGCAAGGAGGGACAATGAGGGTCAATGAGGGACAAGTTGTAGGCAAGGAGGTACAAGGAGGTACAAGGAGGTACACGGAGGGTCAAGGAGCGACAAGAAGGGACAATGAGTGAAAAAGAGTGACAAGCAGGGACAAGGATTGACGAAGAGGGAGAAGGAGTGGCAAGGAGGGACAATGAGGGTCAAGGATGGTCAAGGAGTGACAATGAGGGACAATGAGGGACAGGTAGGGACAAGGAGGGGCAATGAGGAGCAATGAGGGACCAGGAGGGAAAAAGAGTGTCAAGAAGGGACAAGGAGGGGTAAGGAGAGACCAGGAGAGAAAAGTAGGGAAAGGAGTGACAAGGCGGGACAAGTAGCGAAAATGATTGAAAGGAGTGACAAGGAGGGACAATGAGGGTCAAGGAGGGACAAGGAGGGAAAAGGAGTGACAAGGAGGGGCAAGGAGGGACAAGGAGGGATAAGGAGGGAAATGGAAGGACAAGGAGGGAAACGGACGGCTAAGTAGTGACAAGGAGGGACAAATAGGGAAAAGGAGGGAAAAGGATTGACAAGGAGGGTCTCGGATGGAAAAGGAGGGATAAGGAGGGAAATGGAAGGACAAGGAGGGAAACGGACGGATAAGTAGTGACAAGGAGGGACAATGAGGGACAAATAGGGAAAAGGAGTGAAAAGGAGTGAAAAGGAGGGATATGGAGCGACATGGAGGGACAAGAAGGGACAAGGAGGGACAAGGAGGGACAAGGAGGTTCAAGGAGGGACAAGGAGGGCAAGGAGGGAAAGGAGGACAAAGGAGGGCCAATGAGGGACAAGGAGAAACAAGGAGGCACAAGAAGGGATAAGGAGGATCAAGGAGGGAAAAGGAGGGACTTGTAGGGACAATGAGGGTCAGGGATGGTCAAGGATGGTCAAGGAGGACAAAGGAGTGGCAATGAGAGACAATGAGGGACAAGCAGGGACAATAAGGGACAAGGAGGGATAAGGAGTGACAAGGAGGGACAAGGAGGGAAAGGACGGAAAAGGAGTGACAAGGAGGGGCAATGAGGGACAAGTAGGATCTAGGTGGGACATGGAGGGAATATGAGGGTCAAGGAGGGGCAAGGAGGGAACAGAAAGAAAAGGAGGACAAAGGAGGAGCAAAGAGGGACAAGGAGGGACAAGCAGGGACAAGGAGGGATAAGGAGGGGCAATGAGGGACAAGGAGGGGTAAGGTGGGACAAGGAGGGAAAAGGACGGAAAAGGAATGACAAGGAGGGGCAAGGAGGGACAAGGAGGTTCAATGAGGGACAAGGAGGGAAAAAGGAGCGAAAAGGAGGGACAAGCAGGGAAAAGGAAGGACGAGGAGGGAAAAAGAGGGACAAGGAGGGGAAAGGAGGGGAAAGGAGGGACCAGGAGGGACAAGGAGGGACAACGAGGGATAATGAGGGAAAAGGAAGGAAAATGAGGGAAAACGTGTGACAAGGAGGGACAATTAGGGCGCAATGACGGACAAGGAGTGACAAGGAGGGACAAGGAGGGATAAGGTGGGACCAGGAGGGACAAGGAGTGACAAGGAGGCTCTCGGAGGGAAAAGGAAGGACAAGGAGGGAAATGGAGGGACAAGGAGGGTCAATGAGGGTCAATGAGGGACAAGGAGTGAAAAGAAGGGATAATTAGCGACAAGGAGGGTCAAGGAGTGAAAAGTACGGAAAAGGAGTGACAAGAAGGGACAAGGAGGGTCAATGAGGGACAAGGAGGGAAAAGGAGGGAAAGGGAGGGATAAGGAGCGACAAGGAGGGACAAGCAATGACAAGGAGGATCAAGTTGTGACGAGGAGGGTCTCGGCGGGTCAAGGAGGGGCAATGTGGGACAAGGAGGGAAAAGGAGGGGCAATGAGGGACAAGGTGGGAAAAGGAGGGACAAGGAGTGACAAGGAGGAATACGGAGGGACTAGTAGGGGCAAGGAGAGACAAGGAGGACAAAGGAGGGGCAATGAGGGACAAGAAGGGGCAAGGAGGGACAAGAAGGGACAAGAAGGGAAAAGGAGGGACAAGGAGGGACAAAGAGGGAAAATGATTGAAAGGAGGGAAAAGGAGGGGCAATGATGGACAAGAAGGAACAAGGAGGGACAATGAGGGTCAAGAAGGGATAAGGAGGGACAAGGACGGGCAATGAGGGACAATTAGGGTCAAGGAGGAACAAGGAGGAACAAGGAGGGACAATGAGGGTCAAGAAGGGATAAGGAGGGACAAGGACGGGCAATGAGGGGCGATGAGGGACAAGGAGGGTCAAGGAGGGACAAGGACGGGCAATGAGGGACAAGGAGGGAAAAGGAGGGACAAGGAGGGACAAGAAGGGAAAAGAGGGACAAGGAGGGACAAAGAGGGAAAATGAGGGTCAAGGAGGGACAAGGACGGGCAATGAGGGACAAGGAGGGACAAGAAGGGGCAAGGAGGGACAAGAAGGGAAAAGGAGGGACAAAGAGGGAAAATGATTGAAAGGAGTGACAAGGAGGGACAATGAGGGTCAAGGAGGGATTAGGAGGGACAAGGACGGGCAATGAGGGGCAATGAGAGACAAGGAGGGTTAAGGAGGGACAAGGACAGGCAATGAGGGACAAGGAGGGACAAGAAGGGGCAAGAAGGGAAAAGGAGGGACAAAGACGGAAAATGAGGGTCAAGGACGGTAAAGGAGGTACAAGGAGGGCAAGGAGCGACAAGGAGGGACAATGAGTGAAAAAGAGGGAGAAGCAGGGACAAGGAGGGAAAAGAAGGAGCAATGAGGGACCTTGAGGGACACGCAGGGACAAGGAGGGACAAGGAGGGAAAAGGACGGAAAAGGAGTGACAAGGAGGGACAAGGAGGGTCAATGAGGGACAAGGAGTGAAAAGGAGGGAAAAGAAGGGATAGTTAGCGACAAGGAGGGTCAAGGAGGGAAAAGGACGGAAAAGGAGTGACAAGGAAGGACAACGATGGTCAATGAGGGACAAGGAGGGAAAAGGAGGGACAAGGAGAGACAAGGAGGACAAAGGAGGGAAAAGCAGGGAAAGGAGGGAAAAGATGGTACAAGGAGGGACAATGAAGGGCAATGAAGGAAAAGGAGTGACAAGGAGGGCCAAGAAGGGGCAATGAGGAGGGAAAGGAGTGACAAGGAGGGAAAAGAAGGGGCGAGGAGGGACCAGGAGGGGCATGGAGAGACAAGGAGGGTCAAGGAGGGAAAAGGAGTGACAAGGAGAAACAAGGAGGGACAAGGAGGGACAAGGAGGGACAAGGAGGGACGAGCAGGGACTAGGGGGGTCAAAAAGGGACAAGGAGGGAAAAGGAGGAACAAGGAGGGACAAGGAGGGACAAGGAGGGACCAAGGAGGGACCAGGAGGGACAAGCAGAGACAGGAGGGGCCAGGAGGGAAAAGGAGGGAAAGGAGGAAAAAGGAGTGACAGGAGGAACAAGGAGGGACAATCAGGGATAAGGCGGGACAAGCGGAGACATGGAGGGACAAGGCAAGACAACGAGGGACAAGGAGAGAAAGGAGGGACAAGGAAAGACAAGGAGGGAAAAGGGGGGACAATGAAGAGCTATGAGGGAAAAGGAGTGACAAGGTGTGACAAGGAGAAACAAGGTGGGACAAGGAGTGACAATGAGGGACAAGGAGCGACGAGCAGGGTCAAGAAGGGACAATGAGGGAAAAGGAGGACAAAGGAGGGGCAATGAGGGACTAGGAGGGACAAGCAGGGATAACGAGGGACAAGGAGGGAAAAGGAGTGACAGGAGGAACAATTAGGGAGAAGGACGGACAAGGAGGGAAAATGAGGGACCAGGAGGGACAAGGACGGACAAGGAGCAATGAGGGACAAGGTGGGACAAGGAGGGATTAGAAGGGGCAAGGACGGGCAAGAAGGGACAAGGAGGGACAAGCAGGGAAAAGCAGGGAAAAGCAGGGACAAGAAGGGACAAGGAGGGACAAGGAGGAACAAGGAGGAACAAGGAGGAACAAGGATGAACAAGGATGGCCAATGAGGGGCCATGAGGGACAAGGAGGGACAAGTACGGACGAGGAGGGACAAAGAGGGTCAAGGAGGGACAAGGAGGGTCAAGGAGTGACAAGGAGCGACAAGCAGGGATAAGGAGGGACAAGCAGAGACATGGAGGGACAAGGAAAGAGAAGGAGGGACAAGGAGGGAAAAGGAGGAACAAGGAATGACAAGGAGGGGCAATGAGGGACAAGGCGGGAAAAGGAGGGGCAAGTAGGAGCAAGGAGGGACCAGGGGGGTCCACGAGGGACATGGAGGGACAAGCAGGATCAAGGAGCGACAAACAGGCCCAAGGAAGGCCAAGGAGGCGCAAGGAGAGACAAGTAGGGACAAGCAGGGTCAAGGAGGGACAATGAGTGACAAGGTTGGACCAGAAAGGACAAGGACAGACAAGGAGGGGCAATGAGGGACAAGGAGGGATAAGAAGGGACAAGGACGGGCAAGGAGGGACAAGCAGGGACAAGCAGTGACATGAAGGAAAAAAAGGAGAGATAAGGAGGGAAAGGAGTGACAAGGAGGGATAAGGAGGGAAAAGGACGGAAAAGGAGTGACAAGGAGGGGCAATGAGGGGCACTGAGGGACAAGGAGGGACAAGCAGGAACTAGGTGGGACATGGAGGGAATATGAGGGTCAAGGACGGTCAAGGAGGGGCAAGGAGGGGCAAGGAGGGAACAGAAAGAAAAGGAGGACAAAGGAGGGAAAGGAGTGACAAGGAGGGATAAGGAGGGACAAGGAGGGAAAAGGACGGAAAAGGAGTTACAAGGAGGGGCAAGGAGATACAAAGAGGTTCAATGAGGGACAAGTAGTAGGCAAGGAGGTACAAGGAGGGTCAAGGAGCGACAAGGAGGGACAATGAGTGAAAAAGAGGGACAAGCAGGGACAAGGAGTGACATTGAGGGACAAGGAGGGATGAAAAGGGAGAAGGAGTGGCAAGGAGGGACAATGAGGGACAAGTTGTAGGCAAGGAGGTACAAGGAGGTACACGGAGGGTGAAGGAGCGACAAGGAGGGACAATGAGTGAAAAAGAGTGACAAGCAGGGACAAGGATTGACGAAGAGGGAGAAGGTGTGGCAAGGAGGGACAATGAGGGTCAAGGATGGTCAAGGAGTGACAATGAGGGACAATGAGGGACAGGTAGGGACAAGGAGGGGCAATGAGGAGCAATGAGGGACCAGGAGGGAAAAAGAGTGTCAAGAAGGGACAAGGAGGGGTAAGGAGAGACCAGGAGAGAAAAGTAGGGAAAGGAGTGACAAGGCGGGACAAGTAGCGAAAATGATTGAAAGGAGTGACAAGGAGGGACAATGAGGGTCAAGGAGGGACAAGGAGGGTCAAGGAGGGAAAAGGAGTGACAAGGAGGGGCAAGGAGGGACAAGGAGGGATAAGGAAGGATAAGGAGGGATAAGGAGGGAAATGGAAGGACAAGGAGGGAATCGGACGGATAAGTAGTGACAAGGAGGGACAAGGAGGGAAAAGGAGTGACAAGGAGGGACAAGGAGGGTCTCGGATGGAAAAGGAGGGATAAGGAGGGAAATGGAAGGACAAGGAGGGACAAGGAGGGTCAAGGAGGGACAAGCAGGGACAAGGAGGGAAAATGAGTGACAAGGAGGGACAAGCAGGGACTAGGAGGGACAAGGAGGTTCAATGAGGGACAAGGAGGGAAAAAGGAGCGAAAAGGAGGGACAAGGAGGGAAAAAGAGGGACAAGGAGGGGAAAGGAGGGACCAGGAGGGACAACGAGGGATAACGAGGGAAAAGGAAGGAAAATGAGGGAAAACGTGTGACAAGGAGGGACAATTAGGGCGCAATGACGGACAAGGAGTGACAAGGAGGGACAAGGAGGGATAAGGAGGGACCAGGAGGGACAAGGAGGGACAAGGAGGGACAAGGAGTGACAAGGAGGCTCTCGGAGGGAAAAGGAAGGACAAGGAGGGAAATGGAGGGAAATGGAGGGATATGGAGGGATATGGAGCGACATGGAGGGACAAGAAGGGACAAGGAGGGACAAGCAGGGACAAGGAGGGAAAATGAGTGACAAGGAGGGACAAGCAGGGACTAGGAGGGACAAGGAGGGACAAGGAGGTTCAATGAGGGACAAGGAGGGAAAAAGGAGCGAAAAGGAGGGACAAGCAGGGAAAAGGAAGGACAAGGAGGGAAAAAGAGGGACAAGGAGGGGAAAGGAGGGGAAAGGAGGGACCAGGAGGGACAACGAGGGATAATGAGGGAAAAGGAAGGAAAATGAGGGAAAACGTGTGACAACGAGGGACAATTAGGGCGCAATGACGGACAAGGAGTGACAAGGAGGGACAAGGAGGGATAAGGAGGGACCAGGAGGGACAAGGAGGGACAAGGAGGGACAAGGAGGGACAAGGAGTGACAAGGAGGCTCTCGGAGGGAAAAGGAAGGACAAGGAGGGAAATGGAGGGAAATGGAGGGACAGGGAGGGTCAATGAGGGTCAATGAGGGACATGGAGTGAAAAGAAGGGATAATTAGCGACAAGGAGAGTCAAGGAGTGAAAAGGACGGAAAAGGAGTGACAAGAAGGGACAAGGAGGGTCAATGAGGGACAAGGAGGGAAAAGGAGTGAAAAGGAGGGAAAGGGAGGGACAAGCAATGACAAGGAGGATCAAGTTGTGACGAGGAGGCTCTCGGCGGGTCAAGGAGGGGCAATGTGGGACAAGGAGGGAAAAGGAGGGGCAATGAGGGACAAGGTGGGAAAAGGAGGGACAAGGAGTGACAAGGAGGAATACGGAGGGACTAGTAGGGGCAAGGAGAGACAAGAAGGACAAAGGAGGGGCAATAAGGGACAAGAAGGGGCAAGGAGGGACAAGAAGGGAAAAGGAGGGACAAGGAGGGACAAAGAGGGAAAATGATTGAAAGGAGGGAAAAGGAGGACAAAGGAGGGGCAATGATGGACAAGAAGGGGCAAGGAGGGACAAGAAGGGAAAAGGAGGGACAAAGAGGGAAAATGATTGAAAGGAGGGAAAAGGAGGACAAATGAGGGACAAGGAGGGACAATTAGGGTCAAGGAGGAACAAGGAGGGACAATGAGGGTCAAGGAGGGATGAGGAGGGACAAGGACGGGCAATGAGGGGCGATGAGGGACAAGTAGGGTCAAGGAGGGACAAGGACGGGCAATGAGGGACAAGGAGGGAAAAGGAGGGTCAAGGAGGGACAAGAAGGGAAAAAGAGGGACAAGGAGGGACAAAGAGGGACAAAGAGGGAAAATGAGGGTCAAGGAGGGACAAGGACGGGCAATGAGGGACAAGAAGGGGCAAGGATGGACAAAAAGGGAAAAGGAGGGACAAAGAGGGAAAATGATTGAAAGGAGTGACAAGGAGGGAAAAGGAGGACAAAGGAGGGGCAATGGGGGACAAGGAGGAACAAGGAGGGACAATGAGGGTCAAGGAGGGATAAGGAGGGACAAGGACGGGCAATGAGGGACAAGGAGGGTCCAGGTGGGAAAAAGAGTGAAAAGAGAGAGAAAAGGAGGGAAAGGAGGGAAAAGGAGTGACAAGGAGGGACAAAGAGGGAAAATGATTGAAAGGAGTGACAAGGAGGGAAAAGGAGGGACAATGAGGGTCAAGGAGGGATTAGGAGGGACAAGGACGGGCAATGAGGGACAAGGAGGGTTAAGGAGGGGCAATGAGGGACAAGGAGGGAAAAGGAGGGACAAGGAGGGACAAGAAGGGGCAAGAAGGGAAAAGGAGGTACAAAGAGGGAAAATGAGGGTCAAGGACGGTAAAGGAGGTACAAGGAGGGCAAGGAGCGACAAGGAGGGACAATGAGTGAAAAAGAGGGAGAAGCAGGGACAAGGAGGGAAAAGAAGGAGCAATGAGGGACCTTGAGGGACACGCAGGGACAAGGAGGGACAAGGAGGGAAAAGGACGGAAAAGGAGTGACAAGGAGGGACAAAGAGGGACAAGGAGGGTCAATGAGGGACAAGGAGTGACAAGGAGGGAAAAGAAGGGATAGTTAGCGACAAGGAGGGTCAAGGAGGGAAAAAGACGGAAAAGGAGTGACAAGGAAGGACAACGATGGTCAATGAGGGACAAGGAGGGACAAGGAGAGACAAGGAGGACAAAGGAGGGAAAATCAGGGAAAGGAGGGAAAGGAAGGAAAAGATGGTACAAGGAGGGACAATGAAGGGCAATGAAGGAAAAGGAGTGACAAGGAGGGCCAAGAAGGGGCAATGAGGACAAGCAGGATCAAGGAGGGACAAACAGGGACAAGTCGGGACAAGGAGGGACCAGGAGGGATAAGAAGGTACATGGTGGGGCAATGAGGGACATGAAGGGGCACTGGGGGACAATCTGGGACAAACAGGATCAAGGAGGGACAAATAGGGACAAGGAAGGACAAGGAGGGACAAGTAGGGACAAGTACGGACCAGGAGGGACAATGAGGGTCACGGAGGGACAAGGAGGGACCAGGAGGGACCAGGAGGGTAAAGGAGGGAAAGGAGTGACAAGGAGGAACAAGGAGGGAAAAGAAGGGGCAAGGAGGGACCAGGAGGGGCATGGAGAGACAAGGAGGGAAAAGGAGTGACAAGGAGAAACAAGGAGGGACAAGGAGGTACAAGGAGGGACAAGTACGGACCAGGAGGGACAATGAGGGTCACGGAGGGACAAGGAGGGACCAGGAGGGAAAGGAGTGACAAGGAGGAACAAGGAGGGAAAAGAAGGGGCGAGGAGGGACCAGGAGGGGCATGGAGACACAAGGAGGGTCAAGGAGGGAAAAGGAGTGACAAGGAGAAATAAGGACGGACAAGGAGGGACGAGCAGCGACTAGGGGGGTCAAAAAGGGACAAGGAGGAACAAGGAGGGACAAGGAGGGTCAAGGAGGGACAAGGAGGGACAAGCAGAGACAGGAGGGGCCAGGAGGGAAAAGGAGGGAAAGGAGGAAAAAGGAGTGACAGGAGGAACAAGGAGGGACAATCAGGGATAAGGCGGGACAAGCGGAGCCATGGAGGGACAAGGCAAGACAACGAGGGACAAGGATGGAAAGTAGGGAAAAGGAGGGACAAGGAAAGACAAGGAGGGAAAAGGGGGGACAATGAAGAGCAATGAGGGAAAAGGAGTGACAAGGTGTGACAAGGAGAAACAAGGTGGGACAAGGAGTGACAATGAGGGACAAGGAGCGACGAGCAGGGTCAAGAAGGGACAATGAGGGAAAAGGAGGACAAAGGAGGGGCAATGAGGGACTAGGAGGGACAAGCAGGGATAACGAGGGACAAGGAGGGAAAAGGAGTGACAGGAGGAACAAGGAGGGAGAAGGACGGACAAGGAGGGAAAATGAGGGACCAGGAGGGACAAGGACGGACAAGGAGGGGCAATGAGGGACAAGGTGGGACAAGGAGGGATTAGAAGGGGCAAGGACGGGCAAGAAGGGACAAGGAGGGACAAGCAGGGAAAAGCAGGGACAAGAAGGGATAAGGAGGGACAAGGAGGAACAAGGAGGAACAAGGATGGCCAATGAGGGGCCATGAGGGACAAGGAGGGACAAGTACGGACGAGGAGGGTCAAAGAGGGTCAAGGAGGGACAAGGAGGGTCAAGGAGTGACAAGGAGGGACAAGAAGCGACAAGCAGGGATAAGGAGGGACAAGCAGAGACATGGAGGGACAAGGAAAGAGAAGGAGGGACAAGGAGGGAAAAGGAGGGACAAGGAATGACAAGGAGTGACAAGGAGGGGCAATGAGGGACAAGGCGGGAAAAGGAGGGGCTAGTAGGAGCAAGGAGGGAGCAGGAGGGTCCACGAGGGACACGTAGGGACATGGAGGGACAAGCAGGATCAAGGAGCGACAAACAGGCCCAAGGAAGGCCAAGGAGGCGCAAGGAGAGACAAGTAGGGACAAGCAGGGTCAAGGAGGGACAATGAGTGACAAGGTTGGACCAGGAGGGACAAGGCGGGACAAGGACAGACAAGGAGGGGCAATGAGGGACAAGGTGGGACAAGGAGGGATAAGAAGGGACAAGGACGGGCAAGGAGGGACAAGCAGGGACAAGCTGAGACAAGCAGTGACATGAAGGAAAAAGGAGGGCCAAGGAGGAACAAGGAGGGACAATGAGGGGCAATAAGGGACAAGGAGGGACAAGTACGGACCAGGAGGGACAATGAGGGACAAGGAGGGAAAAGAAGGGGCAATGAAGAGCAATGAGCGACCAGGAGGGACAATTAGGGACAAGGAGGGATAAGTACGGACCAGGAGGGTCAAGGAGGGACAAGGAGGGACAAGGAGGGACTAGGAGGGACAAGGAAGGACAAGGAGGGTCAAGGAGGGACAAACAGGATCAAGGAGGGACAAACAGGGACAAGACGGGACAAGGAGGGAAAAAGGGGGACAAGGTGGGATAAGGAGGGACATGGAGGGGCAATGAGGGACATGGAGGGGCAATGAGGGTCATGGAGGGGCAATGAGGGACAAGGTGGGTCAAGCAGGGACAGGGAGGGACAAGTAGGGACAAGCAGGGTCAAGAAGGGACAATGAGGGAAAAGGAGGACAAAGGAGGGGCAATGAGGGACAAGGAGGGAAAAGGAGTGACAGGAGGAACAAGGAGGGAGAAGGACGGTCAAGGAGCGAAAAGGAAGGACCAGGAGGGACAAGGCGGGACAAGGACGGACAATGAGGGAAAAGGAGGAAAAGGAGGGGCAATGAGGGACAAGGAGGGACAAGCAGGGACAAGAAGGGACAAGCAGGATCAAGGAGGGACAAATAGGGACAAGGTGGGTCAAGCAGGGACAGGGAGGGACAAGTAGGGACAATGAGGGACAAGTACGGACCAGGAGGGACAAGGAGGGATAAGGAGAGACAAGTAGGGACCAGGAGGGAAAGGAGTGACAAGGAGGAACAAGTGGGGACAAGGAGGGAAAAGAAGGGGCAAGGAGGGACCAGGAGGGGCATGGAGTGACAAGGAGGGACAAGGAGGGACAAGAAGGGAAAAGTGTTGACAAGGTGTGACAAGGAGAAACAAGAAGGGACAAAGAGGGACAAGGAGTGACAATGAGGGACAAGGAGCGACGAGCAGGGACTAGGAGGGACTAGGAGGGACTAGGAGGGTCAAGAAGGGACAAAGAGGGAAAAGGAGGGGCAAGGAGGAACAAGGAGGGACAAGGAGCGTCAAAGAGGGAGAAGGAGGGTCAAGGAGGGTCAAGGAGGGTCAAGGAGGGACCAGGAGGGACACGGAGGGCCAATGAGGGACCAGGATGGACAAGGAGGTATAAGGAGGGAAAAGAAGGGGCAAGGAGGAGCAAGGAGGGAAAAGGATGAAAAAGGAGTGACAATGAGGAACAAGGAGGGGCAATGAGGGCCAAGGAGGGACAAGTACGGACCAGGAGGGATAATGAGGGATAAGGAGGGAAAAGAAGGGGCGAGGAGGAGCAAGGTGGGACCAGGATGGACAAGGAGTGACAAGGAGGGACAATGAGGGACAAGGAGGGAAAAGAAGGGGCAAGAAGGAGCAAGGAGGGACAAGGAGGGCAGGGACAGCCAAGAAGGGACATGGAGGGAAAACTGGGATAATGAGGGACAAGGGAACAGTGAGGGACAAGGAGGGACAAGCAGGAACAAGGAGGAACAAGGAGGGACAAGTTGGGACAAGGATGGACAAGGAGGGTCAAGGAGGTACAATGAGGAGCAAGGAGGGACAAGGAGGGACTAGGAGGGACAAGGAGAGACAAGTAGGGAAAAGGAGTGAAAATGAGGGAGAAGGAGTGACAAGGAGGAACAAGAAGTGACAAGGAGTGAAAAGGAGGGGCAAGGAGAGACAAGGAGGGACAAGGATGGAAAAGGAGTGACAAGGAGGGACAAGGAGAGGCAATGAGGGGCCAGGAGGGACAAGGCGGGACAAGGAGGGACAAGGTGGGACAAGGAAAAACAAGAAGGGACAAGGAGGGCAGGGACAGCCAAGAAGGGAGAAGTAGGGAGAAGGAGGGACCAGAAGGGACAAGGCGGGACAAGGACGGACAATGAGGGACAGTGAGGGACAAGGAGAGACAAGGAGGGACAAGGAGTGACAAGGAGGGACAAGGAGAGGCAATGAGGGACAAGGCGGGACAAGGAGGGAGAAGTTGGGACAAGGAAAAACAAGAAGGGACAAGGACGGGCAATGAGGGACCAGGAGGGACAAGCAGGGACAAGGAGGGTCAAGGACGGACAAGGCGGGACAAGTACGGACCAGGATGGACAAGTAGGGATAAGGAGGGAAAAGAAGGGGCAAGGAGGGACCAGTAGGGAAAAGGAGGGGCAATGAGGGACAAGGAGGGACAAGCAGGGATGACGAGGGACAAGGAGGGAAAATGAGGCAAAAGGAGGACAAAGGAGGACAAAGGAGGGACAATGAAGGACAAGGAGGGACAAGCAGGGACAATGAGGGACAAGGAGGGACAAGCAGGGACAAGGACGGACAAGGAGGGTCAAGGAGGGACAAGATGGACAAGGATGTACAAGGGGGGACAAGTAGGGACCATGAGGGGCAATGAGGGACAAGTACGGACCAGGAGAGACAAGGAGGGACAAGGAGGGTCAAGGAGGGTCAAGGAGGGACAAGGAGGGACAAGCAGGGATAAGGAGAGACAAGCAGGGACATGGAGGGACAAGGAAAGACAACGAGGGACAAGGAGGGAAAATGAGGGAAAAGGAGGGACAAGGAAAGACAAGGAGGGAAAGGATGGAAAAGGAGGAACAAGGAGGGGCAATGAGGCAAAAGGAGTGACAAGGAGTGGCAATGAGGGACAAGGCGGGAAAAGGAGGGGCAACTCAGAGCAAGGAGGGACCAGGAGGGTCAACGAGGGTCAACGATTGACAAGTAGGGACTAGGAGGGACAGGAAGGGACAATTAGTGACAAGGAGGGTAAAGGCGGGACAATGCGGGACAAGGACGAACATGGAGGGGCAATGAGGGACAAGGAGGGATACGAAGGGACAAGGACGGGCAAGGAGGGACAATGAGGGGCAATAAGGGACAAGGAGGGAAAAGTACGGACCAGGAGGGACAAGGAGGGAAAAGAAGGGGCAATGAAGAGCAAGGAGGGACCAGGAGGGACTATTAGGGGTAATGAGGGACAAGGAGAGACAAGGAGGGATAAGTACGGACCAGGAGGGTCAAGGAGGGACAAGGAGAGACAACGAGGGACAAGGAGGGAAAACGAGGGACAAGGAGTGACAAGGAGAGACAACGAGGGACAAGGAGGGACAAGCAGGGACAAGGAAAGACAAGGAGGGACAAGTAGGGACAAGTACGGACCAGGAGGGACAATGAGGGCCACGGAGGGACAAGGAGGGACAATGAGAGACAAGGAGGGACCAGGAGGGAAAGGAGTGACAAGGAGAAACAAGGAGGGACAAGGAGGGTCAAGGAGGGACAAGAAGGGACAAGGAGGGACCAGGAGGGACCAAGGAGGGACAAGCAGAGACAAGGAGCGGCCAGGAGGGAAAGGAGGAAAAAGGAGTGACAGGAGGAACAAGGAGGGACAATCAGGGATAAGGCGGGACAAGCAGAGACATGGAGGGACAAGGCAAGACAACGAGGGACAAGGAGGGAAAAGGAGGGAAAGGAGGGAAAAGGTGAGACAAGGAAAGACAAGGAGGGAAAGGAGGGTGTTTATTTGCAAACGTTTTTATTGAGGTTTGATAACTTCCTTTTTTTGTATTTTATGGTTTTTAATTGTGTTTTGTATCAATAAACGTTTCGGTTTTTTATGTTGTGATTTTAGCTTAGATTTTAGATAGTGAAGTAAAGATTGTTGTTTTTGTTGTTTTTAATATAGTTTAATTAGGTTTTATTTCATTCATTTGTTTCAGTTAAACATAAATATATACGCTTTGGTTTTTTCTTTAATGTTAACTAAAATTTACAACTTCTCTTTCTTTTGTGTTCTTAGCTGTATGTATTTTTAATTTAACAATTGTATGTATGTTTGTTTCAATATGTTTGTGTAACTATAAATTGATAATTTGTTTGACTTTATGTTTGTACAATGTCATTTATTTTAATCTGTTTTACTTTTTATGATTTCTAAAACACTTCACTTTTATTCACTTTAACTTTTATTTGATTTACTGAGAATTAAGTTTAATTTATTTGTTTGTCACGGGGGATGAAAATGTACCGATTTGTTGAAGATCAAAAACTAGATTACTTTCTTGTTCCCTCTATTCTTCGCTCATTAGCTATGCCTACGGCAGTAAGAATAGAGAGAACAAGAAGGAATTGAAGAAATGCACATAAGTACGTACATACATATGTGTGAGCATTAGCACACATATGGATGTACACACATTGTGCAAAAGAAGATTACACTGTTGCACAAAAGTTTAGCACAACTCTAAACATCCCGCCTCCCCGTGAATGTGTGATAGATATTAGGATTTATATACAATTATGATGAAATTGATTTAAATATGATAATGAAATATGGAGTAGTGAATTTGATAATGAATAAAAGTGAATTGTTTGATTATATCTCACTATAGATATGGATACAAATGATTGCAAAAAATGTATTAATTTGTATGAGTAGAATACATTTTAAATTTCAAAGAGCAATAAATATACAGATTTTTAATACTAGAGTTTTAGGCAAATTAGATTTTGAAAATTTTTTAAATATGACTTTGGGTCGTTTGCGTATATGAGATACAAGATAAATGAAATTCAAGGGTTTTAATGTCGTATTCAATTGACAATTAAATTTTAACAAATTTTTGAAATGTATATGATTTTAAATAGCAAAATTAATGAAATGTGATTATGTAATGTAATGAATTCAGTTATTTACATATAATTTTGTATTTCAATTTAATTCAATTTAAGCAAGGTTTTTAAAGTTTGAAACCTTGTTTTTTTTTAAATTGAAAGCAAGAAATTTGAAAATTGAAGCAAAGTTTAGAATAGTTTAAAAATGAGTTTTTAAAGTTGAAAGCGAGAATGTGCTCCCAACTGGTCCGGAGAACACATAGTCCAGTGCAGTGTTGTGGGCGTCAACTCCTCCTAATCCTGTGATGATGACACCGTCACGGCGGATTGAAGAGAAGATGTCGGCTCCAAGTTCAATTTCTATGGGGGTGTTGCATCTTGGGTCAATATCAGCAACTGAGTATGTAGAAAAATCGATTGATGGGTCTTTGGAGATTGGGTCGGAATATAATCTTCTAGGCAAATCATCTGTTACTAGGGCATTCACTTTTAGCTGCCACTTGCTTCTAAGATTTCTTGACATGATCATGAAGCTGGTGATTGATACCCCTTGTGTTGAAAGGAAGATAGCTGTAGCTTGTCAAAAGTAGGTTTAGCAATGCGTGTGACTGGCGAAGATTGCATAATCAAAGCTCTTGTGGAGGACCATGATTCAAATGATTGTTCAGCGACTCGCACCGTAGCTGTAGGGACGAAAACAGTAGCCCATTTGAATGCCGGCTCTTGTTTTGGTTTTGGCATAGCTCCAGTTAGTTGCGGGGCATCATGTAACAGTGTATGGTGACGTCGGCTACATGTGCGGCATACAGCTTCTGATCGACATTGATCAATTTGGTGACTGCGAGCTAGACAGTTTCGGCAATATCCCTTTTCAGCTACGGTTTCAAATCGTTTGAATTTGTTCATCTCCAAGAATCTGTCGCAGTTTTTGAGAGCATGGTCCTGGCGACAGATTCCACAAGTGTCTTGCCAGTTATCATGTCTGCGTTGATAGGAGTGTGCTGAAGACATATCTATGAAAATATAAGAAAGATGATGAGTACTTTGATGCAAGATGATTATTGTTGAAAGATAATGAGATAGTCAGTCCGAAAATAGTTTGATAACTTTCGTAATCGGTCTACTAGTTATTCCGTTAGAAGTTCGTATGTCAGCTACTCTGATATTTTGATCAGATCCGATGTATGTTTTGACAATTCGACCCAGTTTCCATTCGTTTTGTGAAGTTTTGTCATCTTTTATGACTATAAGATCGTTAATTTTGACATTTTCTTTTTGGTACTTCCACTTATATCTGCGATGTAATTCGTTTAAATACTCCGATTTCCATCGTTGGCAGAAGTTTTGCGATATGATTGTTAGCCGTTTCCACCGATTGGCTGCTGGTAAGTTATGATCGGATATATCGGGTTCAGCTGGGGCTAATATCGGGGTACCAATGAGAAAGTGTCCAGGGGTTAGAGGTGATAAATCGTTCGGGTCGTCGCTAGCAGGACTTAAGGGTCTAGAGTTCAGGCATGATTCGATGCGGGATAAAATCGTAGATAGTTCTTCAAACGTGAAGTTCATGTTCGGCATTAATTTTCGTAGATGAGTTTTAAACGATTTAACGCCTGCCTCCCAGAGTCCGCCCATATGAGGAGCGCCGGGTGGTATAAACTTCCACTCAAGGTTTTGGTGACTATTTTGTTGTATGGTACTAATTTGAAGATTTTTCATGAATTCCAGACGATTCTTTTTTAACATTTCGGCTGCTCCAGTGAAATTTGTGCCGTTATCCGAATATATGCGAGACGGACAACCACGCCTTCCGATAAATCTGGAGAATGCTGCTAAAAAAGCCTGGGTCGAAAGGTCACTCACAGCTTCTAAATGTATGGCTTTTGTTGCAAAGCACACGAAGATGCATACATAGCCTTTGGTGACAAGACAGGCTCGACCGGTGAAACTTTTTATGCTAAAGGGTCCTGCGTAATCAACGCCGGTGTTATTAAAGGGTCTAGATAGCAAGGTACGTTCTGGAGGTAATGATGACATAATTTGATTTTGAGTATTATGCTTGAAAATAATACAAGTTTTGCAGTTGCGTGTAACTTTTTTGACTAACGGTTTCAACCTGAATATCCAAAATTCAGTGCGCAATACTCGTGTCATTAATTGGTTTCCTCCATGAAGCGTGATTTTGTGTGTAAATTCGACAATTAGTTGTGTTAGTCGTGAATCATATGGCAAAAGAACTGGATGTCGTTCGTTATATGATAAAACTGGTGATTGTACAAGACGACCGTTTGCTCTAATCACTCCTTTTGAATCCAGGAATGGATTTAGGGTCAAAAGGCTGCTAGTAGGTTGTATTCGAAGGTTTTGTGTCAATGATTGATAATCCTCAGCAAAGTAGTGTTTCTGAGTCAAAATTATCAATCGAGACTTAACATTTTGGATTTCTGCAGATGATATGTCTAAGGTTGTTGTACGAAGATGAGTCCGATTTGCGCCAGTATTCCGCCAAAAACGAAGAACATACGCTAAAACTCTATAGGCTCGAGAGAGGGAAGAGAAGCGGGTCAAAGGGTCTTCATACGTTGTTGTGGTGAATACTTTGACGGGTTTTGCTTCTAGACTTGTATCTTCTTGAATGTCGGATGATGGCCACTGATTTTTCTGTAACTTTAACCATGTGGGTCCATTCCACCATAAACTGTGTACTTTTAGTTCGTCTGGGGTACATCCTCGGCTTGCGATGTCCGCGGGGTTGTGTTGTGAGTCCACATGTTGCCAGCGGTCATTTCCAACGTTTTCTATGATGTCCGACACTCGGTTTCCCACAAAAGTACTCCAGGAACAAGGTGGTTTCTTTAGCCATGCTAGCACAATTGTAGAGTCTGTCCAAAATTGAGTTGAGAAATTAGCAATCTGAAGATTTGGAATTACAGATGCTGCTAAATTTGACAACAAAACAGCTCCACATAGCTCGAGTCGGGGCAAAGAGATTTTTCTGATGGGTGCAACTCGAGTTTTAGCGGCTAAGAGAAACGTGTGTACGTTGTCGTCGGTGTTTTGTACGCGAATGTATATGGCAGCAGCATAGGCTCGCTCTGAGGCGTCACAAAACCCATGGATTTCTACGAAGCTTGAAGGGTCGTATTGAATCCATCTAGGTACGGTTATTGAGTCAATTTGAGGACAGTTTTTTACGAAATTTATCCAATTTGTTGCAGTAATGAGGTTTAATATATCATCCCAGCCTATTTTGTCTAGCCAGACTTGCTGCATAATCAGCTTAGCTAGGACGATGACTGGTGCTAGCCATCCACAAGGATCAAAAAATTTGGCAATTATTGATAGGACTTCTCTTTTGGTGTAGGATGTTCTTATTTCAATGATTGGAGATGAGAATGTAAAGGAGTCAAGGGAAATGTTCCATCTTATACCAAGAGTCTTTGTTGAAACGCCTTCAGAGATGTTTAACCAGTTGACGGGTAAAAGTGAGTCTGGCGGCAATTTTTGAAGAACTCGTGGGTCATTTGAGGTCCATTTCATTAAATCAAATCCTGCTGATGCTAATGCTGCTATCAATTCTGTTTGAGATTTGATGGTTTCTTCTAGGTTGTGACCTCCAGCTAAGACGTCATCTACATACAAGTTTTGTAATATGATTTTTGCGGCTAGAGGGTATGTGTCCTTCACATCTTCTGCAAGTTGAAGTAGGACACGCAGAGCAAGAAATGGGGCACAATTTACTCCAAAGGTAACTGTCAAGAGTTCAAAATCTTCGACGGTGTCACTTGGAGATGATCTGAAGAGAATCCTTTGATGTGGTGTTTGAGCTGGGTCTACAAATATTTGGCGGTACATTTTTGTAACATCCGCATTGAAAACAAATTTGAAGAATCTCCACTTCAGTATTTGCAAAACTAGGTCCTGTTGAAGTATGGGTCCTGGATATAATATATCGTTGAGACTCTTTTTATTTGATGTGGGGCTAGATGCGTTGAAAACGACTCTAAGTTTTGTCGTCACGCGATCAGGTTTGATTACTGCATGATGGGGCAGGTAATAGTGTGGGGTCTTGTTGATATCCAGGGGAGAAATCTTCTTCATGTGTCCCAGCTCCATGTATTCCATAATTGTTTTGTCGTATTGCTCCTTGATTTCTGGAGTTTTTTCGAGCTTTCTTTCCATTCGATGGAATTGAGCCATAGCAATATTTCGGGAAGAGCCCAGTTCCTCACAAGGTTTAAAGGGCAACGTGACAATGTATCGTCCCGAGTCACTTCTACGCGTAGTAGATTTGAAGTTATCTTCACAAAAAGTGTCTTCTTCTGACCTCAAAATCTTTTTTGGGGTCTCCTCCACCTCCCAGAAGCGTGTGAGGATCTTTTCTATCGATATTGTGTTGCAAAGTGATATGCGAGTGTCGTTTTGAATGGTTTGGATGATGGGTCCTCCCACAATCCAGCCAAATACTGTTTTTTGTGCTAGGAGGGAGCCAATAGATCGCATAGGAACACCCATATCGTATATTAGGGGTCCTAGGTCTAATCCAATCAAAAGATCAATGGGTCTGCTCGCATTGAAGTGAGGGTCGGCAAGCTCAAGTTCTGCCGCCTCACTTATGTATGATTTATCTAATGTTCGTGGTGGTAAATTAGAGGGTAGGGTCTTAAGGACTGGTGCCCATATCTCTAACTTGAAACTAGGGTCCACGCGTGAACAAAGATTGAAAAGACAGGCTTTTGTTGACGTTTCCGAAACGGTTTGACTCAAGCCCGTCACATGAACTAGGTTTCGCTTTGTAGGCAGCGTTAGACGATTCTTTAGTTTCTCAGAAATAAATGTTGACTGAGATCCTGGGTCAATGATCGCCCGTGCATCGTATCGGTGTCCTCGAGACTCGATTTGAACGATGGCAGTAAATAGCAAGGTTTCTCGATGGTTTTGACTAGGGGTATTGTTCTCCTGTAGGGTCAAGGATGTGATACTAGGAATTTCTAGGTTTGGTGTGGACTGTATAAAGGTAGTTAGAGCTGACGTACTGGTACTAGGGCGTGCGTCATCTCTTCTTGCTTCCGTAGCTGTAGGTGGGGTCATATTGCCCTTATGTAATACAGTGTTGTGTCGTTTGCTGCATTCCCTACAGCTGTATCGGCTTTTGCAATCCTTGACTCCATGATCCGATGAGAGACAATTGTAGCATAAGAATGATGATTTTGTGTAATGAATTCGATCATTCACAGTTTTTTCAAGGAAGTTAGGACATACTCGTAGTGAGTGGTTGTTTTTACAAAGGTGGCAACTCTGCTCATATGGTGTACGAGGTCCTTTGTACGTTTTATTCGTGTCATTTTTCATCCCCGCGTTTGGTTGTGACAAATTTGTTTGAAAAGTGTTTATGCGCTTTTCTTTAAATGAATTTTTATCAGATTGAGTCTGATTAGGTTTTGAACTATTAGTGTGAATATTTCCAACAGATTCAAGGGTCTTGAATTTGTGTGTCAAAAACGTGTCAAATTCGACCCAGGTTGGAATTGTGGTGCAATCTTTTAAAGAATTTTCGAATTCTTCTAAGAAAGTTCTAGGAAGCTTCGTTGAGCTCAAATAGACTAAAATTGGGTCCCATCCTTCAGTTTTAACTTGTAGTGTTTTCAAAGTTTCAACACAACTGTTTATTGTGCGTTGCAGTTTCTTAATAGAAGATCCAGAGTCTGTAGAAACTTGTGGCAAGCTAAACAGTGTCTTAAGTTGTTCATTAACTTGCATTCGCTTGTTTTCGTACCGATCTACTAGGTTTTTCCACGCGATATCAAAACCATCATTTGTCAAGGGAACGTGTCTGATTATTTCCCGAGCTTCCCCAGCAGTTTTTTGGGTCAGATGGTATAACTTTTCAACCTTGCTTAGTTTTTTATGGTTTGTGTAGATGGCAGAAAACAAGTCCCTAAATGTAGGCCAAGAGCTGTAATCTCCACGAAATGTGTCAGTGTCGCAGGGTGGCAACCTCGCAATAGGTGTGAATTCTGCTTCAGGCTTAGGTGGTTCTGCGTTTGATTCACGATCTAGTTTTTCCTGAGCTTTTTTGTCTGACAGATTTTGAATTTCGGCATTTAAAGAGCTATAGCATATTTTATATGCTGAAAGTGCTTGCTTATAGCGATTTCTAAGTTGATCTTTGTTTATTGGCTTGCCGTCAACAACCTCTGATGAGTCACGACAGTCAGTATATGATCGTTTTACTTGATCCCACAAAGAGTTGATTTCAACTCGTAAAACTTCCAATGCATGGATATTATCGTCGGTGCTTCGTTCTGCATGAAGACTTTCGAAATCGAGAAGATCATTTGTACAGTTAACAAATGAGTTCAACGTCATTTTGTTTTTTGGTGGTGGGTCAAAAAAAAGAGCGAAAAAATTACGAAAATTCAGAAATCCCGTAGACTAAGTCCTACTAGCGACCGAAATGTGTCGTATAATCGAAATGTGTCAAAAAAAACCCGCAGTCGAGTCCGTAGATTGATAAATATTGTCCAATATGATATGTATCCAAAAATATTTATATAGCAACTCTACTTGATGCAGGCACGTAACAACGAGAAAAATAAGTTTAAAGGGTCTTGCGGTGAGTTTTAGTTGGGCTTATATTTCACAAATTGATGTTTGAAGAAAAAATTTCCATTAAGCCGAAAGTACTGAAGCACCCTTTATTATTTTGCTTGTTCTGTGTGCTAATTTATTTTGTACTTACTGCTTGCGGTGCTTTTTCTTGTTGTTGCTGCCCAACTCTTTTGCAGTGTCTTCTTTGGTTTTGCTGTGCCTTTTGTTGTTGTTGTTGCCGGTGCCAATATGTTGCGATCTGCCGCTGTGCTGCTGCTATGTGGTGATCTGCCGCTGTGCTGCTACTATATGGTGATGACGCTGCTGCTGTTGTTGTTTTTTGCACTTACGATTTTTGTTGAACACGAAAACAAGATACCGTTGTAACGGTCCAACTTTGTTCTAATTTTTGCCAAAATGTTCAATTTTAAGAACTTTTTTGTTGGTGTTTTTTACGTGTAACAAATTTTTGTGTAATCTTGTTAGGGTCTTAACAATTGTTTTTGTATTTTTATGGGTTACAGCACTTTTTATTTGAAGGATGGGTCGATTGTTCACTAGTTCACCAAATTTGTTACTAATTTTTTATTAAAAAATTCACGTTATCCGGTTCCGATGGACCAAATGTTTATTTGCAAACGTTTTTATTGAGGTTTGATAACTTCCTTTTTTTGTATTTTATGGTTTTTAATTGTGTTTTGTATCAATAAACGTTTCGGTTTTTTATGTTGTGATTTTAGCTTAGATTTTAGATAGTGAAGTAAAGATTGTTGTTTTTGTTGTTTTTAATATAGTTTAATTAGGTTTTATTTCATTCATTTGTTTCAGTTAAACATAAATATATACGCTTTGGTTTTTTCTTTAATGTTAACTAAAATTTACAACTTCTCTTTCTTTTGTGTTCTTAGCTGTATGTATTTTTAATTTAACAATTGTATGTATGTTTGTTTCAATATGTTTGTGTAACTATAAATTGATAATTTGTTTGACTTTATGTTTGTACAATGTCATTTATTTTAATCTGTTTTACTTTTTATGATTTCTAAAACACTTCACTTTTATTCACTTTAACTTTTATTTGATTTACTGAGAATTAAGTTTAATTTATTTGTTTGTCACGGGGGATGAAAATGTACCGATTTGTTGAAGATCAAAAACTAGATTACTTTCTTGTTCCCTCTATTCTTCGCTCATTAGCTATGCCTACGGCAGTAAGAATAGAGAGAACAAGAAGGAATTGAAGAAATGCACATAAGTACGTACATACATATGTGTGAGCATTAGCACACATATGGATGTACACACATTGTGCAAAAGAAGATTACACTGTTGCACAAAAGTTTAGCACAACTCTAAACAGAGGGAAAAGGAGGAACAAGGAGGGACAATGAGGAACAATGAGGGAAAAGGAGTGACAAGGTGTGACAAGGAGAAACAAGAAGGGACAAGGAGGGACAAGGAGTGACAATGAGGGACAAGGAGCGACGAGCAGGATCAAGAAGGGACAATGAGGGAAAAGGAGGACAAAGGAGGGGCAATGAGGGTCAAGGAGGGACAAGCAGGGATAACGAGGGACAAGGAGGGACAATGAGAGACAAAGAGGGAAAAGGAGTGACAGGAGGAACAAGGAGGGAGAAGGACGGACAAGGAGGGACCAGGAGGGACAAGGACGGACAAGGAGGGGCACTGAGGGACAAGGTGGGACAAGGAGGGATAAGAAGGGGCAAGCACGGGCAAGGAGGGACAAGGAGGGACAAGCAGGGACAAGGAGGGGCAAGGAGGAACAAGGAGGGACAATGAGGGGCCATGAGGGACAAGGAGGGACAAGTACGGACCAGGAGGGACAAGGGAGGATAATGAGGGACAAGGAGGGAAAAGAAGGGGCAATGAGGAGCAAGGAGGGACCATGAGGGACAATTAGGGGCAATTAGGGACAAGTACGGACCAGGAGGGTCAAGGAGGGACAAGGATGGTCAAGGAATTACAAGGAGGGACAAGGAGGGACCAGGAGGGACATGGAGCGACAAGCAGGGATTAGGAGGGACAAGCAGAGACATGGAGGGCCAAGGAAAGAGAAGGAGGGACAAGGAGGGACAAGGAGGGAAAAGGAGGGACAAGGAATGACAAGGAGGGAAAAGGAGTGACAATGAGGATCAATGAGGGAAAAGGAGTGAAAAGGTGGGCCAAGGAGGGGCAATGAGGGACAAGGCGGGAAAAGGAGGGCAAGTAGGAGCAAGGAGGGACCAGGAGGGTCAACGAGGTACACGTAGGGTCAAGAAGGGACAAGGAGGGACAAACAGGATCACGGAGCGACAAACAGGCCCAAGGAAGGCCAAGGAGGCGCAAGGAGAGATAAGTAGGGACAAGCAGGCTCAAGGAGGGACAATGAGTGACAAGGAGGGAAAAGGTGGGACCAGGAGGGACAAGGCGGGACAAGGACAGACAAGGAGCGACAATGAGGGACAAGGTGGGACAAGGAGGGATAAGAAGGGACAAGGACGGGCAAGGAGGGACAAGCAGGGACATGAAGGAAAAAGGAGGGCCAAGGAGGGACAATGAGGGGCAATAAGGGACAAGGAGGGACAAGTACGGACCAGGAGGGACAAGCAGGGATAATGAGGGACAAGGAGGGAAAAGAAGGGGCAATGACGAGCAATGAGGGACCAGGAGGGACAATTAGGGGCAATGAGGGACAAGGAGGGATAAGTACGGAGGGACAAGGAGGGATAAGTACTGAGGGACAAGGAGGGACTAGGAGGGAAAAGGGGTGACAAGGAGGGCCAAGGAGGGGCAATGAGGTTCAAGTAGGAGCAAGGAGGGTCAAGGAGGGACTATTAGGGACAAGGAGGGTCAAGGAGTGACAAGGAGCGACAAGCAGGGATAAGGAGGGACAAGCAGAGACATGGAGGGACAAGGAAAGAGAAGGAGGGACAAGGAGGGAAAAGGAGGAACAAGGAATGACAAGGAGGGGCAATGAGGGACAAGGTGGGAAAAGGAGGGGCAAGTAGGAGCAAGGAGGGACCAGGGGGTCCACGAGGGACATGGAGGGACAAGCAGGATCAAGGAGCGACAAACAGGCCCAAGGAAGGCCAAGGAGGCGCAAGGAGAGACAAGTAGGGACAAGCAGGGTCAAGGAGGGACAATGAGTGACAAGGTTGGACCAGAAGGGACAAGGACAGACAAGGAGGGGCAATGAGGGACAAGGTGGGACAAGGGGGGATAAGAAGGGACAAGGACGGGCAAGGAGGGACAAGCAGTGACAAGCAGTGACATGAAGGAAAAAAAGGAGAGATAAGGAGGGAAAGGAGTGACAAGGAGGGATAAGGAGGGAAAAGAACGGAAAAGGAGTGACAAGGAGGGGCAATGAGGGGCACTGAGGGACAAGGAGGGACAAGCAGGAACTAGGTGGGACATGGAGGGAATATGAGGGTCAAGGACGGTCAAGGAGGGGCAAGGAGGGAACAGAAAGAAAAGGAGGACAAAGGAGGGTAAGGAGTGACAAGGAGGGATAAGGAGGGATAAGGAGGGACAAGGAGGGACAAGGAGGGAAAAGGACGGAAAAGGAGTTACAAGGAGGGGCAAGGAGATACAAAGAGGTTCAATGAGGGACAAGTAGTAGGCAAGGAGGGTCAAGGAGCGACAAGGAGGGACAATGAGTGAAAAAGAGGGATAAGCAGGGACAAGGAGTGACATTGAGGGACAAGGAGGGATGAAGAGGGAGAAGGAGTGGCAAGGAGGGACAATGAGGGTCAATGAGGGACAAGTTGTAGGCAAGGAGGTACAAGGAGGTACACGGAGGGTGAAGGAGCGACAAGGAGGGACAATGAGTGAAAAAGAGTGACAAGCAGGGACAAGGATTGACGAAGAGGGAGAAGGAGTGGCAAGGAGGGACAATGAGGGTCAAGGATGGTCAAGGAGTGACAATGAGGGACAATGAGGGACAGGTAGGGACAAGGAGGGGCAATGAGGGACCAGGAGGGAAAAAGAGTGTCAAGAAGGGA
This sequence comes from Polietes domitor, assembly GCA_947397865.1. Taxonomy (NCBI): domain Eukaryota; kingdom Metazoa; phylum Arthropoda; class Insecta; order Diptera; family Muscidae; genus Polietes; species Polietes domitor. The sequence continues at coordinate 9,597,567 of OX377623.1, forward strand.
CAAGGAGGGGTAAGGAGAGACCAGGAGAGAAAAGTAGGGAAAGGAGTGACAAGGCGGGACAAGTAGCGAAAATGATTGAAAGGAGTGACAAGGAGGGACAATGAGGGTCAAGGAGGGACAAGGAGGGTCAAGGAGGGAAAAGGAGTGACAAGGAGGGGCAAGGAGGGACAAGGAGGGATAAGGAGGGATAAGGAGGGAAATGGAAGGACAAGGAGGGAAACGGACGGATAAGTAGTGACAAGGAGGGGCAAGGAGATACAAAGAGGTTCAATGAGGGACAAGTAGTAGGCAAGGAGGTACAAGGAGGGTCAAGGAGTGACAAGGAGGGACAATGAGTGAAAAAGAGGGACAAGCAGGGACAAGGAGTGACATTGAGGGACAAGGAGGGATGAAGAGGGAGAAGGAGTGGCAAGGAGGGACAATGAGGGTCAATGAGGGACAAGTTGTAGGCAAGGAGGTACAAGGAGGTACACGGAGGGTGAAGGAGCGACAAGGAGGGACAATGAGTGAAAAAGAGTGACAAGCAGGGACAAGGATTGACGAAGAGGGAGAAGGAGTGGCAAGGAGGGACAATGAGGGTCAAGGATGGTCAAGGAGTGACAATGAGGGACAATGAGGGACAGGTAGGGACAAGGAGGGGCAATGAGGAGCAATGAGGGACCAGGAGGGAAAAAGAGTGTCAAGAAGGGACAAGGAGGGGTAAGGAGAGACCAGGAGAGAAAAGTAGGGAAAGGAGTGACAAGGCGGGACAAGTTGCGAAAATGATTGAAAGGAGTGACAAGGAGGGACAATGAGGGTCAAGGAGGGACAAGGAGGGTCAAGGAGGGAAAAGGAGTGACAAGGAGGGGCAAGGAGGGACAAGGAGGGATAAGGAGGGATAAGGAGGGAAATGGAAGGACAAGGAGGGAAACGGACGGATAAGTAGTGACAAGGAGGGACAAGGAGGGACAAATAGGGAAAAGGAGGGTCAAGGAGGGAAAAGGAGTGACAAGGAGGGGCAAGGAGGGTCTCGGATGGAAAAGGAGGGATAAGGAGGGAAATGGAAGGACAAGGAGGGAAACGGACGGATAAGTAGTGACAAGGAGGGACAAATAGGGAAAAGGAGTGAAAAGGAGGGATATGGAGGGATATGGAGCGACATGGAGGGACAAGAAGGGACAAGGAGGGTCAAGGAGGGACAAGCAGGGACAAGGAGGGAAAATGAGTGACAAGGAGGGACAAGCAGGGACTAGGAGGGACAAGGAGGGACAAGGAGGGACAAGGAGGTTCAATGAGGGACAAGGAGGGAAAAAGGAGCGAAAAGGAGGGACAAGCAGGGAAAAGGAAGGACAAGGATGGAAAAAGAGGGACAAGGAGGGGAAAGGAGGGACCAGGAGGGACAACGAGGGTTAATGAGGGAAAAGGAAGGAAAATGAGGGAAAACGTGTGACAAGGAGGGACAATTAGGGCGCAATGACGGACAAGGAGTGACAAGGAGGGACAAGGAGGGATAAGGAGGGACCAGGAGAGACAAGGAGGGACAAGGAGTGACAAGGAGGCTCTCGGAGGGAAAAGGAAGGACAAGGAGGGAAATGGAGGGAAATGGAGGGACAGGGAGGGTCAATGAGGGTCAATGAGGGACAAGGAGTGAAAAGAAGGGATAATTAGCGACAAGGAGAGTCAAGGAGTGAAAAGGACGGAAAAGGAGTGACAAGAAGGGACAAGAAGGGACAAGGAGGGTCAATGAGGGACAAGGAGGGAAAAGGAGGGAAAGGGAGGGACAAGCAATGACAAGGAGGATCAAGTTGTGACGAGGAGGGTCTCGGCGGGTCAAGGAGGGGCAATGTGGGACAAGGAGGGAAAAGGAGGGGCAATGAGGGACAAGGTGGGAAAAGGAGGGACAAGGAGGGACAAGGAGGGACAAGGAGGGACAAGGAGTGACAAGGAGGAATACGGAGGGACTAGTAGGGGCAAGGAGAGACAAGGAGAGACAAGGAGGACAAAGGAGGGGCAATGAGGGACAAGAAGGGGCAAGGAGGGACAAGAAGGGAAAAGGAGGGACAAGGAGGGACAAAGAGGGAAAATGATTGAAAGGAGGGAAAAGGAGGGGCAATGATGGACAAGAAGGGGCAAGGAGGGACAAGAAGGGAAAAGGAGGGACAAAGAGGGAAAATGATTGAAAGGAGGGAAAAGGAGGACAAATGAGGGACAAGGAGGGACAATTAGGGTCAAGGAGGGACAATGAGGGTCAAGGAGGGATGAGGAGGGACAAGGACGGGCAATGAGGGGCGATGAGGGACAAGTAGGGTCAAGGAGGGACAAGGACGGGCAATGAGGGACAACGAGGGAAAAGGAGGGTCAAGGAGGGACAAGAAGGGAATAAGAGGGACAAGGAGGGAAAAAGAGGGACAAAGAGGGACAAAGAGGGACAAAGAGGGAAAATGAGGGTCAAGGAGGGACAAGGACGGGCAATGAGGGACAAGAAGGGGCAAGAAGGGGCAAGGAGGGACAAGAAGGGACAAGAAGGGAAAAGGAGGGACAAAGAGGGAAAATGATTGAATGGAGTGACAAGGAGGGAAAAGGAGGACAAAGGAGGGGCAATGAGGGACAAGGAGGAACAAGGAGGGACAATGAGGGTCAAGGAGGGATAAGGAGGGACAAGGACGGGCAATGAGGGACAAGGAGGGTCCAGGTGGGAAAAAGAGTGACAAGAAGGTCCAAGGAGGGGTAAGGAGAGACAAGTAGAGAAAAGGAGGGAAAGGAGTGACAAGGAGGGACAAAGAGGGAAAATGATTGAAAGGAGTGACAAGGAGGGAAAAGGAGGGGCAATGAGGGACAAGGAGGAACAAGGAGGGACAATGAGGGTCAAGGAGGGATTAGGAGGGACAAGGACGGGCAATGAGGGACAAGGAGGGTTAAGGAGGGGCAATGAGGGACAAGGAGGGAAAAGGAGGGACAAGGAGGGACAAGAAGGGGCAAGAAGGGAAAAGGAGGTACAAAGAGGGAAAATGAGGGTCAAGGAAGGTAAAGGAGGTACAAGGAGGGCAAGGAGCGACAAGGAGGGACAATGAGTGAAAAAGAGGGAGAAGCAGGGACAAGGAGGGAAAAGAAGGAGCAATGAGGGACCTTGAGGGACACGCAGGGACAAGGAGGGACATGGAGGGAAAAGGACGGAAAAGGAGTGACAAGGAGGGACAAAGAGGGACAAGGAGGGACAAGGAGGGTCAATGAGGGACAAGGAGTGACAAGGAGGGAAAAGAAGGGATAGTTAGCGACAAGGAGGGTCAAGGAGGGAAAAGGACGGAAAAGGAGTGACAAGGAAGGACAACGATGGTCAATGAGGGACAAGGAGGGACAAGGAGAGACAAGGAGGACAAAGGAGGGAAAAGCAGGGAAAGGAGGGAAAAGGAGGGAAAGGAAGGAAAAGATGGTACAAGGAGGGACAATGAAGGGCAATGAAGGAAAAGGAGTGACAAGGAGGGCCAAGAAGGGGCAATGAGGGACAAGCAGGATCAAGGAGGGACAAACAGGGACAAGTCGGGACAAGGATGGACAAGACGGGACAAGGAGGGACCAGGAGGGATAAGGAGGTACATGGAGGGGCAATGAGGGACATGAAGGGGCACTGGGGGACAATCTGGGACAAACAGGATCAAGGAGGGACAAATAGGGACAAGGAAGGACAAGGAGGGACAAGGAGGGACAAGTAGGGACAAGTACGAACCAGGAGGGACAATGAGGGTCACGGAGGGACAAGGAGGGACCAGGAGGGTAAAGGAGGGAAAGGAGTGACAAGGAGGAACAAGGAGGGAAAAGAAGGGGCAAGGAGGGACCAGGAGGGGCATGGAGAGGCAAGGAGGGAAAAGGAGTGACAAGGAGAAACAAGGAGGGACAAGGAGGGACAAGTACGGACCAGGAGGGACAATGAGGGTCGCGGAGGGACAAGGAGGGACCAGGAGGGTAAAGGAGGGAAAGGAGTGACAAGGAAAAACAAGGAGGGAAAAGAAGGGGCGAGGAGGGACCAGGAGGGGCATGGAGAGACAAGGAGGGTCAAGGAGGGAAAAGGAGTGACAAGGAGAAACAAGGAGGGACAAGGAGGGACAAGGAGGGACGAGCAGGGACTAGGGGGGTCAAAAAGGGACAAGGAGGGAAAAGGAGGAACAAGGAGGGACAAGGAGGGTCAAGGAGGGACCAGGAGGGACCAGGAGGGACCAAGGAGGGACAAGCAGAGACAGGAGGGGCCAGGAGGGAAAAGGAGGGAAAGGAGGAAAAAGGAGTGACAGGAGGAACAAGGAGGGACAATCAGGGATAAGGCGGGACAAGCGGAGACATGGCGGGACAAGGAGGGAAAGGAGGGAAAAGGAGGGACAAGGAAAGACAAGGAGGGAAAAGGGGGGACAATGAAGAGCAATGAGGGAAAAGGAGTGACAAGGTGTGACAAGGAGAAACAAGGTGGGACAAGGAGTGACAATGAGGGACAAGGAGCGACGAGCAGGGTCAAGAAGGGACAATGAGGTAAAAGGAGGACAAAGGAGGGGCAATGAGGGACTAGGAGGGACAAGCAGGGATAACGAGGGACAAGGAGGGAAAAGGAGTGACAGGAGGAACAAGGAGGGAGAAGGACGGACAAGGAGGGAAAATGAGGGACCAGGAGGGACAAGGACGGACAAGGAGGGGCAATGAGGGACAAGGTGGGACAAGGTTGGACAAGGAGGGGTTAGAAGGGGCAAGGACGGGCAAGAAGGGACAAGCAGGGAAAAGCAGGGACAAGAAGGGACAAGGAGGGACAAGGAGGAACAAGGATGGCCAATGAGGGGCCATGAGGGACAAGTACGGACGAGGAGGGACAAAGAGGGTCAAGGAGGGACAAGGAGGGTCAAGGAGTGACAAGGAGGGACAAGGAGCGACAAGCAGGGATAAGGAGGGACAAGCAGAGACATGGAGGGACAAGGAAAGAGAAGGAGGGACAAGGAGGGACAAGGAATGACAAGGAGTGACAAGGAGGGGCAATGACGGACAAGGCGGGAAAAGGAGGGGCAAGTAGGAGCAAGGAGGGAGCAGGAGGGTCCACGAGGGACACGTAGGGACATGGAGGGACAAGCAGGATCAAGGAGCGACAAACAGGCCCAAGGAAGGCCAAGGAGGCGCAAGGAGAGACAAGTAGGGACAAGCAGGGTCAAGGAGGGACAATGAGTGACAAGGTTGGACCAGGAGGGACAAGGACAGACAAGGAGGGGCAATGAGGGACAAGGTGGGACAAGGAGGGATAAGAAGGGACAAGGACGGGCAAGGAGGGACAAGCTGTGACAAGCAGTGACATGAAGGAAAAAGGAGGGCCAAGGAGGAACAAGGAGGGACAATGAGGGGCAATATGGGACAAGGAGCGACAAGTACGGACCAAGAGGGTCAAGGAGGGATAATGAGGGACAAGGAGGGAAAAGAAGGGGCAATGAAGAGCAATGAGCGACCAGGAGGGACAATTAGGGACAATGAGGGACAAGGAGGGATAAGTACGGACCAGGAGGGTCAAGGAGGGACAAGGAGGGACAAGGAGGGACAAGGAGGGACAAGGAGGGACTAGGAGGGACAAACAGGGACAAGGAAGGACAAGGAGGGTCAAGGAGGGACAAACAGGATCAAGGAGGGACAAACAGGGACAAGGCGGGACAAGACGGGACAAGGAGGGAAAAAGGGGGACAAGGTGGGATAAGGAGGGACAATGAGGGACATGGAGGGGCAATGAGGGTCATGGAGGGGCAATGAGGGACAAGGTGGGTCAAGCAGGGACAGGGAGGGACAAGTAGGGACAAGCAGGGTCAAGAAGGGACAATGAGGGAAAAGGAGGACAAAGGAGGGGCAATGAGGGACAAGGAGGGAAAAGGAGTGACAGGAGGGAGAAGGACGGTCAAGGAGCGAAAAGGAAGGACCAGGAGGGACAAGGCGGGACAAGGACGGACAATGAGGGAAAAGGAGGCAAAGGAGGGGCAATGAGGGACAAGGAGGGACAAGCAGGGACAAGAAGGGACAAGCAGGATCAAGGAGGGACAAATAGGGACAAGGTGGGTCAAGCAGGGACAGGGAGGGACAAGTAGGGACAAGGAAGGACAATGAGGGACAAGTACGGACCAGGAGGGACAAGGAGGGATAAGGAGAGACAAGTAGGGACCAGGAGGGAAAGGAGTGACAAGGAGGAACAAGGGGGGACAAGGAGGGAAAAGAAGGGGCAAGGAGGGACCAGGAGGGGCATGGAGTGACAAGGAGGGACAAGGAGGGACAAGGAGGGAAAAGTGTTGACAAGGTGTGACAAGGAGAAACAAGAAGGGACAAAGAGGGACAAGGAGTGACAATGAGGGACAAGGAGCGACGAGCGGGGACTAGGAGGGACTAGGAGGGACAAAGAGGGAAAAGGAGGGGCAAGGAGGGACAAGGAGCGTCAAAGAGGGAGAAGGAGGGTCAAGGAGGGACCAGGAGGGACAAGGAGGGACACGGAGGGCCAATGAGGGACCAGGATGGACAAGGAGGTATAAGGAGGGAAAAGAAGGGGCAAGGAGGAGCAAGGAGGGAAAAGGATGAAAAAGGAGTGACAATGAGGAACAAGGAGGGGCAATGAGGGACAAGTACGGACCAGGATGGATAATGAGGGATAAGGAGGGAAAAGAAGGGGCAAGGAGGAGCAAGGTGGGACCAGGATGGACAAGGAGTGACATGGAGGGACAATGAGGGGCAATGAGGGACAAGGAGGGAAAAGAAGGGGCAAGGAGGAGCAAGGAGGGACAAGGAGGGCAGGGACAGCCAAGAAGGGACATGGAGGGAAAACTGGGATAATGAGGGACAAGGGAACAGTGAGGGACAAGGAGGGACAAGCAGGAACAAGGAGGGACAAGTTAGGACAAGGATGGACAAGGAGGGTCAAGGAGGTACAATGAGGAGCAAGGAGGGACAAGGAGGGACAAGGAGAGACAAGTAGGGAAAAGGAGTGAAAATGAGGGAGAAGGAGTGACAAGGAGGAACAAGAAGTGACAAGGAGTGAAAAGGAGGGGCAAGGAGAGACAAGGAGGGACAAGGATGGAAAAGGAGTGACAAGGAGGGACAAGGAGGGACAAGGAGGGCAGGGACAGCCAAGAAGGGAGAAGTAGGGAGAAGGAGGGACAAGGCGGGACAAGGACGGACAATGAGGGACAGTGAGGGACAAGGAGGGACAAGGATGGAAAAGGAGTGACAAGGAGGGACAAGGAGAGGCAATGAGGGACCAGGAGGGACAAGGCGGGACAAGGAGGGAGAAGTTGGGACAAGGAAAAACAAGAAGGGACAAGGACGGGCAATGAGGGACCAGGAGGGACAAGCAGGGACAAGGAGGGTCAAGGACGGACAAGGCGGGACAAGTACGGACAAGTAGGGATAAGGAGGGAAAAGAAGGGGCAAGGAGGGACCAGTAGGGAAAAGGAGGGGCAATGAGGGACAAGGAGGGACAAGCAGGGATGACGAGGGACAAGGAGGGAAAATGAGGCAAAAGGAGGACAAAGGAGGGACAATGAGGGACAAGGAGGGACAAGCAGGGACAATGAGGGACAAGGAGGGACAAGCAGGGACAAGGACGGACAAGGAGGGTCAAGGAGGGACAAGATGGACAAGGATGTACAAGGAGGGACAAGGAGGGACCATGAGGGGCAATGAGGGACAAGTACGGACCAGGAGGGACAAGGAGGGACAAGGAGGGACAAGGAGGGACAAGGAGGGACAAGGAGGGACAAGGAGGGACAAGGAGGGTTAAGGAGGGACAAGCAGGGATAAGGAGAGACAAGCAGGGACATGGAGGGACAAGGAAAGACAACGAGGGACAAGGAGGGAAAATGAGGGACAAGGAGGGAAAGGAGGGACAAGGAAAGACAAGGAGGGAAAGGATGGAAAAGGAGGAACAAGGAGGGACAATGAGGGGCAATGAGGCAAAAGGAGTGACAAGGAGTGGCAATGAGGGCAAGGCGGGAAAAGGAGGGGCAAGCCAGAGCAAGGAGGGACCAGGAGGGTCAACGAGGGTCAACGATTGACAAGTAGGGACTAGGAGGGACAGGAAGGGACAATTAGTGACAAGGAGGGTAAAGGCGGGACAATGCGGGACAAGGACGGACATGGAGGGGCAATGAGGGACAAGGAGGGATACGAAGGGACAAGGACGGGCAAGGAGGGACAATGAGGGGCAATAAGGGACAAGGAGGGACAAGTACGGACCAGGAGGGACAAGGAGGGAAAAGAAGGGGCAATGAAGAGCAAGGAGGGACTATTAGGGGTAATGAGGGACAAGGAGAGACAAGGAGGGATAAGTACGGACCAGGAGGGTCAAGGAGGGACAAGGAGAGACAACGAGGGACAAGGAGGGACAACGAGGGACAAGGAGAGACAACGAGGGACAAGGAGGGACAAGGAGGGACAAGTAGGGATAAGCAGGGATAAGGAAAGACAAGGAGGGACAAGTAGGGACAAGTACGGACCAGGAGGGACAAGTACGGACCAGGAGGGACAATGAGGGTCACGGAGGGACAAGGAGGGACAAGGAGGGACAAGGAGGGACAATGAGAGACAAGGAGGGACCAGGAGGGAAAAAAGTGACAAGGAGAAACAAGGAGGGACAAGGAGGGTCAAGGAGGGACAAGGAGGGACAAGAAGGGACAAGGAGGGACCAGGAGGGACCAAGGAGGGACAAGCAGAGACAAGGAGCGGCCAGGACGGAAAGGAGGAAAAAGGAGTGACAGGAGGAACAAGGAGGGACAATCAGGGATAAGGCGGGACAAGCAGAGACATGGAGGGACAAGGCAAGACAACGAGGGACAAGGAGGGAAAAGGAGGGAAAGGAGGGAAATGAGGGAAAAGGAGGGAAAAGGTGAGACAAGGAAAGACAAGGAGGGAAAGGAGGGAAAAGGAGGAACAAGGAGGGACAATGAGGAACAATGAGGGAAAAGGAGTGACAAGGTGTGACAAGGAGAAACAGGAAGGGACAAGGAGGGACAAGGAGTGACAATGAGGGACAAGGAGCGACGAGCAGGATCAAGAAGGGACAATGAGGGAAAAGGAGGACAAAGGAGGGGCAATGAGGGTCAAGGAGGGACAAGCAGGGATAACGAGGGACAATGAGAGACAAAGAGGGAAAAGGAGTGACAGCAGGAACAAGGAGGGAGAAGGACGGACAAGGAGGGAAAAGGAGGGACCAGGAGGGACAAGGACGGACAAGGAGGGGCACTGAGGGACAAGGTGGGACAAGGAGGGATAAGAAGGGGCAAGGACGGGCAAGGAGGGACAAGGAGGGACAAGCAGGGACAAGGAGGGAAAAGGAGGGGCAAGGAGGAACAAGGAGGGACAATGAGGGGCCATGAGGGACAAGTACGGACCAGGAGTGACAAGGGGGGATAATGAGGGACAAGGAGGGAAAAGAAGGGGCAATGAGGAGCAAGGAGGGATCATGAGGGACAATTAGGGGCAATTAGGGACAAGTACGGACCAGGAGGGTCAAGGAGGGACAAGGATGGTCAAGGAATGACAAGGAGGGACAAGGAGGGACCAGGAGGGACATGGAGCGACAAGCAGGGATTAGGAGGGACAAGCAGAGACATGGAGGGACAAGGAAAGACAAGGAGGGACAAGGAATGACAAGGAGGGAAAAGGAGTGACAATGAGGATCAATGAGGGAAAAGGAGTGAAAAGGTGGGCCAAGGAGGGGCAATGAGGGACAAGGCGGGAAAAGGAGGGGCAAGTAGGAGCAAGGAGGGACCAGGAGGGTCAACGAGGTACACGTAGGGACAAGAAGGGACAAGGAGGGACAAACAGGATCACGGAGCGACAAACAGGCCCAAGGAAGGCCAAGGAGGCGCAAGGAGAGATAAGTAGGGACAAGCAGGCTCAAGGAGGGACAATGAGTGACAAGGAGGGAAAAGGTGGGACCAGGAGGGACAAGGCGGGACAAGTCGGGACAAGGACAGACAAGGAGGGGCAATGAGGGACAAGGTGGGACAAGGAGGGATAAGAAGGGACAAGGACGGGCAAGGAGGGACAAGCAGGGACATGAAGGAAAAAGGAGGGCCAAGGAGGAACAAGGAGGGACAATGAGGGGCAATAAGGGACAAGGAGGGACAAGTACGGACAAGGAGGGATAATGAGGGACAAGGAGGGAAAAGAAGGGGCAATGAGGGACCAGGAGGGACAATTAGGGGCAATGAGGGACAAGGAGGGATAAGTACGGAGGGACAAGGAGGGACTAGGAGGGAAAAGGGGTGACAAGGAGGGCCAAGGAGGGGCAATGAGGTTCAAGTAGGAGCAAGGAGGGTCAAGGAGGGACTAGTAGGGACAAGAAGGGACAAGGAGGGTCAAGGAGTGACAAGGAGCGACAAGCAGGGATAAGGAGGGACAAGCAGAGACATGGAGGGACAAGGAAAGAGAAGGAGGGACAAGGAGGGAAAAGGAGGAACAAGGAATGACAAGGAGGGGCAATGAGGGACAAGGTGGGAAAAGGAGGGGCAAGTAGGAGCAAGGAGGGACCAGGGGGGTCCACGAGGGACATGGAGGGACAAGCAGGATCAAGGAGCGACAAACAGGCCCAAGGAAGGCCAAGGAGGCGCAAGGAGAGACAAGTAGGGACAAGCAGGGTCAAGGAGGGACAATGAGTGACAAGGTTGGACCAGAAGAGACAAGGACAGACAAGGAGGGGCAATGAGGGACAAGGTGGGACAAGGAGGGATAAGAAGGGACAAGGACGGGCAAGGAGGGACAAGCAGGGACAAGCAGTGACATGAAGGAAAAAAGGAGAGATAAGGAGGAAAAGGAGTGACAAGGAGGGATAAGGAGGGAAAAGGACGGAAAAGGAGTGACAAGGAGGGACAAGGAGGGACAAGCAGGAACTAGGTGGGACATGGAGGGAATATGAGGGTCAAGGACGGTCAAGGAGTGGCAAGGAGGGAACAGAAAGAAAAGGAGGACAAAGGAGGGAAAGGAGTGACAAGGAGGGATAAGGAGGGACAAGGAGGGAAAAGGACGGAAAAGGAGTTACAAGGAGGGGCAAGGAGATACAAAGAGGTTCAATGAGGGACAAGTAGTAGGCAAGGAGGTACAAGGAGGGTCAAGGAGCGACAAGGAGGGACAATGAGTGAAAAAGAGGGACAAGCAGGGACAAGGAGTGACATTGAGGGACAAGGAGGGATGAAGAGGGAGAAGGAGTGGCAAGGAGGGACAATGAGGGTCAATGAGGGACAAGTTGTAGGCAAGGAGGTACAAGGAGGTACACGGAGGGTGAAGGAGCGACAAGGAGGGACAATGAGTGAAAAAGAGTGACAAGCAGGAACAAGGATTGACGAAGAGGGAGAAGGAGTGGCAAGGAGGGACAATGAGGGTCAAGGATGGTCAAGGAGTGACAATGAGGGACAGGTAGGGGCAATGAGGAGCAATGAGGGACCAGGAGGGAAAAAGAGTGTCAAGAAGGGACAAGGAGGGGTAAGGAGAGACCAGGAGAGAAAAGTAGGGAAAGGAGTGACAAGGCGGGACAAGTAGCGAAAATGATTGAAAGGAGTGACAAGGAGGGACAATGAGGGTCAAGGAGGGACAAGGAGGGTCAAGGAGGGAAAAGGAGTGACAAGGAGGGGCAAGGAGGGACAAGGAGGGATAAGGAGGGATAAGGAGGGAAATGGAAGGACAAGGAGGGAAACGGACGGATAAGTAGTGACAAGGAGGGACAAATAGGGAAAAGGAGGGTCAAGGAGGGAAAAGGAGTGACAAGGAGGACAAAGGAGGGATAAGGAGGGAAATGGAAGGACAAGGAGGGAAACGGACGGATAAGTAGTGACAAGGAGGGACAATGAGGGACAAATAGGGAAAAGGAGTGAAAAGGAGGGATATGGAGGGATATGGAGGGACAAGGAGGGTCAAGGAGGGACAAGCAGGGACAAGGAAGGAAAATGAGTGACAAGGAGGGACAAGCAGGGACTAGGAGGGACAAGGAGTGACAAGGAGGTTCAATGAGGGACAAGGAGGGAAAAAGGAGCGAAAAGAAGGGACAAGCAGGGAAAAGGAAGGACAAGGAGGGAAAAAGAGGGACAAGGAGGGGAAAGGAGGGGAAAGGAGGGACCAGGAGGGACAACGAGGGATAATGAGGGAAAAGGAAGGAAAACGTGAGACAAGGATGGACAATTAGGGCGCAATGACGGACAAGGAGTGACAAGGAGGGACAAGGAGGGATAAGGAGGGACCAGGAGGGACAAGGAGGGACAAGGAGGCTCTCGGAGGGAAAAGGAAGGACAAGGAGGGACAGGGAGGGTCAATGAGGGACAAGGAGTGAAAAGAAGGGATAATTAGCGACAAGGAGAGTCAAGGAGTGAAAAGGAAGGAAAAGGAGTGACAAGAAGGGACAAGGAGGGTCAATGAGGGACAAGGAGGGAAAAGGAGTGAAAAGGAGGGAAAGGGAGGGACAAGCAATGACAAGGAGGATCAAGTTGGAGAGTCTCGGCGGGTCAAGGAGGGGCAATGTGGGACAAGGAGGGAAAAGGAGGGGCAATGAGGGACAAGGTGGGAAAAGGAGGGACAAGGAGTGACAAGGAGGAATACGGAGGGACTAGTAGGGGCAAGGAGAGACAAGGAGGACAAAGGAGGGGCAATGAGGGACAAGAAGGGAAAAGGAGGGACAAGGAGGGACAAAGAGGGAAAATGATTGAAAGGAGGGAAAAGGAGGACAAAGGAGGGGCAATGATGGACAAGAAGGGGCAAGGGGGGACAAGAAGGGAAAAGGAGGGACAAAGAGGGAAAATGATTGAAAGGAGTGAAAAGGAGGACAAATGAGGGGCAATGAGGGACAAGGAGGGACAATTAGGGTCAAGGAGGAACAAGGAGGGACAATGAGGGTCAAGGAGGGATGATGAGGGACAAGGACGGGCAATGAGGGGCGATGAGGGACAAGTAGGGTCAAGGAGGGACAAGGACGGGCAATGAGGGACAAGGAGGGAAAAGGAGGGTCAAGGAGGGACAAGAAGGGAAAAAGAGGGACAAGGAGGGACAAAGAGGGAAAATGAGGGTCAAGGAGGGACAAGGACGGGCAATGAGGGACAAGGAGGGACAAGAAGGGGCAAGGAGGGACAAGAAGGGAAAAGGAGGGACAAAGAGGGAAAATGATTGAAAGGAGTGACAAGGAGGGAAAAGGAGGGGCAATGAGGGACAAGGAGGAACAAGGAGGGACAATGAGGGTCAAGGAGGGATAAGGAGGGACAAGGACGGGCAATGAGGGACAAGGAGGGTCCAGGTGGGAAAAAGAGTGACAAGAAGGGTCAAGGAGGGGTAAGGAGAGACAAGTAGAGAAAAGGAGGGAAAAGGAGTGACAAGGAGGGACAAGGAGGGACAAAGAGGGAAAATGATTGAAAGGAGTGACAAGGAGGGAAAAGGAGGACAAAGGAGGGGCAATGAGGGACAAGGAGGAACAAGGAGGGACAATGAGGGTCAAGGAGGGATTAGGAGGGACAAGGACGGGCAATGAGGGACAAGGAGGGTTAAGGAGGGGCAATGAGGGACAAGGAGGGAAAAGGAGGGACAAGGAGGGACAAGAAGGGGCAAGAAGGGAAAAGGAGGTACAAAGAGGGAAAATGAGGGTCAAGGACGGTAAAGGAGGTACAAGGAGGGCAAGGAGCGACAAGGAGGGACAATGAGTGAAAAAGAGGGAGAAGCAGGGACAAGGAGGGAAAAGAAGGAGCAATGAGGGACCTTGAGGGACACGCAGGGACAAGGAGGGAAAAGGACGGAAAAGGAGTGACAAGGAGGGACAAAGAGGGACAAGGAGGGTCAATGAGGGACAAGGAGTGACAAGGAGGGAAAAGAAGGGATGGTTAGCGACAAGGAGGGTCAAGGAGGGAAAAGGACGGAAAAGGAGTGACAAGGAAGGACAACGATGGTCAATGAGGGACAAGGAGGGACAAGGAGAGACAAGGAGGACAAAGGAGGGAAAAGCAGGGAAAGGAGGGAAAAGGAGGGAAAGGAAGGAAAAGATGGTACAAGGAGGGACAATGAAGGGCAATGAAGGAAAAGGAGTGACAAGGAGGGCCAAGAAGGGGCAATGAGGGACAAGCAGGATCAAGGAGGGACAAACAGGGACAAGTCGGGACAAGGATGGACAAGACGGGACAAGGAGGGACCAGGAGGGATAAGGAGGTACATGGAGGGGCAATGAGGGACACGAAGGGGCACTGGGGGACAATCTGGGACAAACAGGATCAAGGAGGGACAAATAGGGACAAGGAAGGACAAGGAGGGACAAGTAGGGACAAGTACGGACCAGGAGGGACAATGAGGGTCACGGAGGGACAAGGAGGGACCAGGAGGGTCCAGGAGGGTAAAGGAGGGAAAGGAGTGACAAGGAGGAACAAGGAGGGAAAAGAAGGGGCATGGAGAGACAAGGAGGGAAAAGGAGAAACAAGGAGGGACAAGGAGGTACAAGGAGGGACAAGTTCGGACCAGGAGGGACAATGAGGGTCACGGAGGGACAAGGAGGGACCAGGAGGGTAAAGGAGGGAAAGGAGTGACAAGGAGGAACAAGGAGGGAAAAGAAGGGGCGAGGAGGGACCAGGAGGGGCATGGAGAGACAAGGAGGGAAAAGGAGTGACAAGGAGAATCAAGGAGGGACAAGGAGGGTCAAGGAGGGATGAGGAGGGACAAGGACGGGCAATGAGGGGCGATGAGGGACAAGTAGGGTCAAGGAGGGACAAGGACGGGCAATGAGGGACAATGAGGGAAAAGGAGGGTCAAGGAGGGACAAGAAGGGAAAAAGAGGGACAAGGAGGGACAAAGAGGGACAAAGAGGGAAAATGAGGGTCAAGGAGGGACAAGGACGGGCAATGAGGGACAAGGAGGGACAAGAAGGGGCAAGGAGGGACAAGAAGGGAAAAGGAGGGACAAAGAGGGAAAATGATTGAAAGGAGTGACAAGGAGGGAAAAGGAGGACAAAGGAGGGGCAATGAGGGACAAGGAGGAACAAGGAGGGACAATGAGGGTCAAGGAGGGATAAGGAGGGACAAGGACGGGCAATGAGGGACAAGGAGGGTCCAGGTGGGAAAAAGAGTGACAAGAAGGGTCAAGGAGGGGTAAGGAGAGACAAGTAGAGAAAAGGAGGGAAAGGAGGGAAAAGGAGTGACAAGGAGGGACAAAGAGGGAAAATGATTGAAAGGAGTGACAAGGAGGGAAAAGGAGGACAAAGGAGGGGCAATGAGGGACAAGGAGGAACAAGGAGGGACAATGAGGGTCAAGGAGGGATTAGGAGGGACAAGGACGGGCAATGAGGGACAAGGAGGGTTAAGGAGGGGCAATGAGGGACAAGGAGGGAAAAGGAGGGACAAGGAGGGACAAGAAGGGGCAAGAAGGGAAAAGGAGGTACAAAGAGGGAAAATGAGGGTCAAGGACGGTAAAGGAGGTACAAGGAGGGCAAGGAGCGACAAGGAGGGACAATGAGTGAAAAAGAGGGAGAAGCAGGGACAAGGAGGGAAAAGAAGGAGCAATGAGGGACCTTGAGGGACACGCAGGGACAAGGAGGGAAAAGGACGGAAAAGGAGTGACAAGGAAGGACAACGATGGTCAATGAGGGACAAGGAGAGACAAGGAGGACAAAGGAGGGAGAGGAGGGAAAAGGAGGGAAAGGAAGGAAAAGATGGTACAAGGAGGGACAATGAAGGGCAATGAAGGAAAAGGAGTGACAAGGAGGGCCAAGAAGGGGCAATGAGGGACAAGCAGGATCAAGGAGGGACAAACAGGGACAAGTCGGGACAAGGATGGACAAGACGGGACAAGGAGGGACCAGGAGGGATAAGGAGGTACATGGAGGGGCAATGAGGGACATGAAGGGGCACTGGGGGACAATCTGGGACAAACAGGATCAAGGAGGGACAAATAGGGACAAGGAAGGACAAGGAGGGACAAGTAGGGACAAGTACGGACCAGGAGGGACAATGAGGGTCACGGAGGGACAAGGAGGGACCAGGAGGGACCAGGAGGGAAAGGAGTGACAAGGAGGAACAAGGAGGAAAAGAAGGGGCAAGGATGGACCAGGAGGGGCATGGAGAGACAAGGAGGGAAAAGGAGTGACAAGGAGAAACAAGGAGAAACAAGGAGGGACAAGTACGGACCAGGAGGGACAATGATGGTCACGGAGGGACAAGGAGGGTAAAGGAGGGAAAGGAGTGACAAGGAGGAACAAGGAGGGAAAAGAAGGGGCGAGGAGGGACCAGGAGGGGCATGGAGAGTTAAGGAGGGTCAAGGAGGGAAAAGGAGTGACAAGGAGGGACGAGCAGGGACTAGGGTGGTCAAAAAGGGACAAGGAGGGAAAAGGAGGAACAAGGAGGGACAAGGAGGGTCAAGAAGGGACAAGGAGGGACCAGGAGGGATCAGGAGGGACCAGGAGGGACCAGGAGGGACCAGGAGGGACCAGGAGGGACCAAGGATGGACAAGCAGTGACAGGAGGGGCCAGGAGGGAAAAGGAGGGAAAGGAGGAAAAAGGAGTGACAGGAGGAACAAGGAGGGAAAATCAGGGATAAGGCGGGACAAGCTGAGACATGGAGGGATAAGGCAAGACAACGAGGGACAAGGAGGGAAAGGAGGGAAAAGGAGGGACAAGGTGTGACAAGGAGAAACAAGGTGGGACAAGGAGTGACAATGAGGGACAAGGAGCGACGAGCAGGGTCAAGAAGGGACAATGAGGGAAAAGGAGGACAAAGCAGGGGCAATGAGGGACTAGGAGGGACAAGCAGGGATAACGAGGGACAAGGAGGGAAAAGGAGTGACAGGAGGAACAAGGAGGGAGAAGGACGGACAAGGAGGGAAAATGAGGGACCAGGAGGGACAAGGACGGACAAGGAGGGGCAATGAGGGACAAGGTGGGACAAGGTGGGACAAGGTGGGACAAGGAGGGATTAGAAGGGGCAAGGACGGGCAATGAGGGACAAGGAGGGTCCAGGTGGGAAAAAGAGTGACAAGAAGGGTCAAGGAGGGGTAAGGAGAGACAAGTAGAGAAAAGGAGGGAAAGGAGGGAAAAGGAGTGACAAGGAGGGACAAAGAGGGAAAATGATTGAAAGGAGTGACAAGGAGGGAAAAGGAGGACAAGTACGGACCAGGATGGACAAGTAGGGATAAGGAGGGAAAAGAAGGGGCAAGGAGGGACCAGTAGGGAAAAGGAGGGGCAATGAGGGACAAGCAGGGACAAGCAGGGATGACGAGGGACAAGGAGGGAAAATGAGGCAAAAGGAGGACAAAGGAGGGACAATGAGGGACAAGGAGGGACAATGAGGGACAAGGAGGGACAAGCAGGGACAATGAGGGACAAGCAGGGACAAGGACGGACAAGGAGGGACAAGGAGGGTCAAGGAGGGACAAGGATGTACAAGGAGGGACAAGGAGGGACCATGAGGGGCAATGAGGGACAAGTACGGACCAGGAGGGACAAGGAGGGACAAGGAGGGTCAAGGAGGGTCAAGGAGGGTCAAGGAGGGACAAGGAGGGACAAGCAGGGATAAGGAGAGACAAGCAGGGACATGGAGGGACAAGGAAAGACAACGAGGGACAAGGAGGGAAAATGAGGGAAAAGGAGGGAAAGGAGGGACAAGGAAAGACAAGGAGGGAAAGGATGGAAAAGGAGGAACAAGGAGGGACAATGAGGGGCAATGAGGCAAAAGGAGTGACAAGGAGTGGCAATGAGGGACAAGGCGGGAAATGGAGGGGCAAGTCAGAGCAAGGAGGGACCAGGAGGCTCAACGAGGGTCAACGATTGACAAGTAGGGACTAGGAGGGACAGGAAGGGACAATTAGTGACAAGGAGGGTAAAGGCGGGACAATGCGGGACAAGGACGGACATGGAGGGGCAATGAGGGACAAGGAGGGATACGAAGGGACAAGGACGGGCAAGGAGGGACAATGAGGGGCAATAAGGGACAAGGAGGGACAAGTACGGACCAGGAGGGACAAGGAGGGAAAAGAAGGGGCAATGAAGAGCAAGGAGGGACCAGGAGGGACTATTAGGGGTAATGAGGGACAAGGAGAGACAAGGAGGGATAAGTACGGACCAGGAGGGTCAAGGAGGGTCAAGGAGGGTCAAGGAGGGACAAGGAGAGACAACGAGGGACAAGGAGGGACAACGAGGGACAAGGAGTGACAAGGAGAGACAACGAGGGACAAGGAGGGACAAGTAGGGATAAGCAGGGACAAGGAAAGACAAGGAGGGACAAGTACGGACCAGGAGGGACAATGAGGGTCACGGAGGGACAAGGAGGGACAATGAGAGACAAGGAGGGACCAGGAGGGAAAGGAGTGACAAGGAGAAACAAGGAGGGACAAGGAGGGACAAGGAGGGTCAAGGAGGGACAAGAAGGGACAAGGAGGGACCAGGAGGGACCAAGGAGGGACAAGCAGAGACAAGGAGCGGCCAGGAGGGAAAGGAGTGACAGGAGGAACAAGGAGGGACAATCAGGGATAAGGCGGGACAAGCAGAGACATGGAGGGACAAGCAGAGACATGGAGGGACAAGGCAAGACAACGAGGGACAAGGAGGGAAAAGGAGGGAAAGGAGGGAAAGGAGGGAAATGAGGGAAAAGGAGGGAAAAGGTGAGACAAGGAGGGAAAGGAGGGAAAAGGAGGAACAAGGAGGGACAATGAGGAACAATGAGGGAAAAGGAGTGACAAGTTGTGACAAGGAGAAACAAGAAGGGACAAGGAGGGACAAGGAGTGACAATGAGGGACAAGGAGCGACGAGCAGGATCAAGAAGGGACAATGAGGGAAAAGGAGGACAAAGGAGGGGCAATGAGGGTCAAGGAGGGACAAGCAGGGATAACGAGGGACAAGGAGGGACAATGAGAGACAAAGAGGGAAAAGGAGTGACAGGAGGAACAAGTAGGGAGAAGGACGGACAAGGAGGGAAAAGGAGGGACCAGGAGGGACAAGGACGGACAAGGAGGGGCACTGAGGGACAAGGTGGGACAAGGAGGGATAAGAAGGGGCAAGGACGGGCAAGGAGGGACAAGGAGGGACAAGCAGGGACAAGCAGGGACAAGGAGGGAAAAGGAGGGGCAAGGAGGAACAAGGAGGGACAATGAGGGGCCATGAGGGACAAGGAGGGACAAGTACGGACCAGGAGGGACAAGGGGGGATAATGAGCGACAAGGAGGGAAAAGAAGGGGCAATGAGGAGCAAGGAGGGACCATGAGGGACAATTAGGGGCAATTAGGGACAAGTACGGACCAGGAGGGTCAAGGATGGTCAAGGAATGACAAGGAGGGACAAGGAGGGACAAGGAGGGACATGGAGCGACAAGCAGGGATTAGGAGGGACAAGCAGAGACATGGAGGGACAAGGAAAGACAAGGAGGGACAAGGAGGGAAAAGGAGGGACAAGGAATGACAAGGAGGGAAAAGGAGTGACAATGAGGATCAATGAGGGAAAAGGACAAGGCGGGAAAAGGAGGGGCAAGTAGGAGCAAGGAGGGACCAGGAGGGTCAACGAGGTACACGTAGGGACAAGAAGGGACAAGGAGGGACAAACAGGATCACGGAGCGACAAACAGGCCCAAGGAGGCGCAAGGAGAGATAAGTAGGGACAAGCAGGCTCAAGGAGGGACAATGAGTGACAAGGAGGGAAAAGGTGGGACCAGGAGGGACAAGGCGGGACAAGTCGGGACAAGGACAGACAAGGAGGGGCAATGAGGGACAAGGTGGGACAAGGAGGGATAAGAAGGGACAAGGACGGGCAAGGAGGGACAAGCAGGGACATGAAGGAAAAAGGAGGAACAAGGAGGGACAATGAGGGGCAATAAGGGACAAGGAGGGACAATTAGGGGCAATGAGGGACAAGGAGGGATAAGTACGGAGGGACAAGGAGGGACTAGGAGGGAAAAGGGGTGACAAGGAGGGGCAATGAGGTTCAAGTAGGAGCAAGGAGGGTCAAGGAGGGACTAGTAGGGACAAGAAGGGACAAGGAGGGTCAAGGAGTGACAAGGAGCGACAAGCAGGGATAAGGAGGGACAAGCAGAGACATGGAGGGACAAGGAAAGAGAAGGAGGGACAAGGAATGACAAGGAGGGGCAATGAGGGACAAGGTGGGAAAAGGAGGGGCAAGTAGGAGCAAGGAGGGACCCGGGGGGTCCACGAGGGACATGGAGGGACAAGCAGGATCAAGGAGCGACAAACAGGCCCAAGGAAGGCCAAGGAGGCGCAAGGAGAGACAAGTAGGGACAAGCAGGGTCAAGGAGGGACAATGAGTGACAAGGTTGGACCAGAAGGGACAAGGATAGACAAGGAGGGGCAATGAGGGACAAGGTGGGACAAGGAGGGATAAGAAGGGACAAGGACGGGCAAGGAGGGACAAGCAGGGACAAGTAGGGACAAGCTGTGACAAGCAGTGACATGAAGGAAAAAAAGGAGAGATAAGGAGGGAAAGGAGTGACAAGGAGGGATAAGGAGGGAAAAGGACGGAAAAGGAGTGACAAGGAGGGGCAATGAGGGGCACTGAGGGACAAGCAGGAACTAGGTGGGACATGGAGGGAATATGAGGGTCAAGGACGGTCAAGGAGGGGCAAGGAGGGGCAAGGAGGGAACAGAAAGAAAAGGAGGACAAAGGAGGGAAAGGAGTGACAAGGAGGGATAAGGAGGGACAAGGAGGGACAAGGAGGGACAAGGAGGGAAAAGGACGGAAAAGGAGTTACAAGGAGGGGCAAGGAGATACAAAGAGGTTCAATGAGGGACAAGTAGTAGGCAAGGAGGTACAAGGAGGGTCAAGGAGCGACAAGGAGGGACAATGAGTGAAAAAGAGGGACAAGCAGGGACAAGGAGTGACATTGAGGGACAAGGAGGGATGAAGAGGGAGAAGGAGTGGCAAGGAGGGACAATGAGGGTCAATGAGGGACAAGTTGTAGGCAAGGAGGTACAAGGAGGTACACGGAGGGTGAAGGAGCGACAAGGAGGGACAATGAGTGAAAAAGAGTGACAAGCAGGGACAAGGATTGACGAAGAGGGAGAAGGAGTGGCAAGGAGGGACAATGAGGGTCAAGGATGGTCAAGGAGTGACAATGAGGGACAGGTAGGGACAAGAAGGGGCAATGAGGAGCAATGAGGGACCAGGAGGGAAAAAGAGTGTCAAGAAGGGACAAGGAGGGGTAAGGAGAGACCAGGAGAGAAAAGTAGGGAAAGGAGTGACAAGGCGGGACAAGTAGCGAAAATGATTGAAAGGAGGGACAAGGAGGGACAATGAGGGTCAAGGAGGGACAAGGAGGGGCAAGGAGGGACAAGGAGGGATAAGGAGGGAAATGGAAGGACAAGGAGGGAAACGGACGGATAAGTAGTGACAAGGAGGGACAAATAGGGAAAAGGAGGGTCAAGGAGGGAAAAGGAGTGACAAGGAGGGACAAGGAGGGTCTCGGATGGAAAAGGAGGGAAATGGAAGGACAAGGAGGGAAACGGACGGATAAGTAGTGACAAGGAGGGACAATGAGGAACAAATAGGGAAAAGGAGTGAAAAGGAGGGATATGGAGCGACATGGAGGGACAAGAAGGGACAAGGAGGGTCAAGGAGGGACAAGCAGGGACAAGGAGGGAAAATGAGTGACAAGGAGGGACAAGGAGGGACAAGGAGGGACAAGGAGGGACAAGGAGGTTCAATGAGGGACAAGGAGGGAAAAAGGAGCGAAAAGGAGGGACAAGCAGGGAAAAGGAAGGACAAGGAGGGAAAAAGAGGGACAAGGAGGGGAAAGGAGGGGAAAGGAGGGACCAGGAGGGACAACGAGGGATAATGAGGGAAAAGGAAGGAAAATGAGGGAAAACGTGTGACAAGGAGGGACAATTAGGGCGCAATGACGGACAAGGAGGGACAAGGAGGGATCAGGAGGGACCAGGAGGGACAAGGAGGGACAAGGAGTGACAAGGAGGCTCTCGGAGGGAAAAGGAAGGACAAGGAGGGAAATGGAGGGACAGGGAGGGTCAATGAGGGTCAATGAGGGACAAGGAGTGAAAAGAAGGGATAATTAGCGACAAGGAGAGTCAAGGAGTGAAAAGGACGGAAAAGGAGTGACAAGAAGGGACAAGGAGGGTCAATGAGGGACAAGGAGGGAAAAGGAGTGAAAAGGAGGGAAAGGGAGGGACAAGCAATGACAAGGAGGATCAAGTTGTGACGAGGAGGGTCTCGGCGGGTCAAGGAGGGGCAATGTGGGACAAGGAGGGAAAAGGAGGGGCAATGAGGGACAAGGTGGGAAAAGGAGGGACAAGGAGGGACAAGGAGTGACAAGGAGGAATACGGAGGGACTAGTAGGGGCAAGGAGAGACAAGGAGGACAAAGGAGGGGCAATGAGGGACAAGAAGGGGCAAGGAGGGACAAGAAGGGAAAAGGAGGGACAAGGAGGGACAAAGAGGGAAAATGATTGAAAGGAGGGAAAAGGAGGACAAAGGAGGGGCAATGATGGACAAGAAGGGGCAAGGGGGGACAAGAAGGGAAAAGGAGGGACAAGGAGGGACAAAGAGGGAAAATGATTGAAAGGAGTGAAAAGGAGGACAAATGAGGGGCAATGAGGGACAAGGAGGGACAATTAGGGTCAAGGAGGAACAAGGAGGGACAATGAGGGTCAAGGAGGGATGAGGAGGGACAAGGACGGGCAATGAGGGGCGATGAGGGACAAGTAGGGTCAAGGAAAAGGAGGGACAAGGAGGGACAAGAAGGGGCAAGAAGGGAAAAGGAGGTACAAAGAGGGAAAATGAGGGTCAAGGACGGTAAAGGAGGTACAAGGAGGGCAAGGAGCGACAAGGAGGGACAATGAGTGAAAAATAGGGACAAGGAGGGAAAAGAAGGAGCAATGAGGGACCTTGAGGGACACGCAGGGACAAGGAGGGAAAAGGACGGAAAAGGAGTGACAAGGAGGGACAAAGAGGGACAAGGAGGGTCAATGAGGGACAAGGAGTGACAAGGAGGGAAAAGAAGGGATAGTTAGCGACAAGGAGGGTCAAGGAGGGAAAAGGACGGAAAAGGAGTGACAAGGAAGGACAACGATGGTCAATGAGGGACAAGGAGGGACAAGGAGAGACAAGGAGGACAAAGGAGGGAAAGGAGGGAAAAGGAGGGAAAGGAAGGAAAAGATGGTACAAGGAGGGACAATGAAGGGCAATGAAGGAAAAGGAGTGACAAGGAGGGCCAAGAAGGGGCAATGAGGGACAAGCAGGATCAAGGAGGGACAAACAGGGACAAGTCGGGACAAGGATGGACAAGACGGGACAAGGAGGGACCAGGAGGGATAAGGAGGTACATGGAGGGGCAATGAGGGACATGAAGGGGCACTGGGGGACAATCTGGGACAAACAGGATCAAGGAGGGACAAATAGGGACAAGGAAGGACAAGGAGGGACAAGTAGGGACAAGTACGGACCAGGAGGGACAATGAGGGTCACGGAGGGACAAGGAGGGACCAGGAGGGACCAGGAGGGTAAAGGAGGGAAAGGAGTGACAAGGAGGAACAAGGAGGGAAAAGAAGGGGCAAGGAGGGACCAGGAGGGGCATGGAGAGACAAGGAGGGAAAAGGAGAAACAAGGAGGGACAAGGAGGTACAAGGAGGGACAAGTACGGACCAGGAGGGACAATGAGGGTCACGGAGGGACAAGGAGGGACCAGGAGGGTAAAGGAGGGAAAGGAGTGACAAGGAGGAACAAGGAGGGAAAAGAAGGGGCGAGGAGGGACCAGGAGGGGCATGGAGAGACAAGGAGGGAAAAGGAGTGACAAGGAGAAACAAGGAGGGACAAGGAGGGTCAAGGAGGGATGAGGAGGGACAAGGACGGGCAATGAGGGGCGATGAGGGACAAGTAGGGTCAAGGAGGGACAAGGACGGGCAATGAGGGACAAGGAGGGAAAAGGAGGGTCAAGGAGGGACAAGAAGGGAAAAAGAGGGACAAGGAGGGACAAAGAGGGACAAAGAGGGAAAATGAGGGTCAAGGACGGGCAATGAGGGACAAGGAGGGACAAGAAGGGGTAAGGAGGGACAAGAAGGGAAAAGGAGGGACAAAGAGGGAAAATGATTGAAAGGAGTGACAAGGAGGGAAAAGGAGGACAAAGGAGGGGCAATGAGGGACAAGGAGGAACAAGGAGGGACAATGAGGGTCAAGGAGGGATAAGGAGGGACAAGGACGGGCAATGAGGGACAAGGAGGGTCCAGGTGGGAAAAAGAGTGACAAGAAGGGTCAAGGAGGGGTAAGGAGAGACAAGTAGAGAAAAGGAGGGAAAGGAGGGAAAAGGAGTGACAAGGAGGGACAAAGAGGGAAAATGATTGAAAGGAGTGACAAGGAGGGAAAAGGAGGACAAAGGAGGGGCAATGAGGGACAAGGAGGAACAAGGAGGGACAATGAGGGTCAAGGAGGGATTAGGAGGGACAAGGACGGGCAATGAGGGACAAGGAGGGTTAAGGAGGGGCAATGAGGGACAAGTAGGGAAAAGGAGGGACAAGGAGGGACAAGAAGGGGCAAGAAGGGAAAAGGAGGTACAAAGAGGGAAAATGAGGGTCAAGGACGGTAAAGGAGGTACAAGGAGGGCAAGGAGCGACAAGGAGGGACAATGAGTGAAAAAGAGGGACAAGGAGGGAAAAGAAGGAGCAATGAGGGACCTTGAGGGACACGCAGGGACAAGGAGGGAAAAGGACGGAAAAGGAGTGACAAGGAGGGACAAAGAGGGACAAGGAGGGTCAATGAGGGACAAGGAGTGACAAGGAGGGAAAAGAAGGGATAGTTAGCGACAAGGAGGGTCAAGGAGGGAAAAGGACGGAAAAGGAGTGACAAGGAAGGACAAGGAGGACAAAGGAGGGAAAGGAGGGAAAAGGAGGGAAAGGAAGGAAAAGATGGTACAAGGAGGGACAATGAAGGGCAATGAAGGAAAAGGAGTGACAAGGAGGGCCAAGAAGGGGCAATGAGGGACAAGCAGGATCAAGGAGGGACAAACAGGGACAAGTCGGGACAAGGATGGACAAGACGGGACAAGGAGGGACAAGAAGGGGCAAGAAGGGAAAAGGAGGTACAAAGAGGGAAAATGAGGGTCAAGGACGGTAAAGGAGGTACAAGGAGGGCAAGGAGCGACAAGGAGGGACAATGAGTGAAAAAGAGGGACAAGGAGGGAAAAGAAGGAGCAATGAGGGACCTTGAGGGACACGCAGGGACAAGGAGGGAAAAGGACGGAAAAGGAGTGACAAGGAGGGACAAAGAGGGACAAGGAGGGTCAATGAGGGACAAGGAGGGACAAGGAGAGACAAGGAGGACAAAGGAGGAAAAGGAGGGAAAGGAAGGAAAAGATGGTACAAGGAGGGACAATGAAGGGCAATGAAGGAAAAGGAGTGACAAGGAGGGCCAAGAAGGGGCAATGAGGGACAAGCAGGATCAAGGAGGGACAAACAGGGACAAGTCGGGACAAGGATGGACAAGACGGGACAAGGAGGGACCAGGAGGGATAAGGAGGTACATGGAGGGGCAATGAGGGACATGAAGGGGCACTGGGGGACAATCTGGGACAAACAGGATCAAGGAGGGACAAATAGGGACAAGGAAGGACAAGGAGGGACAAGTACGGACCAGGAGGGACAATGAGGGTCACGGAGGGACAAGGAGGGACCAGGAGGGACCAGGAGGGTAAAGGAGGGAAAGGAGTGACAAGGAGGAACAAGGAGGGAAAAGAAGGGGCAAGGAGGGACCAGGAGGGGCATGGAGAGACAAGGAGGGAAAAGGAGTGACAAGGAGAAACAAGGAGGGACAAGTACGGACCAGGAGGGACAATGAGGGTCACGGAGGGACAAGGAGGGACCAGGAGGGTAAAGGAGGGAAAGGAGTGACAAGGAGGAACAAGGAGGGAAAAGAAATGGCGAGGAGGGACCAGGAGGGGCATGGAGAGACAAGGAGGGTCAAGGAGGGAAAAGGAGTGACAAGGAGAAACAAGGAGGGACAAGGAGGGACAAGGAGGGACGAGCAGGGACTAGGGGGGTCAAAAAGGGACAAGGAGGGAAAAGGAGGAACAAGGAGGGACAAGGAGGGACAAGGAGGGTCAAGGAGGGACAAGGAGGGACCAGGAGGGACCAGGAGGGACCAGGAGGGACCAGGAGGGACCAGGAGGGACCAGGAGGGACCAAGGAGGGACAAGCAGAGACAGGAGGGGCCAGGAGGGAAAAGGAGGGAAAGGAGGAAAAAGGAGTGACAGGAGGAACAAGGAGGGACAATCAGGGATAAGGCGGGACAAGCTGAGACATGGAGGGATAAGGCAAGACAACGAGGGACAAGGAGGGAAAGGAGGGACAAGGAAAGACAAGGAGGGAAAAGGGGGGACAATGAAGAGCAATGAGGGAAAAGGAGTGACAAGGTGTGACAAGGAGAAACAAGGTGGGACAAGGAGTGACAATGAGGGACAAGGAGCGACGAGCAGGGTCAAGAAGGGACAATGAGGGAAAAGGAGGACAAAGGAGGGGCAATGAGGGACTAGGAGGGACAAGCAGGGATAACGAGGGACAAGGAGGGAAAAGGAGTGACAGGAGGAACAAGGAGGGAGAAGGACGGACAAGGAGGGAAAATGAGGGACCAGGAGGAACAAGGACGGACAAGGAGGGGCAATGAGGGACAAGGTGGGACAAGGAGGGATTAGAAGGGGCAAGGACGGGCAAGAAGGGACAAGGAGGGACAAGCAGGGAAAAGCAGTGACAAGAAGGGACAAGGAGGGACAAGGAGGAACAAGGATGGCCAATGAGGGGCCATGAGGGGCCATGAGGGACAAGGAGGGACAAGTACGGACGAGGAGGGACAAAGAGGGTCAAGGAGGGACAAGGAGGGTCAAGGAGTGACAAGGAGGGACAAGGAGCGACAAGCAGGGATAAGGAGGGACAAGCAGAGACATGGAGGGACAAGGAAAGAGAAGGAGGGACAAGGAGGGAAAAGGAGGGACAAGGAATGACAAGGAGTGACAAGGAGGGCCAAGGAGGGGCAATGAGGGTCATGGAGGGGCAATGAGGGACAAGGTGGGTCAAGCAGGGACAAGTAGGGACAAGCAGGGTCAAGAAGGGACAATGAGGGAAAAGGAGGACAAAGGAGGGGCAATGAGGGACAAGGAGGGAAAAGGAGTGACAGGAGGAACAAGGAGGGAGAAGAACGGTCAAGGAGCGAAAAGGAAGGACCAGGAGGGACAAGGCGGGACAAGGACGGACAATGAGGGAAAAGGAGGAAAAGGAGGGGCAATGAGGGACAAGGAGGGACAAGCAGGGACAAGAAGGGACAAGCAGGATCAAGGAGGGTCAAATAGGGACAAGGTGGGTCAAGCAGGGACAGGGAGGGACAAGTAGGGACAAGGAAGGACAATGAGGGACAAGTACGGACCAGGAGGGACGAGGAGGGATAAGGAGAGACAAGTAGGGACCAGGAGGGAAAGGAGTGACAAGGAGGAACAAGGGGGAACAAGGAGGGAAAAGAAGGGGCAAGGAGGGACCAGGAGGGGCATGGAGTGACAAGGAGGGACAAGGAGGGAAAAGTGTTGACAAGGTGTGACAAGGAGAAACAAGAAGGGACAAAGAGGGACAAGGAGTGACAATGAGGGACAAGGAGCGACGAGCAGGGACTAGGAGGGACTAGGAGGGTCAAGAAGGGACAAAGAGGGAAAAGGGACCAGGAGGGACTATTAGGGGTAATGAGGGACAAGGAGAGACAAGGAGGGATAAGTACTGACCAGGAGGGTCAAGGAGGGACAAGGAGAGACAACGAGGGACAAGGAGGGACAACGAGGGACAAGGAGTGACAAGGAGAGACAACGAGGGACAAGGAGGGACAAGTAGGGATAAGCAGGGACAAGGAAAGACAAGGAGGGACAAGTACGGACAAGTACGGACCAGGAGGGACAATGAGGGTCACGGAGGGACAAGGAGGGACAATGAGAGACAAGGAGGGACCAGGAGGGAAAGGAGTGACAAGGAGAAACAAGGAGGGACAAGGAGGGTCAAGGAGGGACAAGGAGAGGCAATGAGGGACCAGGAGGGACAAGGCGGGACCAGGAGGGAGAAGTTGGGACAAGGAAAAACAAGAAGGGACAAGGACGGGCAATGAGGGACCAGGAGGGACAAGCAGGGACAAGGAGGGTCAAGGACGGCAAGGCGGGACAAGTACGGACCAGGATGGACAAGTAGGGATAAGGAGGGAAAAGAAGGGGCAAGGAGGAGCAAGGAGGGACCAGTAGGGAAAAGGAGGGGCAATGAGGGACAAGGAGGGACAAGGAGGGACAAGCAGGGATGGCGAGGGACAAGGAGGGAAAATGAGGCAAAAGGAGGACAAAGGAGGGACAATGATGGACAAGGAGGGACAAGGAGGGACAAGCAGGGACAATGAGGGACAAGGAGGGACAAGCAGGGACAATGAGGGACAAGGACGGACAAGGAGGGACAAGGAGGGTCAAGGAGGGACAAGATGGACAAGGATGTACAAGGAGGGACAAGGAGGGACCATGAGGGGCAATGAGGGACAAGTACGGACCAGGAGGGACAAGGAGGGACAAGGAGGGACAAGGAGGGACAAGGAGGGACAAGTAGGGACAAGTAGGGACAAGGAGGGTCAAGGAGGGTCAAGGAGGGACAAGGAGGGACAAGCAGGGATAAGGAGAGACAAGCAGGGACATGGAGGGATAAGGAAAGACAACGAGGGACAAGGAGGGAAAATGAGGGAAAAGGAGGGAAAAGGAGGGAAAGGAGGGACAAGGAAAGACAAGGAGGGAGAGGATGGAAAAGGAGGAACAAGGAGGGGCAATGAGGCAAAAGGAGTGACAAGGAGGGCCAAGGAGTGGCAATGAGGGACAAGGCGGGAAAAGGAGGGGCAAGTCAGAGCAAGGAGGGACCAGGAGGGTCAACGATTGACAAGTAGGGACTAGGAGGGACAGGAAGGGACAATTAGTGACAAGGAGGGTAAAGGCAGGACAATGCGGGACAAGGACGGACATGGAGGGGCAATGAGGGACAAGGAGGGATACGAAGGGACAAGGACGGGCAAGGAGGGACAATGAGGGGCAATAAGGGACAAGGAGGGACAAGTACGGACCAGGCGACAAGGAGGGAAAAGAAGGGGCAATGAAGAGCAAGGAGGGACCAGGAGGGACTATTAGGGGTAATGAGGGACAAGGAGAGACAAGGAGGGATAAGTACTGACCAGGAGGGTCAAGGAGGGACAAGGAGAGACAACGAGGGACAAGGAGGGACAACGAGGGACAAGGAGTGACAAGGAGAGACAACGAGGGACAAGGAGGGACAAGTAGGGATAAGCAGGGACAAGGAAAGACAAGGAGGGACAAGTACGGACAAGTACGGACCAGGAGGGACAATGAGGGTCACGGAGGGACAAGGAGGGACAATGAGAGACAAGGAGGGACCAGGAGGGTCAAGGAGGGACAAGAAGGGACAAGGAGGGACCAGGAGGGACCAAGGAGGGACAAGCAGAGACAAGGAGCGGCCAGGAGGGAAAGGAGGAAAAAGGAGTGACAGGAGGAACAAGGAGGGACAATCAGGGATAAGGCGGGACAAGCAGAGACATGCAGGGACAAGGCAAGACAACGAGGGACAAGGAGGGAAAAGGAGGGAAAGGAGGGAAAGGAGGGAAAGGAGGGAAAAGGAGGGAAAAGGTGAGACAAGGAAAGACAAGGAGGGAAAGGAGGGAAAAGGAGGAACAAGGAGGGACAATGAGGAACAATGAGGGAAAAGGAGTGACAAGGTGTGACAAGGAGAAACAAGAAGGGACAAGGAGGGACAAGGAGTGACAATGAGGGACAAGGAGCGACGAGCAGGATCAAGAAGGGACAATGAGGGAAAAGGAGGACAAAGGAGGAGCAATGAGGGTCAAGGAGGGACAAGCAGGGATAACGAGGGACAAGGAGGGACAATGAGAGACAAAGAGGGAAAAGGAGTGACAGGAGGAACAAGGAGGGAGAAGGACGGACAAGGAGGGAAAAGGAGGGACCAGGAGGGACAAGGACGGACAAGGAGGGGCACTGAGGGACAAGGTGGGACAAGGAGGGATAAGAAGGGGCAAGGACGGGCAAGGAGGGACAAGCAGGGAAAAGGAGGGGCAAGGAGGAACAAGGAGGGACAATGAGGGGCCATGAGGGACAAGGAGGGACAAGTACGGACCAGGAGGGACAAGGAGGGAAAAGAAGGGGCAATGAGGAGCAAGGAGGGACCATGAGGGACAATTAGGGGCAATTAGGGACAAGTACGGACCAGGAGGGTCAAGGAGGGACAAGGATGGTCAAGGAATGACAAGGAGGGACAAGGAGGGACCAGGAGGGACATGGAGCGACAAGCAGGGATTAGGAGGGACAAGCAGAGACATGGAGGGACAAGGAAAGACAAGGAGGGACAAGGAGGGAAAAGGAGGGAAAAGGAGGGACAAGGAATGACAAGGAGGGAAAAGGAGTGACAATGAGGATCAATGAGGGAAAAGGAGTGAAAAGGTGGGCCAAGGAGGGCAATGAGGGACAAGGCGGGAAAAGGAGGGGCAAGTAGGAGCAAGGAGGGACCAGGAGGGTCAACGAGGTACACGTAGGGACAAGAAGGGACAAGGAGGGACAAACAGGATCACGGAGCGACAAACAGGCCCAAGGAAGGCCAAGGAGGCGCAAGGAGAGATAAGTAGGGACAAGCAGGCTCAAGGAGGACAATGAGTGACAAGGAGGGAAAAGGTGGGACCAGGAGGGACAAGGCGGGACAAGGACAGACAAGGAGGGGCAATGAGGGACAAGGAGGGATAAGAAGGGACAAGGACGGGCAAGGAGGGACAAGCAGGGACATGAAGGAAAAAGGAGGGCCAAGGAGGAACAAGGAGGGACAATGAGGGGCAATAAGGGACAAGGAGGGACAAGTACGGACCAGGAGGGAAAAGGAGGGATAATGAGGGACAAGGAGGGAAAAGAAGGGGCAATGACGATCAATGAGGGACCAGGAGGGACAATTAGGGGCAATGAGGGACAAGGAGGGATAAGTACGGAGGGACTAGGAGGGAAAAGGGGTGACAAGGAGGGCCAAGGAGGGGCAATGAGGTTCAAGTAGGAGCAAGGAGGGTCAAGGAGGGACTAGTAGGGACAAGAAGGGACAAGGAGGGACCAGGAGGGTAAACGAGGGAAAGGAGTGACAAGGAGAAACAAGGAGGGACAAGGAGGGTCAAGGAGGGACAAGAAGGGACAAGGAGGGACCAGGAGGGACCAAGGAGGGACAAGCAGAGACAAGGAGGGGCCAGGAGGGAAAGGAGGGACAAGCAGAGACAAGGAGGGGCCAGGAGGGACAATCAGGGATAAGGCGGGACAAGCAGAGACATGAAGGGACAAGGCAAGACAAGGAGGGAAAAGGAGGGACAAGGAAGGACAAGGAAAGACAAGGAGGGAAAGGAGGGAAAAGGAGGAACAAGGAGGGACAATGAGGAGCAATGAGGGAAAAGGAGTGACAAGGTGTGACAAGGAGAAACAAGAAGAGACAAGGAGGGACAAGGAGTGACAATGAGGGACAAGGAGCGACGAGCAGGGTCAAGAAGGGACAATGAGGGAAAAGGAGGACAAAGGAGGGGCAATGAGGGTCAAGGAGGGACAAGCAGGGATAACGAGGGACAAGGAGGGACAATGAGGGACAAAGAGGGAAAAGGAGTGACAGGAGGAACAAGGAGGGAGAAGGACGGACAAGGAGGGAAAAGGAGGGACCAGGAGGGACAAGGACGGACAAGGAGGGGCAATGAGAGACAAGGTGGGACAAGGAGGGATAAGAAGGGACAAGGACGGGCAAGGAGGGACAAGGAGGGATAATGAGGGACAAGGAGGGAAAAGAAGGGGCAATGGGGAGCAAGGAGGGACCATGAGGGACAATTAGGGGCAATTAGGGACAAGTACGGACCAGGAGGGACAAGGATGGTCAAGGAGTGACAAGGAGGGACATGGAGCGACAACCAGGGATTAGGAGGGACAAGCAGAGACATGGAGGGACAAGGAATGACAAGGAGGGAAAAAGAGGGACAAGGAATGACAAGGAGGGAAAAGGAGTGACAATGAGGATCAATGAGGGAAAAGGAGTGAAAAGGTGGGCCAAGGAGGGGCAATGAGGGACAAGGCGGGAAAAGGAGGGGCAAGTAGGACCAAGGAGGGACCAGGAGGGTCAACGAGGTACACGTAGGGACAAGAAGGGACAATGAGGGACAAGCAGGATCACGGAGCGACAAACAGGCCCAAGGAAGGCCAAGGAGGCGCAAGGAGAGACAAGTAGGGACAATCAGGGTCAAGGAGGGACAATGAGTGACAAGGAGGGAAAAGGTGGGACCAGGAGGGACAAGGCGGGACAAGGACAGACAAGGAGGGGCAATGAGGGACAAGGTGGGACAAGAAGAGATAAGAAGGGACAAGGACGGGCAAGGAGGGACAAGCAGTGATATGAAGGAAAAAGGAGGGCCAAGGAGGGACAATGAGGGGCAATAAGGGACAAGGAGGGACAAGTACGGACCAGGAGGGACAAGGAGGGATAATGAGGGACAAGGAGGGAAAAGAAGGGGCAATGAAGAGCAATGAGGGACCAGGAGGGACAATTAGGGGCAATGAGGGACAAGGAGGGGTAAGTACGGAGGGACAAGGAGGGACAAGGAGGGACTAGGAGTGACAAGGAGGGCCAAGGAGGGGCAATGAGGTTCAGGTAGGGACAAGGAGGGACAAGGAGGGACAAGAAGGGACAAGGAGGGACAAACAGGGACAAGGAAGGACAAGGAGGGTCAAGGAGGGACAATGAGGGACAAGTAGGGACAAGCAGGATCAAGGAGGGACAAACAGGGACAAGGCGGGACAAGGAGGGATAAGACGGGACAAGGAGGGACAAGGAGGGACAAGGTGGGATAAGGAGGGGTAATGAGGGACAAGGTGGGTAAAGCAGCGACAGGGAGGGACAAGTAGGGACAAGCAGGGACAATGAGGGAAAAAGAGGACAAAGGAGGGGCAATGAGGGACAAGGAGGGACAAGCAGGGATAACGAGGGACAAGGAGGGAAAAGGAGTGACAGGAGGAACAAGGAGGGAGAAGGACGGACAAGGAGGGAAAAGGAAGGACCAGGAGGGACAAGGCGGGACAAGGACGGACAATGAGGGAAAAGGAGGGACAAGGAGGGACAAGTACGGACCAGGAGGGACAAGGGGGGATAATGAGGGACAAGGAGGGAAAAGAAGGGGCAATGAGGAGCAAGGAGGGACCATGAGGGACAATTAGGGGCAATTAGGGACAAGTACGGACCAGGAGGGACAAGGAGGGTCAAGGAGGGACAAGGATGGTCAAGGAGTGACAAGGAGGGACAAGGAGGGACCAGGAGGGACAAGGAGCGACAAGCAGGGATTAGGAGGGACAAGCAGAGACATGGAGGGACAAGGAAAGACAAGGAGGGACGAGGAATGACAAGGAGTGACAATGAATGACAAGGAGGGACAGGCAGGGATAACGAGGGACATGGAGGGACAAGGAGGTAGAAGGAGGGACCAGAAGGGACAAGGCGGGACAACGACGGACAAGGAGGGACCAGGAGGTACAAGGCGGGACAAGGACGGACAATGAGGGAAAAGGAGGAAAAGGAGGGGCAATGAGGGAAAGCAGGGATAATGAGGGACAAGTGGGACAGTGAGGGATAAGGAGGGACAAGCATGAACAATGAGGAACAAGGAGGGACAAGGAGGGACAATGAGGAGCAAGGAGGGACATTGAGGGACAAGGAGAGACCAGTAGGGAAAAGGAGTGACAAGGAGGAACAAGGAGGGACAATGATGGACAAGGAGGGGCAAGGAGGGAGAAGGAGTGACAAGGAGGAACAAGGAGTGAAAAGGAGGGGCAAGGAGAGACAAGGAGGGACAAGGATGGAAAAGGAGTGACAAGGAGAGGCAATGAGGGACCAGGAGGGACAAGGCCGGACAAGGAGGGACAAGGTGGGACAAGGAAAAACAAGAAGGGACACGGACGGGCAAGGAGAGACAAGGAGGATTATGGAGGGACAAGCAGGGACACGGAGGGTCAAGGACGGACAAGGAGAGACAAGGAGGGACAAGGACGGAAAAGGAGTGACAAGGAGGGGCAATGAGGGACAAGGACGGACAAGGAGGGAAAAG
This sequence comes from Polietes domitor, assembly GCA_947397865.1. Classification (NCBI taxonomy): domain Eukaryota; kingdom Metazoa; phylum Arthropoda; class Insecta; order Diptera; family Muscidae; genus Polietes; species Polietes domitor. The sequence goes on from OX377623.1 coordinate 9,631,667, forward strand.
GAGGGACAAGGAGGGACTAGGAGGGACAAGCAGGGTCAAGGAGGGACAAGCAGGGACAAACAGGGACAAGCAGGGACAAGGAGGGACAAAGAGGGACCAGGAGTGACAAGGAGGGATAAGGAGGGACAAGGAGGGGCAATGAGGGACATGGTGGGTCACTGAGGGACAAGGAGGGAGAAGGAGGGACAAGCAGGATCAAGGAGGGACAAGGATGGTCAAGGAGGGACAAGTAGGAAGAAGGAGAGACAAGCAGGGACAAAAAGAGACAAGGAGGGACAAGCAGGATCAAGGAGGGACAAACAGGGACAAGGAAGGACAAGGAGGGACAAGGAGGGACACGGAGGGACACGGAGGCACACGGAGGGCCAAGGAGGGATAAGGAGGGAAAAGAAGGGGCAAGGAGGAGCAAGGAGGGACCAGGAGGGACAATGAGGGACAAGGAGGGATAAGGAGGGAAAAGAAGGGGCAAGGAGGAGCAAGGAGGGACCAGGAGGGAAAAGGAGGGAAAGGAGTGACAAGGAGGAACAAGGAGGGACCAGGTGGGACCAGGAGGGAAAAGGAGGGAAAAGGAGGGAAAGGAGTGACAAGGAGGAACAAGGAGGGACAATGTGGGGTAAGGAGGGAAAAGAAGGGGCAAGGAGGAGCAAGGAGGGACCAGTAGGGAAAAGGGGGGGCAATGAGGGACAAAGAGGGACAAGCAGGGATAACGAGGGACAAGGTGGGAAAATGAGGTAAAAGGAGGACAAAGGAGGGACAATGAGGGACAAGGAGGGACAATGAGGGACAGGGACGGACAAGCAGGGACAATGAGGGACAAGGACGGACAAGTACGGACCAGGAGGGACAAGGAGGGTCAAGGAGGGACAAGGATGGACAAGGAGGGACCATGAGGGGCAATGAGGGACAAGTACGGACCAGGAGGGACAATGAGGGTCACGGAGGGACAAGGAGAGACAAGGTGGGACCAGGAGGGTAAAGGAGTGACAAGGTGGAACAAGGAGGGACAAGTAGGGACATGGAGGGACAAGGAATGGCAACGAGGGACAAGGAGGGAAAAGGAGGGAAAGGAGGAAAGGAGGGGCAATGAGGGACAAGGCGGGAAAAGAGGGGCAAGTAAGAGCAAGGAGGGACCAGGAGGGTCAACGAGGGACAAGTAGGGACAAGGAGGGAGAAGCAGGATCAAGGAGCGACAAACAGGCCCAAGGATGGACAAGGAGGGGCAAGGAGAGACAAGTAGGGCAAGCAGGGTCAAAGAGGGGCAATTAGTGACAAGGAGGGTAAAGGAGGGACAATGCGGGACAAGGACGGACATGGAGGGGCTTTGAGGGACAAGGTGGGACAAGGAGGGATAAGAAGGGACAAGGACGGGCAAGGAGGAACAAGGAGGGACAATGAGGGGCAATAAGGGACAAGGAGGACAAGTACGGACCAGGAGGGACAAGGAGGGACAAGGAGGGAAAAGAAGGGGCAATGAAGAGCAAGGAGGGACCAGGAGGGACAATTATGGGCAATGAGGCACAAGGAGAGACAAGGAGGGATAAGTACGGACCTGGAGGGTCAAGGAGGGACAAGGAGGGACAAGGAGGGAAAAGCAGGGAAAAGCAGGGAAAGGATGGAAAAGGAGGGTCAGGGAGGGAAAGGAGGGAAAAGGTGGAACAAGGAGGGACAATGAAGGAAAAGGAGTGACAAGGAGGGCCAAGAAGGGGTAATGAGGGGCAATGAGGGGCAATGAGGGGCAAGTAGGTGCAAGGAGGCACCAGGAGGGTCAAGGAGGGACAAGTAGGCACAAGAAGGGACAATTAGGGAAGGGACAATTACAAGCAGGATCAAGGAGGGACAAACAGGGACAAGGCGGGACAAGGAGTGACAACCAGGGACAAGACGGGTCAAGGAGGGACCAGGAGGGATAAGGAGGTACATGGAGGGGCAATGAGGGACATGAAGGGGCACTGGGGGACAAGCAGGATCAAGGAGGGACAAGGAAGGACAAGGAGGGACAAGTAGGGACAAGGAGGGACAAGTACGGACCAGGAGGGACAATGAGGGTCACGGAGGGACAAGGAGAGACAAGGTGGGACAAGCAGGGATAAGCAGGGACAAGGAGGGACAAGGGAAGACAAGGAGGGAAAAGCAGGGAAAGGAGGGAAAAGGAGGGTCAAGGAGGAAAAGGTGGAACAAGGAGGGACAATGAAGGAAAAGGAGGGTCAAGGAGGGAAAAGCAGGGAAAAGCAGGGAAAGGATGGAAAAGGAGGGTCAGGGAGGGAAAGGAGGGAAAAGGTGGAACAAGGAGGGACAATGAAGGAAAAGGAGTGACAAGGAGGGCCAAGAAGGGGTAATGAGGGGCAATGAGGGGCAAGTAGGTGCAAGGAGGCACCAGGAGGGTCAAGGAGGGACAAGTAGGCACAAGAAGGGACAATTAGGGAAGGGACAATTACAAGCAGGATCAAGGAGGGACAAACAGGGACAAGGCGGGACAAGGAGTGACAACCAGGGACAAGACGGGTCAAGGAGGGACCAGGAGGGATAAGGAGGTACATGGAGGGGCAATGAGGGACATGAAGGGGCACTGGGGGACAAGCAGGATCAAGGAGGGACAAGGAAGGACAAGGAGGGACAAGTAGGGACAAGGAGGGACAAGTACGGACCAGGAGGGACAATGAGGGTCACGGAGGGACAAGGAGAGACAAGGTGGGACAAGCAGGGATAAGCAGGGACAAGGAGGGACAAGGGAAGACAAGGAGGGAAAAGCAGGGAAAGGAGGGAAAAGGAGGGTCAAGGAGGAAAAGGTGGAACAAGGAGGGACAATGAAGGAAAAGGAGTGACAAGGAGGGCCAAGAAGGGGCAATGAGGGGCAAGTAGGAGCAAGGTGGGACCAGGAGGGTCAAGGAGGGACAAGTAGGCACAAGAAGGGACAAGGAGGGACAAGCAGGATCAAGGAGGGAAAAACAGGGACAAGGAAGGACAAGGAGGGTCAAGGAGGGTCAAGGAGGGACAAGCAGGATCAAGGAGGGACAAGGCGGGACAAGGAGGGACAAGACGGGACAAGGAGGGACCAGGAGGGATAAGGAGGTACATGGTGGGGCAATGAGGGACATGAAGGGGCACTGGGGGACAAGCAGGGACGAGCAGGATCAAGGAGGGACAAGGAAGGACAAGGAGGGACAAAGATGGACAAGTAGGGACAAGTACGGACCAGGAGGGACAATGAGGGTCACGGAGGGACAAGGAGAGACAAGGTGGGACCAGGAGGGTAAAGGAGTGACAAGGTGGAACAAGGAGGGACAAGAAGGGGCAAGGAGGGACCAGGAGGGGCATGGAGAGACAAGGAGGGTCAAGGAGGGACCAGGAGGGACAAGCAGAGACAAGGAGGGAAAGGAGTGACAAGGAAAAACAAGGAGGGACAAAGAGGGTCAAGGAGTGACAATGAGGGACAAGGAGGGACGAACAGGGACTTGGAGGGTCAAGGAGGGAAAATGAGGTAAAAGGAGGACAAAGGAGGGACAATGAAGGACAAGGAGGGACAAGCAGGGACAATGAGGGACAAGGACGGACAATGAGGGACAAGTACGGACCAGGAGGGACAAGGATGAACAAGGAGGGGTAAGGAGGGACAAGGATACACAAGGAGGGACCAGGAGGGACAAGGAGGGACAAGAAGTGTCAACGAGAGACAAGGAGATACAAGGAGGGACCAGGAGGGACCTGAGGGAAAAATTGGGAAAGGAGGAACAAGGAGGGTCAAGGAGTGACAAGGAGGTATAAGGAGGGACAAGCAGAGACATGGAGGGACAAGGAAAGACAAGGAGGGAAAAGGAGAGACAAGGAAACACAAGGAGAGAAAGGAGGGAAAAGGAGGAACAAGGAGGGACAATGAGGGGCAATGAGGCAAAAGTAGTGACAAGGAGGGCCAAGGAGGGGCAATGATGGACAAGGCGGGAAAAGGAGGGGCAAGTAAGAGCAAGGAGAGACAAGGAACGACAAGGAGGGACAAGTACGGACCAGGAGGGACAATGAGGGTCTCGGAGGGACAAGGAGGGACAAGGAGAGACAAGGTGGGACCAGGAGGGAAAGGAGTGACAAGGAGGAACAAGGAGGATCAAGAGGGACAAGGAGGGACAAGGAGGGACAAGTACGGACCAGGAGGGACAATGAGGGTCACGGAGGTACAAGGAGAGACAAGGTGGGACCAGGAGGGTAAAGGAGGGAAAGGAGTGACAAGGAGGAACAAGGAGGGAAAAGAAGGGGCAAGGAGGGACCAGGAGGGGCATGGAGAGACATGGAGGGTCAACGAGGGACATGTAGTGACAAGGAGGGACAGGAAGGGACAAGCAGGTACAAGCAGGATCAAGGAGCGACAACTAGGCCCAAGGAAGGACAAGGAGGGGCAAGGAGAGACAAGTAGGGACAAGCAGGGTCAAGGAGGGACAATGACTGACAAGGAGGGAAAAGGAGGGACAATGCGGGACAAGGACAGACATGGAGGGCAATGAGGGACAAGCAGGGACAAGAAGGGACAAGCTGGATCAAGGAGGGACAAGGAAGGACAAGGAGGGAAAAGTACGGACCAGGAGGGAAAATGAGGGTCACGGAGGGACAAGGAGGGACAAGGAGAGACAAGGTGGGACCAGGAGGGTAAAGGAGGGAAAGGAGTGACAAGGAGGAACAAGGAGAACAAGGAGGGAACCAGGAGCGACAATTAGGGGCAATGAGGGACAAGGTGAGACAAGGAGGGATAAGTACGGACCAGGAGGGACAAGGAGGGTCAAGGAGGGACATGGAGGGTCAAGGAGGGACAAGGAGAGATAACGAGGAACAAGGAGGGACAAGCAGGGATAAGGAGGGACAAGCAGGGACAAGGAAAGACAAAGAGGGACAAGGAGGGAAAAGCAGGATCAAGGAGGGACAAACAGGGACAAGGAAGGACAAGGAGGGTCAAAGAGAGACAAGGAGGGTCATGGAGAGACAAGGAGGGGCCAGGAGGGACTAGGAGGGAAAGGAGTGACAAGGAAAAACAAGGAGGGACAAGGAAAAACAAGGAGGGACAAGGAGGATCAAAAAGTGTCAATGAGAGACAAGGAGGGACGAGCAGGGACTAGGAACAAGGAGGGACAAGTTGGGACAAGGAGGGTCAAGGAGGGACAAGGAGGGACTAGGAGGGACTAGGAGGGACAAGGAGGGACATTGAGGGACAAGGAGAGACAAGTAGGGAAAAGGAGGGAAAAGGAGTGACAAGTAGGTACAAGGAGGGAGAAGGAGTGACAAGGGGGAACAAGAAGGGACAAAGAGTGAAAAGGAGGGGCAAGGAGGGACAAGGATGGAAAAGGAGTAACAAGGAGGGACAAGGAGAGGCAATGAGGGACCAGGAGGGACAAGGAGGGGCAATGAGGGACCAGGAGGGACCAGGAGGGACTAGGACGGACAAGGAGGGACAAGGAATAACAAGAAGGGACAAGGACGGGCAAGGGGAGACAAGGAGGATCAAGGAGTGACAATGAGGGACAAGGAGGGACGAGCAGCGACTAGGGGGGTCAAGAAGGGACAATAAGGGAAAAGGAGGGGCAAGGAGGGTCAAGGAGGGACCAGAAGGGACAAGGACGGACAAGGACGGACAAGGAGGGAAAAGGAGGGACCAGGAGGGACAAGGAGAGACAAGCAGGAACAAGGAGGGACAGGGACGGCCAAGAAGGGACAAGGAGGGACAAGCAGGGTCAAGGAGGGACAATGAGGGAAAAGGAGGACAAAGGAGGGGCAATGAGGGACAAGGAGGGACAAGCAGGGATAACGAGCGACAAGGAGGGACAATGAGGGAAAAGGAGGGACAAGGACGGTCAAGGAGGGATAAGGAGGAACAATGAGGCACAAGGAGTGACAATGAGGGACAAGGAGGGACAAGTACGGACCAGGAGGGACAAGGAGGGATAATGACGGACAAAGAGGGAAAAGAAAGAGCAATGAGGAGCAAGGAGGGGCCAGGAGGGGCAATGAGGGACAAGTACGGACCAAGAGGGACAAGGAGGGACAAGGAGGGTCAAGGAGGGACAAGGAGGGACAAGGAGGGACAAGGAGGGACAAGGAGGGACAAGGAGGGACAAGGAGGGACAAGGAGGGACAAGGAGGGACAAGGAGGGACAAGGAGGGACAAGGAGGGACAAGGAGAGACAAGTAGGGAAAAGGAGGGAAAAGGAGTGACAAGGAGGAACAAGGAGGGACAAGGAGGGAAAAGGAGTGACAAGGAGGAACAAGAAGGGACAAGGAGTGAAAAGGAGGGGCAAGGAGAGACAAGGAGGGAAAAGGATGGAAAAGGAGTGACAAGGAGGGACAAGGAGAGGCAATGACGGACCAGGAGGAACAAGGCGGGACAAGGAGAGGCAATGAGGGACCAGGAGGGACAAGGCGGGACAAGGACGGACAAGGAGGGACAAGGAAAAACAAGAAGGGACAAGGAGGGCAAGGAGAGACAAGGAGGGACAAGGATGGAAAAGGAGTGACAAGGAGGGACAAGGATGGGCAATGAGGGCCCAGGAGGGACAAGGACAGACAAGGAGGGACAAGGAGGGAAAAGTAGGACAAAGGAGGGACAAGGAGGGACCAGGAGCGACAAGCAGGGTCAAGGAGGGACAAGGAGGGACATGGTGGGGGACTGAGGGACAAGGAGGGAGAAGGAGGGACAAGCAGGATCAAGGAGGGTCAAACAGGGACAAGGAGGGACAAGTAGGAACAAGGAGAGACAAGCAGGGACAAGGAGGGACAAGCAGGATCATGGAGGGACAAACAGGGACAAATAGGGTCGAGCAGGGACTAGGGGGGTCAAGAAGGGTCAAGGAGGGTCAAGGAGGGTCAAGGAGGGAAATGAAGGGGCATGGAGGAGCAAGGAGGGACCAGTAGGGAAAAGGAGGGGCAATGAGGGACAAGGAGGGACAAGCAGGGATAACGAGGGACAAGGAGGGAAAAGGAAGGACCAGGAGGGACAAGGAGGGACAAGGAGGGACAAGGAGGGAAAAGGAGGGCCAAGGAGGGATAAGGAGGAACAAGGAGGGACAATGAGGGGCAATGAGGGACAAGGAGGGACAAGTACGGACCAGGATGGACTTCCCTACTTGTCCAAGGAAGGAAATGAGGAAAAAGGAGTGACAAGGAGGGACAGGGACGGCCAAGAAGGGACAAGCAGGGTCAAGGAGGGACAATCAGGGAAAAGGAGGACAAAGGAGGGGCAATGAGGGACAAGCAGGGATAACGAGGGACAATGAGGGGAAAGGAGGGGCCAGAAGGGACAAGGAGGGACAAACAGGAATAACGAGGGACAAGGAGGGACAATGAGGGAAAAGGAGGGACCAGGAGGGACAAGGCGGGACAAGGACGGAAAAGGAGGGATAAGGAGGAACAATGAGGCACAAGGAGGGACAATGAGGGACAAGTACGGACCAGGAGGGACAAGGAGGGATAATGACGGACAAGGAGGGAAAAGGAGGGACAAGGAGGGACGAGCAGGGACTAGGGGGGTCAAGAAGGGACAATAAGGGAAAAGGAAGGGCAAGGAGGAACAAGGAGGGTCAAGGAGGGACCAGAAGGGACAAGGACGGACAAGGAGGGAAAAGGAGGGACCAGGAGGGACAAGGAGAGACAAGCAGGAACAAGGAGGGACAAGGAGGGACAGGGACGGCCAAGAAGGGACAAGGAGGGACAAGCAGGGTCAAGGAGGGACAATGAGGGAAAAGGAGGACAAAGGAGGGGCAATGAGGGACAAGGAGGGACAAGCAGGGATAACGAGGGACAAGGAGGGACAATGAGGGAAAAGGAGGGACCAGGAGGGACAAGGCGGGACAAGGACGGAAAAGGAGGGATAAGGAGGAACAATGAGGCACAAGGAGGGACAATGAGGGACAAGTACGGACCAGGAGGGACAAGGAGGGATAATGACGGACAAGGAGGGAAAAGAAAGAGCAATGAGGAGCAAGGAGGGACCAGGAGGGGCAATGAGGGACAAGTATGGACCAGGAGGGACAAGGAGGGACAAGGAGGGTCAAGGAGGGACAAGGAGGGACTAGGAGGGACATTGAGGGACAAGGAGAGACAAGTAGGGAAAAGGTGGGAAAAGGAGTGACAAGGAGGAACAAGGAGGGACAATGAGGGAGAAGGAGTGACAAGGAGGAACAAGAAGGGACATGGAGTGAAAAGGAGGGGCAAGGAGAGACAAGGATGGACAAGGATGGAAAAGGAGTGACAAGGAGGGACAAGGAGTGGCAATGACGGACCAGGAGGGACAAGGCGGGACAAGGAGAGGCAATGAGGGACCAGGAGGGACAAGGCGGGACAAGGCGGGACAAGGCGGGACAAGGACGGACAAGGAGGGACAAGGTGGGACAAGGAAAAACAAGAAGGGACAAGGAGGGCAAGGAGAGACAAGGAGGGACAAGGAGGGACAAGGACGGAAAAGGAGTGACAAGGAGGGACAAGGATGGGCAATGAGGGCCCAGGAGGGACAAGGACGGACAAGGAGGGAAAAGGAGGACAAAGGAGGGACAAGGAAGGACCAGGAGGGACAAGCAGGGTCAAGGAGGGACAAGGAGGGACATGGTGGGGGACTGAGGGACAAGGAGGGAGAAGGAGGGACAAGCAGGGACAAACAGGGACAAGGATGGTCAAGGAGGGACAAGTAGGAACAAGGAGAGACAAGCAGGGACAAGGAGGGACAAGCAGGATCAAGGAGGGACAAGGAGGGTCGAGCAGGGACTAGGGGGGTCAAGAAGGGTCAAGGAGGGAAATGAAGGAGCAAGGAGGGACCAGTAGGGAAAAGGAGGGGCAATGAGGGACAAGCAGGGATAACGAGGGACAAGGAGGGACAAGGAGGGACAAGGAGGGACAAGGAGGGAAAAGGAGGGCCAAGGAGGGATAAGGAGGAACAAGGAGGGACAATGAGGGACAAGGAGGGACAAGTACGGACTAGGATGGACTTCCCTACTTGTCCAAGGAAGGAAATGAGGAAAAAGGAGTGAGGGACAAGTACGGACCACGAGGGACAAGGACGGAAAAGAAGGGCCAATGAAGAGCAAAGAGGGACCAGGAGGGACAATTAGGGGCAATGAGGGACAAGGAGAGACAAGGAGGGACAAGGAGGGATAAGTACGGACCAGGAGGGACAAGGATGGTGAAGGAGGGACAAGACGAGACAACGAGGGACAAGGAGGGACAAGGTGGTACAAGGAGGGACAAGGAAAGACAAGGAAAGACAAGGAGGGACAAGGAGGGAAAATCAGGGAAAGGAGGGTCAAGGAGGGAAAAGGTGGAACAAGGAGTGACAATGAATGGCAATGAGGGAAAAGGAGTGACAAGGAGTGCCAAGAAGGGGCAATGAGGGGCAATGAGGGCAAGTAGGAGCAAGGAGGGACCATGAGGATCATGGAGGGACAAGAAGGGACAAGGAGGGACAAGCAGGATCAAGGAGGGACAAAGCAGGGATAAGGAGGGACAAGCATGGACAAGCAGGGATAAGGAGGGACAAGGAAAGACAAAGAGGGACAAGGAGGGAAAAGCAGGATCAAGGAGGGACAAACAGGGACAAGGAAGGACAAGGAGGGTCAAAGAGAGACAAGGAGGGTCATGGAGGGACAAGGAGGGGCCAGGAGGGACTAGGAGGGAAAGGAGTGACAAGGAAAAACAAGGAGGGACAAGGAAAAACAAGGAGGGACAAGGAGGATCAAGGAGTGTCAATGAGAGACAAGGAGGGACGAGCAGGGACTAGGAAAAAGGAGGGACAAGTTTGGACAAGGAGGGACAAGGAGGGTCAAGGAGGGACAAGGAGGGACAAGGAGGGACTAGGAGGGACAAGGAGTGACATTGAGGGACAAGGAGAGACAAGTAGGGAAAAGGAGTGACAAGGAGGGACAAGGAGGGAGAAGGAGTGACAAGGAGGAACAAGAAGGGACAAAGAGTGAAAAGGAGGGGCAAGGAGGGACAAGGATGGGAAAGGAGTGACAAGGAGGGACAAGGAGGGACAAGGAGAGGCAATGAGGGACCAGGAGGGACAAGGAGGGGCAATGAGGGACCAGGAGGGACTAGGACGGACAAGGAGGGACAAGGAAAAACAAGAAGGGACAAGGACGGGCAAGGAGAGACAAGGAGGATCAAGGAGTGACAATGAGGGACAAGGAGGGACGAGCAGCGACTAGGGGGGTCAAGAAGGGACAATAAGGGAAAAGGAGTGGCAAGGAGGGACAAGGAGGGACAAGCAGGGTCAAGGAGGGACAATGAGGGAAAAGGAGGACAAAGGAGGGGCAATGAGGGACAAGGAGGGACAAGCAGGGATAACGAGCGACAAGGAGGGACAATGAGGGAAAAGGAGGGACCAGGAGGGACAAGGACGGACAAGGAGGGATAAGGAGGAACAATGAGGCACAAGGAGGGACAATGAGGGACAAGGAGGGACAAGTACGGACCAGGAGGGACAAGGAGGGATAATGACGGACAAGGAGGGAAAAGAAAGAGCAATGAGGAGCAAGGAGGGACCAGGAGGGGCAATGAGGGACAAGGAGGGACAAGTACGGACCAGGAGGGACAAGGAGGGACAAGGAGGGTCAAGGAGGGACAAGGAGGGTCAAGGAGGGACAAGGAGGGACATTGAGGGACAAGGAGAGACAAGTAGGGAAAAGGAGGGAAAAGGAGTGACAAGGAGGAACAAGGAGGGACAAGGAGGGACAATGAGGGACAAGGAGGGAGAAGGAGTGACAAGGAGGAACAAGAAGGGACAAGGAGTGAAAAGGAGGGGCAAGGAGAGACAAGGAGGGACAAGGATGGAAAAGGAGTGACAAGGAGGGACAAGGAGAGGCAATGACGGACCAGGAGGGACAAGGCGGGACAAGGCGGGACAAGGAGAGGCAATGAGGGACAAGGCGGGACAAGGACGGACAAGGAGGGACAAGGAAAAACAAGAAGAGACAAGGGGGCAAGGAGGGACAAGGACGGAAAAGGAGTGACAAGGAGGGACAAGGATGGGCAATGAGGGCCCAGGAGGGACAAGGACGGACAAGGACGGACAAGGAGGGACAAGGAGGGAAAAGGAGGACAAAGGAGGGACAAGGAGGGACCAGGAGGGACCAGGAGCGACAAGCAGGGTCAAGGAGGGACAAGAAGGGACATGGTGGGGTACTGAGGGACAAGGAGGGAGAAGGAGGGACAAGCAGGATCAAGGAGGGACAAACAGGGACAAGGATGGTCAATGAGGGACAAGTAGGAACAAGGAGAGACAAGCAGGGACAAGGAGGGACAAGCAGGATCATGGAGGGACAAACAGGGACAAAGAGGGTCGAGCAGGGACTAGGGGGGTCAAGGAGGGAAATGAAGGGGCAAGGAGGAGCAAGGAGGGACCAGTAGGGAAAAGGAGGGGCAATGAGGGACAAGGAGGGACAAGCAGGGATAACGAGGGACAAGGAGGGACAAGGAGGGAAAAGGAAGGACCAGGAGGGACAAGGAGGGAAAAGGAGGGCCAAGGAGGGATAAGGAGTAACAAGGAGGGACAATGAGGGGCAATGAGGGACAAGGAGGGACAAGTACGGACCAGGATGGACTTCCCTACTTGTCCAAGGAAGGAAATGAGGAAAAAGGAGTGACAAGGAGGGACAGGGACGGCCAAGAAGGGACAAGCAGGGTCAAGGAGGGACAATGAGGGAAAAGGAGGACAAAGGAGGGGCAAGCAGGGATAACGAGGGACAATGAGGGGAAAGGAGGGGCCAGAAGGGACAAGGCGGGACAAGGACGGGCAAGGAGAGACAAGGATGATCAAGGAGTGACAATGAGGGACAAGGAGGGACGAGCAGGGACTAGGGGGGTCAAGAAGGGACAATAAGGGAAAAGGAGGGGCAAGGAGGAACAAGGAGGGGCAAGGAGGAACAAGGAGGGTCAAGGAGGGACCAGTAGGGACAAGGAGGGAAAAGGAGGGACCAGGAGGGACAAGGAGCGACAAGCAGGAACAAGGAGGGACAGGGACGTCCAAGAAGGGACAAGGAGGGACAAGCAGGGTCAAGGAGGGACAATGAGGGAAAAGGAGGACAAAGGAGGGGCAATGAGGGACAAGGAGGGACAAGCAGGGATAACGAGGGACAAGGAGGGACAATGAGGGAAAAGGAGGGACCAGGAGGGACAAGGCGGGACAAGGACGGAAAAGGAGGGATAAGGAGGAACAATGAGGCACAAGGAGGGACAATGAGGGGCAATGAGGGACAAGTACGGACCAGGAGGGATAATGACGGACAAGGAGGGAAAAGAAAGAGCAATGAGGAGCAAGGAGGGACCAGGAGGGGCAATGAGGGACAAGTACGGACCAGGAGGGACAAGGAGGGACAAGGAGGGACAAGGAGGGTCAAGGAGGGACAAGGAGGGACAAGGAGGGACTAGGAGGGACATTGAGGGACAAGGAGAGACAAGTAGGTAAAATGAGGGAAAAGTACGGACCAGGAGGGACAAGGAGGGACAAGGAGGGTCAAGGAGGGACAAGGAGGGACTAGGAGGGACATTGAGGGACAAGGAGAGACAAGTAGGTAAAAGGAGGGAAAAGGAGTGACAAGGAGGAACAAGGAGGGACAATGAGGGACAAGGAGGGAGAAGGAGGAACAAGAATTGACATGGAGTGAAAAGGAGGGGCAAGGAGAGACAAGGATGGAAAAGGAGTGACAAGGAGGGACAAGGAGAGGCAATGACGGACCAGGAGGGACAAGGCAGGACAAGGAGAGGCAATGAGGGACCAGGAGGGGCAATGAGGGACAAGCAGGGATAACGAGGGACAATGAGGGGAAAGGAGGGGCCAGGAGGGACAAGGCGGGACAAGGAGGGATAAGGAGAAACAATGAGGCACAAGGAGGGACAATGAGGGGCAATGAGGGACAAGTACGGACCAGGAGGGACAAGGAGGGATAATGACGGACAAGGAGGGAAAAGAAGGGGCAGTGAGGAGCAAGGAGGGACAAGGAGAGACAAGCAGGGACAAGGAGGGACAGGGACGGCCAAGAAGGGACAAGGAGGGACAAGCAGGGTCAAGGAGGGAAAAGGAGGACAAAGGAGGGGCAATGAGGGACAAGGAGGGACAAGCAGGGATAACGAGGGACAAGGAGGGACAATGAGGGAAAAGGAGGGACCAGGAGGGACAAGGCGGGACAAGGACGGAAAAGGAGGGATAAGGAGGAACAATGAGGCACAAGGAGGGACAAGTACGGACCAGGAGGGACAAGGAGGGATAATGACGGACAAGGAGGGAAAAGAAAGAGCAATGAGGAGCAAGGAGGGACCAGGAGGGGCAATGAGGGACAAGGAGGGACAAGTACGGACCAGGAGGGACAAGGAGGGACAAGGAGGGTCAAGGAGGGACAAGGAGGGACAAGGAGGGACAAGGAGGGACTAGGAGGGACATTGAGGGACAATGAGGGAAAAGGAGGACAAAGGAGGGGCAATGAGGGACAAGGAGGGACATGCAGGGATAACGAGGACAATGAAGGGAAAGGAGGGGCCAGAAGGGACAAGGCGGGACAAGGACGGGCAAGGAGAGACAAGGAGGATCAAGGAGTGACAATGAGGGACAAGGAGGGACGAGCAGGGACTAGGGGGGTCAAGAAGGGACAATAAGGGAAAAGGAGGGGTAAGGAGGAACAAGGAGGGTCAAGGAGGGACCAGAAGGGACAAGGAAGGAAAAGGAGGGACCAGGAGGGACAAGGAGAGACAAGCAGGAACAAGGAGGGACAGGGACGTCCAAGAAGGGACAAGGAGGGACAAGCAGGGTCAAGGAGGGACAATGAGGGAAAAGGAGGACAAAAGGAGGGGCAATGAGGGACAAGGAGGGACAAGCAGGGATAACGAGGGACAATGAGGGAAAAGGAGGGACCAGGAGGGACAAGGCGGGACAAGGACGGAAAAGGAGGGATAAGGAGGGACAATGAGGCACAATGAGGGGCAATGAGGGACAAGTACGGACCAGGAGGGACAAGGAGGGAAAAGAAAGAGCAATGAGGAGCAAGGAGGGACCAGGAGGGGCAATGAGGGACAAGTACGGACCAGGAGGGACAAGGAGGGACAAGGAGGGTCTAGGAGGGACAAGGAGGGACATGGAGGGACTAGGAGGAACATTGAGGGACAAGGAGAGACAAGTAGGGAAAAGGAGGGAAAAGGAGTGACAAGGAGGAACAAGGAGGGACAATGAGGGACAAGGAGGGAGAAGGAGTGACAAGGAGGAACAAGAAGGTACATGGAGTGAAAAGGAGGGGCAAGGAGAGACAAGGATGGAAAAGGAGTGACAAGGAGGGACAAGGAGAGGCAATGACGGACCAGGAGGGACAAGGCAGGACAAGGCGGGACAAGGCGGGACAAGGAGAGGCAATGAGGGACCAGGAGGGGCAATGAGGGACAAGGAGGGACAAGCAGGGATAACGAGGGACAATGAGGGGAAAGGAGGGGCCAGGAGGGACAAGGCGGGACAAGGACGGACAAGGAGGGATAAGGAGAAACAATGAGGCACAAGGAGGGACAATGAGGGGCAATGAGGGACAAGTACGGACCAGGAGGGACAAGGAGGGATAATGACGGACAAGGAGGGAAAAGAAGTGGCAATGAGGAGCAAGGAGGGACCAGGAGGGGCAATGGGGGACAAGTACGGAACAGGAGGGACAAGGAGAGAAAAGCAGGAACAAGGAGGGACAAGGAGGGACAGGGACGGCCAAGAAGGGACAAGGAGGGACAAGCAGGGTCAAGGAGGAACAATGAGGGAAAAGGAGGACAAAGGAGGGGCAATGAGGGACAAGGAGGGACAAGCAGGGATAACGAGGGACAAGGAGGGACAATGAGGGAAAAGGAGGGACCAGGAGGGACAAGGCGGGACAAGGACGGAAAAGGAGGGATAAGGAGGAACAATGAGGCACAAGGAGGGACAATGAGGGGCAATGAGGGACAAGTACGGACCAGGAGGGACAAGGAGGGATAATGACGGACAAGGAGGGAAAAGAAAGAGCAATGAGGAGCAAGGAGGGACCAGGAGGGGCAATGAGGGACAAGGACGGACAAGTACGGACCAGGAGGGACAAGGAGGGACAAGGAGGGTCAAGGAGGGACAAGGAGGGACAAGGAGGGACTAGGAGGGACATTGAGGGACAAGGCGGGACAAGGAGAGGCAATGAGGGACCAGGAGGGACAAGGCGGGACAAGGACGGAAAAGGAGTGACAAGGAGGGACAAGGATGGGCAATGAGGGCCCAGGAGGGACAAGGACGGACAAGGAGGGAAAAGGAGGACAAAGGAGGGACAAGGAAGGACCAGGAGGGACAAGCAGGGTCAAGGAGGGACAAGCAGGATCAAGGAGGGACAAGGATGGTCAAGGAGGGACAAGTAGGAACAAGGAGAGACAAGCAGGGACAAGGAGGGACAAGCAGGATCAAGGAGGGACAAGGAGGGACAAGGAGGGTCGAGCAGGGACTAGGGGGGTCAAGAAGGGTCAAGGAGGGAAATGAAGGGGCAAGGAGGATCAAGGAGGGACCAGTAGGGAAAAGGAGGGGCAATGAGGGACAAGGAGGGAAATGGAGGGCCAAGGAGGGATAAGGAGGAACAAGGAGGGACAATGAGGGACAAGGAGGGATAAGTACGGACCAGGATGGACTTCCCTACTTGTCCAAGGAAGGAAATGAGGAAAAAGGAGTGAGGGACAAGTACGGACCACGAGGGACAAGGACGGAAAAGAAGGGGCAATGAAGAGCAAAGAGGGACCAGGAGGGACAATTAGGGGCAATGAGGGACAAGGAGAGACAAGGAGGGATAAGTACGGACCAGGAGGGACAAGGATGGTCAAGGAGGGACAAGACGAGACAACGAGGGACAAGGAGGGACAAGGAGGGACAAGGAGGGACAAGGAGGGACAAGGTGGTACAAGGAGGGACAAGGAAGGACAAGGAGGGACAAGGAGGGAAAATCAGGGAAAGGAGGGTCAAGGAGGGAAAAGGTGGAACAAGGAGTGACAATGAAGGGCAATGAGGGAAAAGGAGTGACAAGGAGGGCCAAGAAGGGGCAATGAGGGCAGGTAGGAGCAAGGAGGGACCAGGAGGATCATGGAGGGACAAGAAGGGACAAGAAGGGACAAGGAGGGACAAGCAGGATCAAGGAGGGACAAAGCAGGGATAAGGAGGGACAAGCAGGGACAAGGAAAGACAAAGAGGGACAAGGAGGGAAAAGCAGGATCAAGGAGGGACAAACAGGGACAAGGAAGGACAAGGAGGGTCAAAGAAAGACAAGGAGGGTCATGGAGAGACAAGGAGGGGCCAGGAGGGACTAGGAGGGAAAGGAGTGACAAGGAAAAACAAGGAGGGACAAGGAAAAACAAGGAGGGACAAGGAAAAACAAGGAGGGACAAGGAGGATCAAGGAGTGTCAATGAGAGACAAGGAGGGCCGAGCAGGGACTAGGAACAAGGAGGGACAAGTTTGGACAAGGAGGGACAAGGAGGGTCAAGGAGGGACAAGGAGGGACTAGGAGGGACAAGGAGGGACATTGAGGGACAAGGAGAGACAAGTAGGGAAAAGGAGTGACAAGGAGGGAGAAGGAGTGACAAGGAGGAACAAGAAGGGACAAAGAGTGAAAAGGAGGGGCAAGGAGGGACAAGGATGGAAAAGGAGTGACAAAGAGGGACAAGGAGAGGCAATGAGGGACCAGGAGGGACAAGGAGGGGCAATGAGGGACCAGGAGGGACTAGGACGGACAAGGAGGGACAAGGAAAAACAAGAAGGGACAAGGACGGGCAAGGAGGATCAAGGAGTGACAATGAGGGACAAGGAGGGACAAGGAGGGACGAGCAGCGACTAGGGGGGTCAAGAAGGGACAATAAGGGAAAAGGAGGGGCAAGGAGGGACAAGGAGGGTCAAGGAGGGACAATGAGGGAAAAGGAGGACAAAGGAGTGGCAATGAGGGACAAGCAGGGATAACGAGCGACAAGGAGGGACAATGAGGGAAAAGGAGGGACCAGGAGGGACAAGGACGGACAAGGAGGGATAAGGAGGAACAATGAGGCACAAGGAGGGACAATGAGGGACAAGGAGGGACAAGTACCGACCAGGAGGGACAAGGAGGGATAATGACGGACAAGGATGGAAAAGAAAGAGCAATGAGGAGCAAGGAGGGACCAGGAGGGGCAATGAGGGACAAGGAGGGACAAGTACGGACCAGGAGGGACAAGGAGGGACAAGGAGGGACAAGGAGGGTCAAGGAGGGACAAGGAGGGACTAGGAGGGACATTGAGGGACAAGGAGAGACAAGTAGGGAAAAGGAGTGACAAGGAGGAACAAGGAGGAACAAGGAGGGACAATGAGGGACAAGGAGGGAGAAGGAGTGACAAGGAGGAACAAGAAGGGACAAGGAGTGAAAAGGAGGGGCAAGGAGAGACAAGGAGGGACAAGGATGGAAAAGGAGTGACAAGGAGGGACAAGGAGAGGCAATGACGGACCAGGAGGGACAAGGCGGGACAAGGACGGACAAGGAGAGACAAGGAAATACAAGAAGAGACAAGGAGGGCAAGGAGGGACAAGGACGGAAAAGGAGTGACAAGGAGGGACAAGGATAGGCAATGAGGGCCCAGGAGGGACATGGACGGACAAGGAGGGACAAGGAGGGAAAAGGAGGACAAAGGAGGGACAAGGAGGGACCAGGAGCGACAAGCAGGGTCAAGGAGGGACAAGAAGGGACATGGTGGGGGACTGAGGGAGAAGGAGGGACAAGCAGGATCAAGGAGGGACAAACAGGGACAAGGATGGTCAAGGAGGGACAAGTAGGAACAAGGAGAGACAAGCAGGGACAAGGAGGGACAAGCAGGATCATGGAGGGACAAAGAGGGTCGAGCAGGGACTAGGGGGGTCAAGAAGGGTCAAGGAGGGAAATGAAGGGGCAAGGAGGAGCAAGGAGGGACCAGTAGGGAAAAGGAGGGGCAATGAGGGACAAGGAGGGACAAGCAGGGATAACGAGGGACAAGGAGGGACAAGGAGGGAAAAGGAAGGACCAGGAGGGACAAGGAGGGAAAAGGAGGGCCAAGGAGGGATAAGGAGTAACAGGAGGGACAATGAGGGGCAATGAGGGACAAGGAGGGACAAGTACGGACCAGGATGGACTTCCCTACTTGTCCAAGGAAGGAAATGAGGAATAAGGAGTGACAAGGAGGGACAGGGACGGCCAAGAAGGGACAAGCAGGGTCAAGGAGGGACAATGAGGGAAAAGGAGGACAAAGGAGGGGCAATGAGGGACAAGGAGGGACAAGGAGTGAAAAGGAGTGGAAAGGAGGGAAAAGGAGGGACAAGGAAAGACAAGGAGGGAAAGAAGGGAAAAGGAGGAGCAAGGAGTGACAATGAGGGGCAATGAGACAAATGGAGTGACAAGGAGGGCCAAGGAGGGGCAATTAGGGACAAGGCGGGGCAAGTAAGAGCAAGGAGGGACCAGGAGGGTCAACGAGGGACAAGTAGGGACTAGGAGGGACAGGAAGGGACAAGGAGGGAGAAGAAGGATCAAGGAGGGACAGGGACGTCCAAGAAGGGACAAGGAGGGACAAGCAGGGTCAAGGAGGGACAATGAGGGAAAAGGAGGACAAAGGAGGGGCAATGAGGGACAAGGAGGGACAAGCAGGGATAACGAGGGACAAGGAGGGACAATGAGGGAAAAGGAGGGACCAGGAGGGACAAGGCGGGACAAGGACGGAAAAGGAGGGATAAGGAGGAACAATGAGGCACAAGGAGGGACAATGAGGGGCAATGAGGGACAAGTACGGACCAGGAGGGACAAGGAGGGATAATGACGGACAAGGAGGGAAAAGAAAGAGCAATGAGGAGCAAGGAGGGACCAGGAGGGGCAATGAGGGACAAGTACGGACCAGGAGGGACAAGGAGGGACAAGGAGGGTCAAGGAGGGACAAGGAGGGACAAGGAGGGACTAGGAGGGACATTGAGGGACAAGGAGAGACAAGTAGGTAAAATGAGGGAAAAGTACGGACCAGGAGGGACAAGGAGGGACAAGGAGGGTCAAGGAGGGACAAGGAGGGACTAGGAGGGACATTGAGGGACAAGGAGAGACAAGTAGGTAAAAGGAGGGAAAAGGAGTGACAAGGAGGAACAAGGAGGGACAATGAGGGACAAGGAGGGAGAAGGAGTGACAAGGAGGAACAAGAATTGACATGGAGTGAAAAGGAGGGGCAAGGAGAGACAAGGATGGAAAAGGAGTGACAAGGAGGGACAAGGAGAGGCAATGACGGACCAGGAGGGACAAGGCAGGACAAGGAGAGGCAATGAGGGACCAGGAGGGGCAATGAGGGACAAGGAGGGACAAGCAGGGATAACGAGGGACAATGAGGGGAAAGGAGGGGCCAGGAGGGACAAGGCGGGACAAGGAGGGATAAGGAGAAACAATGAGGCACAAGGAGGGACAATGAGGGGCAATGAGGGACAAGTACGGACCAGGAGGGACAAGGAGGGATAATGACGGACAAGGAGGGAAAAGAAGGGGCAGTGAGGAGCAAGGAGGGACAAGGAGAGACAAGCAGGGACAAGGAGGGACAGGGACGGCCAAGAAGGGACAAGGAGGGACAAGCAGGGTCAAGGAGGGAAAAGGAGGACAAAGGAGGGGCAATGAGGGACAAGGAGGGACAAGCAGGGATAACGAGGGACAAGGAGGGACAATGAGGGAAAAGGAGGGACCAGGAGGGACAAGGCGGGACAAGGACGGAAAAGGAGGGATAAGGAGGAACAATGAGGCACAAGGAGGGACAAGTACGGACCAGGAGGGACAAGGAGGGATAATGACGGACAAGGAGGGAAAAGAAAGAGCAATGAGGAGCAAGGAGGGACCAGGAGGGGCAATGAGGGACAAGGAGGGACAAGTACGGACCAGGAGGGACAAGGAGGGACAAGGAGGGTCAAGGAGGGACAAGGAGGGACAAGGAGGGACAAGGAGGGACTAGGAGGGACATTGAGGGACAATGAGGGAAAAGGAGGACAAAGGAGGGGCAATGAGGGACAAGGAGGGACATGCAGGGATAACGAGGGACAATGAAGGGAAAGGAGGGGCCAGAAGGGACAAGGCGGGACAAGGACGGGCAAGGAGAGACAAGGAGGATCAAGGAGTGACAATGAGGGACAAGGAGGGACGAGCAGGGACTAGGGGGGTCAAGAAGGGACAATAAGGGAAAAGGAGGGGTAAGGAGGAACAAGGAGGGTCAAGGAGGGACCAGAAGGGACAAGGAAGGAAAAGGAGGGACCAGGAGGGACAAGGAGAGACAAGCAGGAACAAGGAGGGACAGGGACGTCCAAGAAGGGACAAGGAGGGACAAGCAGGGTCAAGGAGGGACAATGAGGGAAAAGGAGGACAAAAGGAGGGGCAATGAGGGACAAGGAGGGACAAGCAGGGATAACGAGGGACAATGAGGGAAAAGGAGGGACCAGGAGGGACAAGGCGGGACAAGGACGGAAAAGGAGGGATAAGGAGGAACAATGAGGCACAATGAGGGGCAATGAGGGACAAGTACGGACCAGGAGGGACAAGGAGGGAAAAGAAAGAGCAATGAGGAGCAAGGAGGGACCAGGAGGGGCAATGAGGGACAAGTACGGACCAGGAGGGACAAGGAGGGACAAGGAGGGTCTAGGAGGGACAAGGAGGGACATGGAGGGACTAGGAGGAACATTGAGGGACAAGGAGAGACAAGTAGGGAAAAGGAGGGAAAAGGAGTGACAAGGAGGAACAAGGAGGGACAATGAGGGACAAGGAGGGAGAAGGAGTGACAAGGAGGAACAAGAAGGTACATGGAGTGAAAAGGAGGGGCAAGGAGAGACAAGGATGGAAAAGGAGTGACAAGGAGGGACAAGGAGAGGCAATGACGGACCAGGAGGGACAAGGCAGGACAAGGCGGGACAAGGCGGGACAAGGAGAGGCAATGAGGGACCAGGAGGGGCAATGAGGGACAAGGAGGGACAAGCAGGGATAACGAGGGACAATGAGGGGAAAGGAGGGGCCAGGAGGGACAAGGCGGGACAAGGACGGACAAGGAGGGATAAGGAGAAACAATGAGGCACAAGGAGGGACAATGAGGGGCAATGAGGGACAAGTACGGACCAGGAGGGACAAGGAGGGATAATGACGGACAAGGAGGGAAAAGAAGTGGCAATGAGGAGCAAGGAGGGACCAGGAGGGGCAATGGGGGACAAGTACGGAACAGGAGGGACAAGGAGAGAAAAGCAGGAACAAGGAGGGACAAGGAGGGACAGGGACGGCCAAGAAGGGACAAGGAGGGACAAGCAGGGTCAAGGAGGAACAATGAGGGAAAAGGAGGACAAAGGAGGGGCAATGAGGGACAAGGAGGGACAAGCAGGGATAACGAGGGACAAGGAGGGACAATGAGGGAAAAGGAGGGACCAGGAGGGACAAGGCGGGACAAGGACGGAAAAGGAGGGATAAGGAGGAACAATGAGGCACAAGGAGGGACAATGAGGGGCAATGAGGGACAAGTACGGACCAGGAGGGACAAGGAGGGATAATGACGGACAAGGAGGGAAAAGAAAGAGCAATGAGGAGCAAGGAGGGACCAGGAGGGGCAATGAGGGACAAGGACGGACAAGTACGGACCAGGAGGGACAAGGAGGGACAAGGAGGGTCAAGGAGGGACAAGGAGGGACAAGGAGGGACTAGGAGGGACATTGAGGGACAAGGCGGGACAAGGAGAGGCAATGAGGGACCAGGAGGGACAAGGCGGGACAAGGACGGAAAAGGAGTGACAAGGAGGGACAAGGATGGGCAATGAGGGCCCAGGAGGGACAAGGACGGACAAGGAGGGAAAAGGAGGACAAAGGAGGGACAAGGAAGGACCAGGAGGGACAAGCAGGGTCAAGGAGGGACAAGCAGGATCAAGGAGGGACAAGGATGGTCAAGGAGGGACAAGTAGGAACAAGGAGAGACAAGCAGGGACAAGGAGGGACAAGCAGGATCAAGGAGGGACAAGGAGGGACAAGGAGGGTCGAGCAGGGACTAGGGGGGTCAAGAAGGGTCAAGGAGGGAAATGAAGGGGCAAGGAGGATCAAGGAGGGACCAGTAGGGAAAAGGAGGGGCAATGAGGGACAAGCAGGGATAACGAGGGACAAGGAGGGAAATGGAGGGCCAAGGAGGGATAAGGAGGAACAAGGAGGGACAATGAGGGACAAGGAGGGACAAGTACGGACCAGGATGGACTTCCCTACTTGTCCAAGGAAGGAAATGAGGAAAAAGGAGTGAGGGACAAGTACGGACCACGAGGGACAAGGACGGAAAAGAAGGGGCAATGAAGAGCAAAGAGGGACCAGGAGGGACAATTAGGGGCAATGAGGGACAAGGAGAGACAAGGAGGGATAAGTACGGACCAGGAGGGACAAGGATGGTCAAGGAGGGACAAGACGAGACAACGAGGGACAAGGAGGGACAAGGAGGGACAAGGAGGGACAAGGAGGGACAAGGTGGTACAAGGAGGGACAAGGAAGGACAAGGAGGGACAAGGAGGGAAAATCAGGGAAAGGAGGGTCAAGGAGGGAAAAGGTGGAACAAGGAGTGACAATGAAGGGCAATGAGGGAAAAGGAGTGACAAGGAGGGCCAAGAAGGGGCAATGAGGGCAGGTAGGAGCAAGGAGGGACCAGGAGGATCATGGAGGGACAAGAAGGGACAAGAAGGGACAAGGAGGGACAAGCAGGATCAAGGAGAGACAAAGCAGGGATAAGGAGGGACAAGCAGGGACAAGGAAAGACAAGGAGGGTCATGGAGAGACAAGGAGGGGCCAGGAGGGACTAGGAGGGAAAGGAGTGACAAGGAAAAACAAGGAGGGACAAGGAAAAACAAGGAGGGACAAGGAAAAACAAGGAGGGACAAGGAGGATCAAGGAGTGTCAATGAGAGACAAGGAGGGCCGAGCAGGGACTAGGAACAAGGAGGGACAAGTTTGGACAAGGAGGGACAAGGAGGGTCAAGGAGGGACAAGGAGGGACTAGGAGGGACAAGGAGGGACATTGAGGGACAAGGAGAGACAAGTAGGGAAAAGGAGTGACAAGGAGGGAGAAGGAGTGACAAGGAGGAACAAGAAGGGACAAAGAGTGAAAAGGAGGGGCAAGGAGGGACAAGGATGGAAAAGGAGTGACAAAGAGGGACAAGGAGAGGCAATGAGGGACCAGGAGGGACAAGGAGGGGCAATGAGGGACCAGGAGGGACTAGGACGGACAAGGAGGGACAAGGAAAAACAAGAAGGGACAAGGACGGGCAAGGAGGATCAAGGAGTGACAATGAGGGACAAGGAGGGACAAGGAGGGACGAGCAGCGACTAGGGGGGTCAAGAAGGGAAAAGGAGGGGCAAGGAGGGACAAGGAGGGTCAAGGAGGGACAATGAGGGAAAAGGAGGACAAAGGAGGGGCAATGAGGGACAAGGAGGGACAAGCAGGGATAACGAGCGACAAGGAGGGACAATGAGGGAAAAGGAGGGACCAGGAGGGACAAGGACGGACAAGGAGGGATAAGGAGGAACAATGAGGCACAAGGAGGGACAATGAGGGACAAGGAGGGACAAGTACCGACCAGGAGGGACAAGGAGGGATAATGACGGACAAGGATGGAAAAGAAAGAGCAATGAGGAGCAAGGAGGGACCAGGAGGGGCAATGAGGGACAAGGAGGGACAAGTACGGACCAGGAGGGACAAGGAGGGACAAGGAGGGTCAAGGAGGGACAAGGAGGGACTAGGAGGGACATTGAGGGACAAGGAGAGACAAGTAGGGAAAAGGAGTGACAAGGAGGAACAAGGAGGGACAATGAGGGACAAGGAGGGAGAAGGAGTGACAAGGAGGAACAAGAAGGGACAAGGAGTGAAAAGGAGGGGCAAGGAGAGACAAGGAGGGACAAGGATGGAAAAGGAGTGACAAGGAGGGACAAGGAGAGGCAATGACGGACCAGGAGGGACAAGGCGGGACAAGGACGGACAAGGAGAGACAAGGAAATACAAGAAGAGACAAGGAGGGCAAGGAGGGACAAGGACGGAAAAGGAGTGACAAGGAGGGACAAGGATGGGCAATGAGGGCCCAGGAGGGGCATGGACGGACAAGGAGGGACAAGGAGGGAAAAGGAGGACAAAGGAGGGACAAGGAGGGACCAGGAGCGACAAGCAGGGTCAAGGAGGGACAAGAAGGGACATGGTGGGGGACTGAGGGAGAAGGAGGGACAAGCAGGATCAAGGAGGGACAAACAGGGACAAGGATGGTCAAGGAGGGACAAGTAGGAACAAGGAGAGACAAGCAGGGACAAGGAGGGACAAGCAGGATCATGGAGGGACAAAGAGGGTCGAGCAGGGACTAGGGGGGTCAAGAAGGGTCAAGGAGGGAAATGAAGGGGCAAGGAGGAGCAAGGAGGGACCAGTAGGGAAAAGGAGGGGCAATGAGGGACAAGGAGGGACAAGCAGGGATAACGAGGGACAAGGAGGGACAAGGAGGGAAAAGGAAGGACCAGGAGGGACAAGGAGGGAAAAGGAGGGCCAAGGAGGGATAAGGAGTAACAGGAGGGACAATGAGGGGCAATGAGGGACAAGGAGGGACAAGTACGGACCAGGATGGACTTCCCTACTTGTCCAAGGAAGGAAATGAGGAATAAGGAGTGACAAGGAGGGACAGGGACGGCCAAGAAGGGACAAGCAGGGTCAAGGAGGGACAATGAGGGAAAAGGAGGACAAAGGAGGGGCAATGAGGGACAAGGAGGGACAAGGAGTGAAAAGGAGTGGAAAGGAGGGAAAAGGAGGGACAAGGAAAGACAAGGAGGGAAAGAAGGGAAAAGGAGGAGCAAGGAGTGACAATGAGGGGCAATGAGGCAAATGGAGTGACAAGGAGGGCCAAGGAGGGCCAAGGAGGGGCAATTAGGGACAAGGCGGGGCAAGTAAGAGCAAGGAGGGACCAGGAGGGTCAACGAGGGACAAGTAGGGACTAGGAGGGACAGGAAGGGACAAGGAGGGAGAAGAAGGATCAAGGAGCGACAAACAGGCCCAAGGAAGGACAAGGAGGGGCAAGGAGAGACAAGTAGGGACAAGCAGGGTCAAGGAGGGACAATGAATGACAAGGAGGGTAAAGGAGGGACAATGCGGGACAAGGACGGACATGGAGGGGCAATGAGGGACAAGGAGGGATAAGAAGGGACAAGGGCGGGCAAGGAGGGACAAGGAGGGACAAGCAGGGACATGAAGGGAAAAGGAGGGCCAAGGAGAAACAATGAGGGGCAATAAGGGACAAGGAGGGACAAGTACGGACCACGAGGGACAAGGACGGAAAAGAAGGGGCAATGAAGAGCAATGAGGGACAATTAGGGGCAATGAGGGACAAGGAGAGACAAGAAGGGACAAGGAGGGACAAGGATGGATAAGTACGGACCAGGAGGGACAAGGATGGTCAAGGAGGGACAAGACGAGACAACGAGGGACAAGGAGGGACAAGGTGGTACAAGGAGGGACAAGGAAAGACAAGGAGGGACAAGGAGGGAAAATCAGGAAAAGGAGGGTCAAGGAGGGAAAAGGTGGAACAAGGAGTGACAATGAAGGGCAATGAGGGAAAAGGAGTGACAAGGAGGGCCAAGAAGGGGCAATGAGGGCAAGTAGGAGCAAGGAGGGACCAGGAGGATCATGGAGGGACAAGGAGGGACAAGCAGGATCAAGGAGGGACAAGGAAGGACAAAGAGGGACAATGAGGGACAAGCATGATCAAGGAGGGACAAACAGGGACAAGGCGGGACAAGGAGGGACCAGGAGGGATAAGGAGGTACATGAAGGGGCAGTGAGGGACATGAAGGGGCACTGGGGGACAAGCAGGGACAAGCAGGATCAAGGAGGGACAAGTACGGACCAGGAGGGACCAGTACGGACCAGGAGGGACAAGGAGGGTCACGGAGGGACAAGGAGAGACAAGGAGGGACCAGGAGGGTAAAGGAGGGAAAGGAGGAACATGGAGGGAAAAGAAGGGGCAAGGAGGAGCAAGGAGGGACCAGGAGGGGCATGGAGAGACAAGGAGGGTCAAGGAGGGAAAAGGAGTGACAAGGAGAAACAAGGAGGGACGAGCAGGGACTAGTGGGGTCAAGAAGGGACAAGGAGGGGCAAGGAGGAACAAGGACGGACAAGGAGGGACAAGTAGGGACAAGGAGGGACCAGGAGGGACAAGGAGGGTACAGGAGGGAAAGGAGTGGCAAGGAGGAACAAGGAGGGAAAGAAGGGGCAAGAAGGAGCAAGGAGGGACCAGGAGTGGCATGGATAGACTAGGAGGGTCAAGGAGGGAAAAGGAGGGAAAAGAAGGGGCAAAGAGGAGCAAGGAGGGACAAGGAGGGCCAAAGAGGGACAAGGGGGGTCAAGGAGTGACAATGAGGGACAAGGAGGGTCGAGCATGGACTAGGGGGGTCAAGAAAGGACAATGAGAGAAAAGGAGTGGCAAGGAGGAACAAGGAGGGTCAAGGAGGTACAAGGAGGGACAAGAAGGGACCAGGAGGGACCAGGAGGGACAAAGAGAGACAAGGAGGGCCAGGAGGGAAAGGAGTGACAAGGAAAAACAAAGAGGGACAAGGAGGGTCAAGGAGTGACAATGAGGGACAAGGAGGGACGAGCAGGGACTAGGGGGTCAAGAAGGGACAAGGAGGGAAAAGGAGGGAAAAGGAGGGGCAAGGAGGAACAAGGAGGGTCAAGGAGGGACCAGAAGGGACAAGGCGGGACAAGGACGGACAAGGAGGGACCAGGAGGGACAAGGACGGACAAGGAGGGACAAGGAGGGATAAGGAGGGAAAAGAAGGGGCAAGGAGGAGCAAGGAGCAGCAAGGAGGGACCAGGAGGGAAAAGGAGGGAAAGGTGTGACAAGGAGGGACAAGGAGGGACAATGAGGAGCAAGGAGGGACATTGAGGGACAAGGAGCGACAAGTAGGGAAAAGGAGTGACAATGAGGAACAAGGAGGGATAATGAGGGACAAGGAGGGAGAAGGAGTGACAAGGAGGAACAAGAAGGGACAAGGAGTGAAAAGGAGGGGCAAGGAGAGACAAGGAGGGACAAGGATGGAAAAGGAGTGACAAGGAGGGACAAGGAGAGGCAATGACGGACCAGGAGGGACAAGGCGGGACAAGGAGAGGCAATGAGGGACCAGGAGGGACAAGGCGGGACAAGGACGGACAAGGAAAAACAAGAAGAGACAAGGAGGGCAAGGAGGGACAAGGACGGAAAAGGAGTGACAAGGAGGGACAAGGATGGGCAATGAGGGCCCAGGAGGGACAAGGACGGACAAGGACGGACAAGGAGGGACAAGGAGGGAAAAGAAGGACAAAGGAGGGACAAGGAGGGACCAGGAGCGACAAGCAGGGTCAAGGAGGGACAAGAAGGGACATGGTGGGGGACTTAGGGACAAGCAGGATCAAGGAGGGACAAACAGGGACAAGGATGGTCAAGGAGGGACAAGTAGGAACAAGGAGAGACAAGCAGTGACAAGGAGGGACAAGCTGGATCATGGAGGGACAAAGAGGGTCGAGCAGGGACTAGGGGGGTCAAGAAGGGTCAAGGAGGGAAATGAAGGGGCAAGGAGGAGCAAGGAGGGACCAGTAGGGAAAAGGAGGGGCAATGAGGGACAAGGAGGGACAAGCAGGGATAACGAGGGACAAGGAGGGACAAGGAGGGAAAAGGAAGGACCAGGAGGGACAAGGAGGGAAAAGGAGGGCCAAGGAGGGATAAGGAGTAACAAGGAGGGACAATGAGGGGCAATGAGGGACAAGGAGGTACAAGTACGGACCAGGATGGACTTCCCTACTTGTCCAAGGAAGGAAATGAGGAATAAGGAGTGACAAGGAGGGACAAGGAGGGTCAAGGAGGGACAGGCAGAGACGTGGAGGGACAAGGAAAGACAACGAGGGACAAGGAGTGAAAAGGAGTGGAAAGGAGGGAAAAGGAGGGACAAGGAAAGACAAGGAGGGAAAGAAGGGAAAAGGAGGAACAAGGAGTGACAATGAGGGGCAATGAGGCAAATGGAGTGACAAGGAGGGCCAAGGAGATGCAATTAGGGACAAGGCGGGGCAAGTAAGAGCAAGGAGGGACCAGGAGGGTCAACGAGGGACAAGTAGGGACTAGGAGGGACAGGAAGGGACCAGGAGGATCATGGAGGGACAAGGAGGGACAAGCAGGATCAAGGAGGGACAAGGAAGGACAAGGAGGGACAATTAGGGACAAGCAGGATCAAGGAGGGACAAACAGGGACAAGGCGGGACAAGGAGGGACCAGGAGGGATAAGGAGGTACATGAAGGGGCAGTGAGGGACATGAAGGGGCACTGGGGGACAAGCAGGGACAAGCAGGATCAAGGAGGGACAAATAGGGACAGGGAGGGACAAGTACGGACCAGGAGGGACAAGTACGGACCAGGAGGGACAAGGAGGGTCACGGATGGACAAGGAGAGACAAGGAGGGACCAGGAGGGTAAAGGAGGGAAAGGAGGAACATGGAGGGAAAAGAAGGGGCAAGGAGGAGCAAGGAGGGACCAGGAGGGGCATGGAGAGACAAGGAGGGTCAAGGAGGGAAAAGGAGTGACAAGGAGAAACAAGGAGGGACGAGCAGGGACTAGTGGGGTCAAGAAGGGACAAGGAGGGGCAAGGAGGAACAAGGACGGACAAGGAAGGACAAGTAGGGACAAGGAGTTACAAGGAGGGTACAGGAGGGAAAGGAGTGGCAAGGAGGAACAAGGAGGGAAAGAAGGGGCAAGAAGGAGCAAGGAGGGACCAGGAGTGGCATGGATAGACTAGGAGGGTCAAGGAGGGAAAAGGAGGGAAAAGAAGGGGCAAAGAGGAGCAAGGAGGGACAAGGAGGGCCAAAGAGCAACAAGGAGGGTCAAGGAGTGACAATGAGGGACAAGGAGGGTCGAGCAGGGACTAGGGGGGTCAAGAAAGGACAATGAGAGAAAAGGAGTGGCAAGGAGGAACAAGGAGGGTCAAGGAGGTACAAGGAGGGACAAGAAGGGACCAGGAGGGACAAAGAGAGACAAGGAGGGCCAGGAGGGAAAGGAGTGACAAGGAAAAACAAAGAGGGACAAGGAGGGTCAAGGAGTGACAATGAGGGACAAGGAGGGACTAGGGGGTCAAGAAGGGACAAGGAGGGAAAAGGAGGGAAAAGGAGGGGCAAGGAGGAACAAGGAGGGTCAAGGAGGGACCAGAAGGGACAAGGCGGGACAAGGACGGACAAGGAGGGACCAGGAGGGACAAGGACGGACAAGGAGGGACAAGGAGGGACAAGGAGGGATAAGGAGGGAAAAGAAGGCGCAAGGAGGAGCAAGGAGGAGCAAGGAGGGACCAGGAGGGAAAAGGAGGGAAAGGTGTGACAAGGAGGGACAAGGAGGGACAATGAGGAGCAAGGAGGGACAAGGAGCGACAAGTAGGGAAAAGGAGTGACAATGAGGAACAAGGAGGGACAAGGAGGCAGAATGAGTGACAAGGAGGAACAAGAAGGGACAAGGAGTGAAAAGGAGGGGCAATGAGAGACAAGGAGGGACAAGGATGGAAAAGGATTGACAAGGAGGGACAAGGAGAGGCAATGAGGGACAAGGAGAGGCAATGAGGGACCAGGAGGGACAAGGCGGGACAAGGACGGACAAGGAGGGACAAGGAGGAACAAGGAGGGACAAGGAGTGACAAGGAGTGACAAGGAGGGACAAGGAGGGACAAGGAGGGACAAGGATTGACAAGGAGGGACAAGGAGGGACCAGGAGGGAAAAGGAGGGACAAGGAGGGATAAGGAGGGGCAATGAGGGACATTGTGGGGCACTGAGGGACAAGGAGGGAGAAGGAGGGACAAGCAGGATCAAGGAAGAACAAACAGGTACAAGGAAGGACAAGGATGGTCAAGGAGGGACAAGTAGGAACAAGGAGAGACAAGCAGGGACAAGAAGGGACAAGGAAGGACAAGTAGGATCAAGGAGGGACAAGGAAGGACAAGGAGGGACACGGTGGTCCAAGGAGGGATAAGGAGGGAAAACAAGGGGCAAGGAGGGACCAGGAGGGACAAGGAGGAACAACGAGGGCCAAGGAGGGAAAAGGAGGAAAAAGAAGGGGCAAGAAGGGACCAGGAGGGAGGAAAGACAAATGAGGGAAAAGGAGGAACAAGGAGGGACAATGAAAGGCAATGAGGAAAAAGGAGTGACAAGGAGGGGCAATGTGGGGCAAGTACGAAGAAGGGTCAAGGAGAGACAAGGAGGGACCAGGAGGGACCATGAGAGAAAGGAGGAACAAGGAGGGACAATGAGGGGCAATGAGGGACAAGGAGGGACCATGAGGGAAAAGGAGGGAAAGGAGGAACAAGGACAAGAAGGTCAAGGAGGGGCAAGGAGGGAAAAGGATTTACGAGCAGGTACTAGGAGGGGCAAGGAGGGACAAGGAGTGACAAGGAGGATAAAGGAGGGGCAATGAGGGACAAGGAGGGACAAGCAAAGCAGGGAAAATGAGGAACAAGGAGGAACAAGGAGGGTCAAGGAGGGAAGAGGAGGGGCAATGAGGGCCAAGGAGTGACAAGTACGGACCAGGAGGGACAAGGAGGGGCAATGAGGGACTAGGAGGGAAGGGAGTGACAAGGAGGAACAAGGATGGGCAAGGAGGGAAAAGAAGGGGCAATGAAGAGCAAGGAGGGACAATTAGGGGCAATGAGGGACAAGGAGTGATAAGAACGGTCCAGGAGGGACAAGGAGGGTCAAGGAGGGACAAGGAGGGTCAAGGAGGGTCAAGGAGGGTCAAGGAGGGTCAAGGAGGGTCAAGGAGGGTCAAGGAGGGTCAAGTACGGACCAGGGAGGGACAAGGAGGGAAAAGGAGGGACAAGGAGTGGCCAGGAGGGTAAAGGAGGGAAAGGATTGGCAAGGAGGAACAAGGAGGGAAAAGAAGGGGCAAGGAGGAGCAAGAAGGGACCAGGAGGGGCATGGATAGACTAGGAGGGAAAAGGAGGGAAAAGAAGGGGCAAAGAGGAGCAAGGAGGGACAAGGAGGGTCAAGGAGTGACAATGAGGGACGAGCATGGACTAGGGGGGTCAAGAAGGGACAATGAGAGAAAAGGAGGGGCAAGGAGGGACAAGGAGGGACCAGGAGTACCAATGAGGGACAAGGAGGGTCAAGGAGGGACAAGAAGGGACAAGGAGGGACAAGCAGGATCAAGGAGGGACAAACAGGGACAAGGAAGGACAAGGAGGGACAATTAGGGACAAGCAGGATCAAGGAGGGACAAGGCGGGACAAGCAGGGACCAGGAGGGATAAGGAGGTACATGGAGGGGCAATGAGGGACATGAAGGGGCACTGGGGGACAAGCAGGGACAAGAAGGGACAAGCAGGATCAAGGAGGGACAAATAGGGACAAGGAAGGACAAGGAGGGACAGGGAGGGACAAGTACGGACCAGGAGGGACAAGTACGGACCAGGAGGGACAAGGAGGGACAAGGAGTGACAAGGAGGGACCAGGAGGGTAAAGGAGGGAAAGGAGGAACAAGGAGGGAAGAGAAGGGGCAAGGAGGAGCAAGGAGGGACCAGGAGGGGCATGGAGAGACAAGGAGGATCAAGGAGGGAAAAGGAGTGATAAGGAGAAACAAGGAGGGACGAGCATGGACTAGGGGGTCAAGAAGGGACAAGGAGGGGCAAGGAGGAACAAGGACGGACAAGGAGGGACAAGGAGGGACCAGGAGGGACAAGGAGAGACAAGGAGGGGCCAGGAGGGTAAAGGAGGGAAAGGAGTGACAAGGAGGAACAAGGAGGGAAAAGAAGGGGCAAAGAGGAGCAAGGAGGGACCAGGAGGGGCATGGATAGACTAGGAGGGAAAAGGAGGGAAAAGGAGGGAAAAGAAGAAGCAAAGAGGAGCAAGGAGGGCAAGGAGGGCAAGGAGGGCAAGGAGGGACAAGGAGGGTCAAGTAGGGTCAATGAGGGACAAGGAGGCAAAAGGAGGTATAAGGAGCGACAAGGAAAGTCATGGAGGGAAAAGCAGGGACAAGGAGGGACAAGGAGCGACAAGGTGGGATAAGGAGGTACAAGGAGGGACAATTTGGGAAAAAGAGGGTCAAGGAGGGACAAGCAGGGACAGGGAGGGACAAGGAGGGAAAAGGAGGGGCAATGAGGGGCAAGGAGTGGCCAGGAGGGTAAAGGAGGGAAAGGAGTGGCAAGGAGGAACAAGGAGGGAAAAGAAGGGGCAAGGAGGAGCAAGAAGGGACCAGGAGGGACATGGATAGACTAGGAGGGAGAAGGAGGGAAAAGAAGGGGCAAAGAGGAGCAAGGAGGAGCAAGGAGGGACAAGGAGGGTCAAGGAGTGACAATGAGGGACAAGGAGGGACGAGCATGGACTAGGGGGGTCAAGAAGGGACAATGAGAGAAAAGGAGGGGCAAGGAGGGTCAAGGAGTGACCAGGAGTACCAATGAGGGACAAGGAGGGTCAAGGAGGGACAAGAAGGGACAAGGAGGGACAAGGAGGGACAATTAGGGACAAGCAGGATCAAGGAGGGACAAGGCGGGACAAGGAGGGACCAGGAGGGATAAGGAGGTACATGGAGGGGCAATGAGGGACATGAAGGGGCACTGGGGGACAAGCAGGGACAAGAAGGGACAAGCAGGATCAAGGAGGGACAAATAGGAACAAGGAAGGACAAGGAGGGACAGGGAGGGACAAGTACGGACCAGGAGGGACAAGTACGGACCAGGAGGGACAAGGAGGGTCACGGAGGGACAAGGAGAGACAAGGAGGGACCAGGAGGGTAAAGGAGGGAAAGGAGGAACAAGGAGGGAAGAGAAGGGGCAAGGAGGAGCAAGGAGGGACCAGGAGGGGCATGGAGAGACAAGGAGGGTCAAGGAGGGAAAAGGAGTGACAAGGAGAAACAAGGAGGGACGAGCATGGCCTAGGGGGGTCAAGAAGGGACAAGGAGGGGCAAGGAGGAACAAGGACGGACAAGGAGGGACAAGGAGGGACCAGGAGGGACAAGGAGGGGCCAGGAGGGTAAAGGAGGGAAAGGAGTGACAAGGAGGAACAAGGAGGGAAAAGAAGGGGCAAGGAGGAGCAAGGAGGGACCAGGAGGGGCATGGATAGACTAGGAGGGAAAAGGAGGGAAAAGGAGGGAAAAGAAGGGGCAAAGAGAAGCAAGAAGGGCAAGGAGGGACTAGGAGGGAAAGGAGTGACAAGGTAAAACAAGGAGGGTCAAGGAGTGACAATGAGGGACAAGGAGGGACGAGCAGGGTCAAGGAGGGACAAGGAGGGACAAGGAGGGACAAAGAGAGACAAGGAGGGGCCAGGAGGGACTAGGAGGGAAAGGAGTGACAAGGAAAAACAAGGAGGGACAAGGAGGGACGAGCAGGGACTAGTGGGTCAAAAAGGGACAAGGAGGGAAAAGGAGGGAAAAGGAGGGGCAAGGAGGAACAAGGAGGGTCAAGGAGGGACCAGAAGGGACAAGGCGGGACAAGGACGGACAAGGAGGGACCAGGAGGGACAAGGCGGGACAAGGACGGACAAGGAGGGACAAGGAGGGACAAGGAGGGACAAGGAGGGCCAAGGAGGGACAAGGAGGGACAAGGAGGGACAAGGAGGGATAAGGAGGGAAAAGGAGGGAAAAGAAGGGGCAAGGAGGAGCAAGGAGGGACCAGGAGGGAAAAGGAGGGAAAGGAGTGACAAGTAGGAACAAGGAGGGACAAGGAGGGACAAGGAGGGACAAGGAGGGTCAAGGAGGGACAATGAGGAACAAGGAGGGACATTGAGAGACAAGTAGGGAAAAGGAGTGACAAGGAGGAACAAGGAGGGACAATGAGGGACAAGGAAGCAGAAGGAGTGACAAGGAGGAACAAGAAGGGACAAGGAGTGAAAAGGAGGGGCAATGAGAGACAAGGATGGAAAAGGATTGACAAGGAGGGACAACGTGGGACAAGGAAAAACAAGAAGGGACAAGGACGGGCAAGGAGAGACAAGGAGGGACAAGGAGAGGCAATGAGGGACCAGGAGGGACAAGGAGGGGCAATGAGGGACCAGGAGGGACTAGGACGGACAAGGAGGGACAAGGAAAAACAAGAAGGGACAAGGACGGGCAAGGAGGATCAAGGAGTGACAATGAGGGACAAGGAGGGACAAGGAGGGACGAGCAGCGACTAGGGGGGTCAAGAAGGGACAATAAGGGAAAAGGAGGGGCAAGGAGGGACAAGGAGGGTCAAGGAGGGACAATGAGGGAAAAGGAGGGACATTGAGGGACAAGGCGGGACAAGGAGAGGCAATGAGGGACCAGGAGGGACAAGGCGGGACAAGGACGGAAAAGGAGTGACAAGGAGGGACAAGGATGGGCAATGAGGGCCCAGGAGGGACAAGGACGGACAAGGAGGGAAAAGGAGGACAAAGGAGGGACAAGGAAGGACCAGGAGGGACAAGCAGGGTCAAGGAGGGACAAGCAGGATCAAGGAGGGACAAGGATGGTCAAGGAGGGACAAGTAGGAACAAGGAGAGACAAGCAGGGACAAGGAGGGACAAGCAGGATCAAGGAGGGACAAGGAGGGACAAGGAGGGTCGAGCAGGGACTAGGGGGGTCAAGAAGGGTCAAGGAGGGAAATGAAGGGGCAAGGAGGATCAAGGAGGGACCAGTAGGGAAAAGGAGGGGCAATGAGGGACAAGCAGGGATAACGAGGGACAAGGAGGGAAATGGAGGGCCAAGGAGGGATAAGGAGGAACAAGGAGGGACAATGAGGGACAAGGAGGGACAAGTACGGACCAGGATGGACTTCCCTACTTGTCCAAGGAAGGAAATGAGGAAAAAGGAGTGAGGGACAAGTACGGACCACGAGGGACAAGGACGGAAAAGAAGGGGCAATGAAGAGCAAAGAGGGACCAGGAGGGACAATTAGGGGCAATGAGGGACAAGGAGAGACAAGGAGGGATAAGTACGGACCAGGAGGGACAAGGATGGTCAAGGAGGGACAAGACGAGACAACGAGGGACAAGGAGGAACAAGGAGGGACAAGGAGGGACAAGGAGGGACAAGGAGGGACAAGGAGGGACAAGGTGGTACAAGGAGGGACAAGGAAGGACAAGGAGGGACAAGGAGGGAAAATCAGGGAAAGGAGGGTCAAGGAGGGAATAGGTGGAACAAGGAGTGACAATGAAGGGCAATGAGGGAAAAGGAGTGACAAGGAGGGCCAAGAAGGGGCAATGAGGGCAGGTAGGAGCAAGGAGGGACCAGGAGGATCATGGAGGGACAAGAAGGGACAAGAAGGGACAAGGAGGGACAAGCAGGATCAAGGAGGGACAAAGCAGGGATAAGGAGGGACAAGCAGGGACAAGGAAAGACAAAGAGGGACAAGGAGGGAAAAGCAGGATCAAGGAGGGACAAACAGGGACAAGGAAGGACAAGGAGGGTCAAAGAAAGACAAGGAGGGTCATGGAGAGACAAGGAGGGGCCAGGAGGGACTAGGAGGGAAAGGAGTGACAAGGAAAAACAAGGAGGGACAAGGAAAAACAAGGAGGGACAAGGAAAAACAAGGAGGGACAAGGAGGATCAAGGAGTGTCAATGAGAGACAAGGAGGGCCGAGCAGGGACTAGGAACAAGGAGGGACAAGTTTGGACAAGGAGGGACAAGGAGGGTCAAGGAGGGACAAGGAGGGACTAGGAGGGACAAGGAGGGACATTGAGGGACAAGGAGAGACAAGTAGGGAAAAGGAGTGACAAGGAGGGAGAAGGAGTGACAAGGAGGAACAAGAAGGGACAAAGAGTGAAAAGGAGGGGCAAGGAGGGACAAGGATGGAAAAGGAGTGACAAAGAGGGACAAGGAGAGGCAATGAGGGACCAGGAGGGACAAGGAGGGGCAATGAGGGACCAGGAGGGACTAGGACGGACAAGGAGGGACAAGGAAAAACAAGAAGGGACAAGGACGGGCAAGGAGGATCAAGGAGTGACAATGAGGGACAAGGAGGGACAAGGAGGGACGAGCAGCGACTAGGGGGGTCAAGAAGGGACAATAAGGGAAAAGGAGGGGCAAGGAGGGACAAGGAGGGTCAAGGAGGGACAATGAGGGAAAAGGAGGGGCAATGAGGGACAAGGAGGGACAAGCAGGGATAACGAGCGACAAGGAGGGACAATGAGGGAAAAGGAGGGACCAGGAGGGACAAGGACGGACAAGGAGGGATAAGGAGGAACAATGAGGCACAAGGAGGGACAATGAGGGACAAGGAGGGACAAGTACCGACCAGGAGGGACAAGGAGGGATAATGACGGACAAGGATGGAAAAGAAAGAGCAATGAGGAGCAAGGAGGGACCAGGAGGGGCAATGAGGGACAAGGAGGGACAAGTACGGACCAGGAGGGACAAGGAGGGACAAGGAGGGACAAGGAGGGTCAAGGAGGGACAAGGAGGGACTAGGAGGGACATTGAGGGACAAGGAGAGACAAGTAGGGAAAAGGAGTGACAAGGAGGAACAAGGAGGGACAATGAGGGACAAGGAGGGAGAAGGAGTGACAAGGAGGAACAAGAAGGGACAAGGAGTGAAAAGGAGGGGCAAGGAGAGACAAGGAGGGACAAGGATGGAAAAGGAGTGACAAGGAGGGACAAGGAGAGGCAATGACGGACCAGGAGGGACAAGGCGGGACAAGGACGGACAAGGAGAGACAAGGAAATACAAGAAGAGACAAGGAGGGCAAGGAGGGACAAGGACGGAAAAGGAGGGACAAGGATGGGCAATGAGGGCCCAGGAGGGGCATGGACGGACAAGGAGGGACAAGGAGGGAAAAGGAGGACAAAGGAGGGACAAGGAGGGACCAGGAGCGACAAGCAGGGTCAAGGAGGGACAAGAAGGGACATGGTGGGGGACTGAGGGAGAAGGAGGGACAAGCAGGATCAAGGAGGGACAAACAGGGACAAGGATGGTCAAGGAGGGACAAGTAGGAACAAGGAGAGACAAGCAGGGACAAGGAGGGACAAGCAGGATCATGGAGGGACAAAGAGGGTCGAGCAGGGACTAGGGGGGTCAAGAAGGGTCAAGGAGGGAAATGAAGGGGCAAGGAGGAGCAAGGAGGGACCAGTAGGGAAAAGGAGGGGCAATGAGGGACAAGGAGGGACAAGCAGGGATAACGAGGGACAAGGAGGGACAAGGAGGGACAAGGAGGGAAAAGGAAGGACCAGGAGGGACAAGGAGGGAAAAGGAGGGCCAAGGAGGGATAAGGAGTAACAGGAGGGACAATGAGGGGCAATGAGGGACAAGGAGGGACAAGTACGGACCAGGATGGACTTCCCTACTTGTCCAAGGAAGGAAATGAGGAATAAGGAGTGACAAGGAGGGACAGGGACGGCCAAGAAGGGACAAGCAGGGTCAAGGAGGGACAATGAGGGAAAAGGAGGACAAAGGAGGGGCAATGAGGGACAAGGAGGGACAAGGAGTGAAAAGGAGTGGAAAGGAGGGAAAAGGAGGGACAAGGAAAGACAAGGAGGGAAAGAAGGGAAAAGGAGGAGCAAGGAGTGACAATGAGGGGCAATGAGGCAAATGGAGTGACAAGGAGGGCCAAGGAGGGCCAAGGAGGGGCAATTAGGGACAAGGCGGGGCAAGTAAGAGCAAGGAGGGACCAGGAGGGTCAACGAGGGACAAGTAGGGACTAGGAGGGACAGGAAGGGACAAGGAGGGAGAAGAAGGATCAAGGAGCGACAAACAGGCCCAAGGAAGGACAAGGAGGGGCAAGGAGAGACAAGTAGGGACAAGCAGGGTCAAGGAGGGACAATGAATGACAAGGAGGGTAAAGGAGGGACAATGCGGGACAAGGACGGACATGGAGGGGCAATGAGGGACAAGGAGGGATAAGAAGGGACAAGGGCGGGCAAGGAGGGACAAGGAGGGACAAGCAGGGACATGAAGGGAAAAGGAGGGCCAAGGAGAAACAATGAGGGGCAATAAGGGACAAGGAGGGACAAGTACGGACCACGAGGGACAAGGACGGAAAAGAAGGGGCAATGAAGAGCAATGAGGGACAATTAGGGGCAATGAGGGACAAGGAGAGACAAGAAGGGACAAGGAGGGACAAGGATGGATAAGTACGGACCAGGAGGGACAAGGATGGTCAAGGAGGGACAAGACGAGACAACGAGGGACAAGGAGGGACAAGGTGGTACAAGGAGGGACAAGGAAAGACAAGGAGGGACAAGGAGGGAAAATCAGGAAAAGGAGGGTCAAGGAGGGAAAAGGTGGAACAAGGAGTGACAATGAAGGGCAATGAGGGAAAAGGAGTGACAAGGAGGGCCAAGAAGGGGCAATGAGGGCAAGTAGGAGCAAGGAGGGACCAGGAGGATCATGGAGGGACAAGGAGGGACAAGCAGGATCAAGGAGGGACAAGGAAGGACAAAGAGGGACAATTAGGGACAAGCATGATCAAGGAGGGACAAACAGGGACAAGGCGGGACAAGGAGGGACCAGGAGGGATAAGGAGGTACATGAAGGGGCAGTGAGGGACATGAAGGGGCACTGGGGGACAAGCAGGGACAAGCAGGATCAAGGAGGGACAAGTACGGACCAGGAGGGACCAGTACGGACCAGGAGGGACAAGGAGGGTCACGGAGGGACAAGGAGAGACAAGGAGGGACCAGGAGGGTAAAGGAGGGAAAGGAGGAACATGGAGGGAAAAGAAGGGGCAAGGAGGAGCAAGGAGGGACCAGGAGGGGCATGGAGAGACAAGGAGGGTCAAGGAGGGAAAAGGAGTGACAAGGAGAAACAAGGAGGGACGAGCAGGGACTAGTGGGGTCAAGAAGGGACAAGGAGGGGCAAGGAGGAACAAGGACGGACAAGGAGGGACAAGTAGGGACAAGGAGGGACCAGGAGGGACAAGGAGGGTACAGGAGGGAAAGGAGTGGCAAGGAGGAACAAGGAGGGAAAGAAGGGGCAAGAAGGAGCAAGGAGGGACCAGGAGTGGCATGGATAGACTAGGAGGGTCAAGGAGGGAAAAGGAGGGAAAAGAAGGGGCAAAGAGGAGCAAGGAGGGACAAGGAGGGCCAAAGAGGGACAAGGGGGGTCAAGGAGTGACAATGAGGGACAAGGAGGGTCGAGCATGGACTAGGGGGGTCAAGAAAGGACAATGAGAGAAAAGGAGTGGCAAGGAGGAACAAGGAGGGTCAAGGAGGTACAAGGAGGGACAAGAAGGGACCAGGAGGGACCAGGAGGGACAAAGAGAGACAAGGAGGGCCAGGAGGGAAAGGAGTGACAAGGAAAAACAAAGAGGGACAAGGAGGGTCAAGGAGTGACAATGAGGGACAAGGAGGGACGAGCAGGGACTAGGGGGTCAAGAAGGGACAAGGAGGGAAAAGGAGGGAAAAGGAGGGGCAAGGAGGAACAAGGAGGGTCAAGGAGGGACCAGAAGGGACAAGGCGGGACAAGGACGGACAAGGAGGGACCAGGAGGGACAAGGACGGACAAGGAGGGACAAGGAGGGATAAGGAGGGAAAAGAAGGGGCAAGGAGGAGCAAGGAGCAGCAAGGAGGGACCAGGAGGGAAAAGGAGGGAAAGGTGTGACAAGGAGGGACAAGGAGGGACAATGAGGAGCAAGGAGGGACATTGAGGGACAAGGAGCGACAAGTAGGGAAAAGGAGTGACAATGAGGAACAAGGAGGGATAATGAGGGACAAGGAGGGAGAAGGAGTGACAAGGAGGAACAAGAAGGGACAAGGAGTGAAAAGGAGGGGCAAGGAGAGACAAGGAGGGACAAGGATGGAAAAGGAGTGACAAGGAGGGACAAGGAGAGGCAATGACGGACCAGGAGGGACAAGGCGGGACAAGGAGAGGCAATGAGGGACCAGGAGGGACAAGGCGGGACAAGGACGGACAAGGAAAAACAAGAAGAGACAAGGAGGGCAAGGAGGGACAAGGACGGAAAAGGAGTGACAAGGAGGGACAAGGATGGGCAATGAGGGCCCAGGAGGGACAAGGACGGACAAGGACGGACAAGGAGGGACAAGGAGGGAAAAGAAGGACAAAGGAGGGACAAGGAGGGACCAGGAGCGACAAGCAGGGTCAAGGAGGGACAAGAAGGGACATGGTGGGGGACTTAGGGACAAGCAGGATCAAGGAGGGACAAACAGGGACAAGGATGGTCAAGGAGGGACAAGTAGGAACAAGGAGAGACAAGCAGTGACAAGGAGGGACAAGCTGGATCATGGAGGGACAAAGAGGGTCGAGCAGGGACTAGGGGGGTCAAGAAGGGTCAAGGAGGGAAATGAAGGGGCAAGGAGGAGCAAGGAGGGACCAGTAGGGAAAAGGAGGGGCAATGAGGGACAAGGAGGGACAAGCAGGGATAACGAGGGACAAGGAGGGACAAGGAGGGAAAAGGAAGGACCAGGAGGG
Source organism: Polietes domitor (assembly GCA_947397865.1). Taxonomy (NCBI): domain Eukaryota; kingdom Metazoa; phylum Arthropoda; class Insecta; order Diptera; family Muscidae; genus Polietes; species Polietes domitor. The sequence goes on from OX377623.1 coordinate 9,671,999, forward strand.
ACAAGGAGGGAAAAGGAGGGCCAAGGAGGGATAAGGAGTAACAAGGAGGGACAATGAGGGGCAATGAGGGACAAGGAGGTACAAGTACGGACCAGGATGGACTTCCCTACTTGTCCAAGGAAGGAAATGAGGAATAAGGAGTGACAAGGAGGGACAAGGAGGGTCAAGGAGGGACAGGCAGAGACGTGGAGGGACAAGGAAAGACAACGAGGGACAAGGAGTGAAAAGGAGTGGAAAGGAGGGAAAAGGAGGGACAAGGAAAGACAAGGAGGGAAAGAAGGGAAAAGGAGGAACAAGGAGTGACAATGAGGGGCAATGAGGCAAATGGAGTGACAAGGAGGGCCAAGGAGATGCAATTAGGGACAAGGCGGGGCAAGTAAGAGCAAGGAGGGACCAGGAGGGTCAACGAGGGACAAGTAGGGACTAGGAGGGACAGGAAGGGACCAGGAGGATCATGGAGGGACAAGGAGGGACAAGCAGGATCAAGGAGGGACAAGGAAGGACAAGGAGGGACAATTAGGGACAAGCAGGATCAAGGAGGGACAAACAGGGACAAGGCGGGACAAGGAGGGACCAGGAGGGATAAGGAGGTACATGAAGGGGCAGTGAGGGACATGAAGGGGCACTGGGGGACAAGCAGGGACAAGCAGGATCAAGGAGGGACAAATAGGGACAGGGAGGGACAAGTACGGACCAGGAGGGACAAGTACGGACCAGGAGGGACAAGGAGGGTCACGGAGGGACAAGGAGAGACAAGGAGGGACCAGGAGGGTAAAGGAGGGAAAGGAGGAACATGGAGGGAAAAGAAGGGGCAAGGAGGAGCAAGGAGGGACCAGGAGGGGCATGGAGAGACAAGGAGGGTCAAGGAGGGAAAAGGAGTGACAAGGAGAAACAAGGAGGGACGAGCAGGGACTAGTGGGGTCAAGAAGGGACAAGGAGGGGCAAGGAGGAACAAGGACGGACAAGGAAGGACAAGTAGGGACAAGGAGTTACAAGGAGGGTACAGGAGGGAAAGGAGTGGCAAGGAGGAACAAGGAGGGAAAGAAGGGGCAAGAAGGAGCAAGGAGGGACCAGGAGGGACGAGCAGCGACTAGGGGGGTCAAGAAGGGACAATAAGGGAAAAGGAGGGGCAAGGAGGGACAAGGAGGGTCAAGGAGGGACAATGAGGGAAAAGGAGGACAAAGGAGGGGCAATGAGGGACAAGGAGGGACAAGCAGGGATAACGAGCGACAAGGAGGGACAATGAGGGAAAAGGAGGGACCAGGAGGGACAAGGACGGACAAGGAGGGATAAGGAGGAACAATGAGGCACAAGGAGGGACAATGAGGGACAAGGAGGGACAAGTACCGACCAGGAGGGACAAGGAGGGATAATGACGGACAAGGATGGAAAAGAAAGAGCAATGAGGAGCAAGGAGGGACCAGGAGGGGCAATGAGGGACAAGGAGGGACAAGTACGGACCAGGAGGGACAAGGAGGGACAAGGAGGGTCAAGGAGGGACAAGGAGGGACTAGGAGGGACATTGAGGGACAAGGAGAGACAAGTAGGGAAAAGGAGTGACAAGGAGGAACAAGGAGGGACAATGAGGGACAAGGAGGGAGAAGGAGTGACAAGGAGGAACAAGAAGGGACAAGGAGTGAAAAGGAGGGGCAAGGAGAGACAAGGAGGGACAAGGATGGAAAAGGAGTGACAAGGAGGGACAAGGAGAGGCAATGACGGACCAGGAGGGACAAGGCGGGACAAGGACGGACAAGGAGAGACAAGGAAATACAAGAAGAGACAAGGAGGGCAAGGAGGGACAAGGACGGAAAAGGAGTGACAAGGAGGGACAAGGATGGGCAATGAGGGCCCAGGAGGGGCATGGACGGACAAGGAGGGACAAGGAGGGAAAAGGAGAACAAAGGAGGGACAAGGAGGGACCAGGAGCGACAAGCAGGGTCAAGGAGGGACAAGAAGGGACATGGTGGGGGACTGAGGGAGAAGGAGGGACAAGCAGGATCAAGGAGGGACAAACAGGGACAAGGATGGTCAAGGAGGGACAAGTAGGAACAAGGAGAGACAAGCAGGGACAAGGAGGGACAAGCAGGATCATGGAGGGACAAAGAGGGTCGAGCAGGGACTAGGGGGGTCAAGAAGGGTCAAGGAGGGAAATGAAGGGGCAAGGAGGAGCAAGGAGGGACCAGTAGGGAAAAGGAGGGGCAATGAGGGACAAGGAGGGACAAGCAGGGATAACGAGGGACAAGGAGGGACAAGGAGGGAAAAGGAAGGACCAGGAGGGACAAGGAGGGAAAAGGAGGGCCAAGGAGGGATAAGGAGTAACAGGAGGGACAATGAGGGGCAATGAGGGACAAGGAGGGACAAGTACGGACCAGGATGGACTTCCCTACTTGTCCAAGGAAGGAAATGAGGAATAAGGAGTGACAAGGAGGGACAGGGACGGCCAAGAAGGGACAAGCAGGGTCAAGGAGGGACAATGAGGGAAAAGGAGGACAAAGGAGGGGCAATGAGGGACAAGGAGGGACAAGGAGTGAAAAGGAGTGGAAAGGAGGGAAAAGGAGGGACAAGGAAAGACAAGGAGGGAAAGAAGGGAAAAGGAGGAGCAAGGAGTGACAATGAGGGGCAATGAGGCAAATGGAGTGACAAGGAGGGCCAAGGAGGGCCAAGGAGGGGCAATTAGGGACAAGGCGGGGCAAGTAAGAGCAAGGAGGGACCAGGAGGGTCAACGAGGGACAAGTAGGGACTAGGAGGGACAGGAAGGGACAAGGAGGGAGAAGAAGGATCAAGGAGCGACAAACAGGCCCAAGGAAGGACAAGGAGGGGCAAGGAGAGACAAGTAGGGACAAGCAGGGTCAAGGAGGGACAATGAATGACAAGGAGGGTAAAGGAGGGACAATGCGGGACAAGGACGGACATGGAGGGGCAATGAGGGACAAGGAGGGATAAGAAGGGACAAGGGCGGGCAAGGAGGGACAAGGAGGGACAAGCAGGGACATGAAGGGAAAAGGAGGGCCAAGGAGAAACAATGAGGGGCAATAAGGGACAAGGAGGGACAAGTACGGACCACGAGGGACAAGGACGGAAAAGAAGGGGCAATGAAGAGCAATGAGGGACAATTAGGGGCAATGAGGGACAAGGAGAGACAAGAAGGGACAAGGAGGGACAAGGATGGATAAGTACGGACCAGGAGGGACAAGGATGGTCAAGGAGGGACAAGACGAGACAACGAGGGACAAGGAGGGACAAGGTGGTACAAGGAGGGACAAGGAAAGACAAGGAGGGACAAGGAGGGAAAATCAGGAAAAGGAGGGTCAAGGAGGGAAAAGGTGGAACAAGGAGTGACAATGAAGGGCAATGAGGGAAAAGGAGTGACAAGGAGGGCCAAGAAGGGGCAATGAGGGCAAGTAGGAGCAAGGAGGGACCAGGAGGATCATGGAGGGACAAGGAGGGACAAGCAGGATCAAGGAGGGACAAGGAAGGACAAAGAGGGACAATTAGGGACAAGCATGATCAAGGAGGGACAAACAGGGACAAGGCGGGACAAGGAGGGACCAGGAGGGATAAGGAGGTACATGAAGGGGCAGTGAGGGACATGAAGGGGCACTGGGGGACAAGCAGGATCAAGGAGGGACAAGTACGGACCAGGAGGGACCAGTACGGACCAGGAGGGACAAGGAGGGTCACGGAGGGACAAGGAGAGACAAGGAGGGACCAGGAGGGTAAAGGAGGGAAAGGAGGAACATGGAGGGAAAAGAAGGGGCAAGGAGGAGCAAGGAGGGACCAGGAGGGGCATGGAGAGACAAGGAGGGTCAAGGAGGGAAAAGGAGTGACAAGGAGAAACAAGGAGGGACGAGCAGGGACTAGTGGGGTCAAGAAGGGACAAGGAGGGGCAAGGAGGAACAAGGACGGACAAGGAGGGACAAGTAGGGACAAGGAGGGACCAGGAGGGACAAGGAGGGTACAGGAGGGAAAGGAGTGGCAAGGAGGAACAAGGAGGGAAAGAAGGGGCAAGAAGGAGCAAGGAGGGACCAGGAGTGGCATGGATAGACTAGGAGGGTCAAGGAGGAAAAAGGAGGGAAAAGAAGGGGCAAAGAGGAGCAAGGAGGGACAAGGAGGGCCAAAGAGGGACAAGGGGGGTCAAGGAGTGACAATGAGGGACAAGGAGGGTCGAGCATGGACTAGGGGGGTCAAGAAAGGACAATGAGAGAAAAGGAGTGGCAAGGAGGAACAAGGAGGGTCAAGGAGGTACAAGGAGGGACAAGAAGGGACCAGGAGGGACCAGGAGGGACAAAGAGAGACAAGGAGGGCCAGGAGGGAAAGGAGTGACAAGGAAAAACAAAGAGGGACAAGGAGGGTCAAGGAGTGACAATGAGGGACAAGGAGGGACGAGCAGGGACTAGGGGGTCAAGAAGGGACAAGGAGGGAAAAGGAGGGAAAAGGAGGGGCAAGGAGGAACAAGGAGGGTCAAGGAGGGACCAGAAGGGACAAGGCGGGACAAGGACGGACAAGGAGGGACCAGGAGGGACAAGGACGGACAAGGAGGGACAAGGAGGGATAAGGTGGGAAAAGAAGGGGCAAGGAGGAGCAAGGAGCAGCAAGGAGGGACCAGGAGGGAAAAGGAGGGAAAGGTGTGACAAGGAGGGACAAGGAGGGACAATGAGGAGCAAGGAGGGACATTGAGGGACAAGGAGCGACAAGTAGGGAAAAGGAGTGACAATGAGGAACAAGGAGGGATAATGAGGGACAAGGAGGGAGAAGGAGTGACTAGGAGGAACAAGAAGGGACAAGGAGTGAAAAGGAGGGGCAAGGAGAGACAAGGAGGGACAAGGATGGAAAAGGAGTGACAAGGAGGGACAAGGAGAGGCAATGACGGACCAGGAGGGACAAGGCGGGACAAGGAGAGGCAATGAGGGACCAGGAGGGACAAGGCGGGACAAGGACGGACAAGGAAAAACAAGAAGAGACAAGGAGGGCAAGGAGGGACAAGGACGGAAAAGGAGTGACAAGGAGGGACAAGGATGGGCAATGAGGGCCCAGGAGGGACAAGGACGGACAAGGACGGACAAGGAGGGACAAGGAGGGAAAAGAAGGACAAAGGAGGGACAAGGAGGGACCAGGAGCGACAAGCAGGGTCAAGGAGGGACAAGAAGGGACATGGTGGGGGACTTAGGGACAAGCAGGATCAAGGAGGGACAAACAGGGACAAGGATGGTCAAGGAGGGACAAGTAGGAACAAGGAGAGACAAGCAGTGACAAGGAGGGACAAGCTGGATCATGGAGGGACAAAGAGGGTCGAGCAGGGACTAGGGGGGTCAAGAAGGGTCAAGGAGGGAAATGAAGGGGCAAGGAGGAGCAAGGAGGGACCAGTAGGGAAAAGGAGGGGCAATGAGGGACAAGGAGGGACAAGCAGGGATAACGAGGGACAAGGAGGGACAAGGAGGGAAAAGGAAGGACCAGGAGGGACAAGGAGGGAAAAGGAGGGCCAAGGAGGGATAAGGAGTAACAAGGAGGGACAATGAGGGGCAATGAGGGACAAGGAGGTACAAGTACGGACCAGGATGGACTTCCCTACTTGTCCAAGGAAGGAAATGAGGAATAAGGAGTGACAAGGAGGGACAAGGAGGGTCAAGGAGGGACAGGCAGAGACGTGGAGGGACAAGGAAAGACAACGAGGGACAAGGAGTGAAAAGGAGTGGAAAGGAGGGAAAAGGAGGGACAAGGAAAGACAAGGAGGGAAAGAAGGGAAAAGGAGGAACAAGGAGTGACAATGAGGGGCAATGAGGCAAATGGAGTGACAAGGAGGGCCAAGGAGATGCAATTAGGGACAAGGCGGGGCAAGTAAGAGCAAGGAGGGACCAGGAGGGTCAACGAGGGACAAGTAGGGACTAGGAGGGACAGGAAGGGACCAGGAGGATCATGGAGGGACAAGGAGGGACAAGCAGGATCAAGGAGGGACAAGGAAGGACAAGGAGGGACAATTAGGGACAAGCAGGATCAAGGAGGGACAAACAGGGACAAGGCGGGACAAGGAGGGACCAGGAGGGATAAGGAGGTACATGAAGGGGCAGTGAGGGACATGAAGGGGCACTGGGGGACAAGCAGGGACAAGCAGGATCAAGGAGGGACAAATAGGGACAGGGAGGGACAAGTACGGACCAGGAGGGACAAGTACGGACCAGGAGGGACAAGGAGGGTCACGGAGGGACAAGGAGAGACAAGGAGGGACCAGGAGGGTAAAGGAGGGAAAGGAGGAACATGGAGGGAAAAGAAGGGGCAAGGAGGAGCAAGGAGGGACCAGGAGGGGCATGGAGAGACAAGGAGGGTCAAGGAGGGAAAAGGAGTGACAAGGAGAAACAAGGAGGGACGAGCAGGGACTAGTGGGGTCAAGAAGGGACAAGGAGGGGCAAGGAGGAACAAGGACGGACAAGGAAGGACAAGTAGGGACAAGGAGTTACAAGGAGGGTACAGGAGGGAAAGGAGTGGCAAGGAGGAACAAGGAGGGAAAGAAGGGGCAAGAAGGAGCAAGGAGGGACCAGGAGTGGCATGGATAGACTAGGAGGGTCAAGGAGGGAAAAGGAGGGAAAAGAAGGGGCAAAGAGGAGCAAGGAGGGACAAGGAGGGCCAAAGAGCAACAAGGAGGGTCAAGGAGTGACAATGAGGGACAAGGAGGGTCGAGCAGGGACTAGGGGGGTCAAGAAAGGACAATGAGAGAAAAGGAGTGGCAAGGAGGAACAAGGAGGGTCAAGGAGGTACAAGGAGGGACAAGAAGGGACCAGGAGGGACAAAGAGAGACAAGGAGGGCCAGGAGGGAAAGGAGTGACAAGGAAAAACAAAGAGGGACAAGGAGGGTCAAGGAGTGACAATGAGGGACAAGGAGGGACTAGGGGGTCAAGAAGGGACAAGGAGGGAAAAGGAGGGAAAAGGAGGGGCAAGGAGGAACAAGGAGGGTCAAGGAGGGACCAGAAGGGACAAGGCGGGACAAGGACGGACAAGGAGGGACCAGGAGGGACAAGGACGGACAAGGAGGGACAAGGAGGGACAAGGAGGGATAAGGAGGGAAAAGAAGGCGCAAGGAGGAGCAAGGAGGAGCAAGGAGGGACCAGGAGGGAAAAGGAGGGAAAGGTGTGACAAGGAGGGACAAGGAGGGACAATGAGGAGCAAGGAGGGACAAGGAGCGACAAGTAGGGAAAAGGAGTGACAATGAGGAACAAGGAGGGACAAGGAGGCAGAATGAGTGACAAGGAGGAACAAGAAGGGACAAGGAGTGAAAAGGAGGGGCAATGAGAGACAAGGAGGGACAAGGATGGAAAAGGATTGACAAGGAGGGACAAGGAGAGGCAATGAGGGACAAGGAGAGGCAATGAGGGACCAGGAGGGACAAGGCGGGACAAGGACGGACAAGGAGGGACAAGGAGGAACAAGGAGGGACAAGGAGTGACAAGGAGTGACAAGGAGGGACAAGGAGGGACAAGGAGGGACAAGGATTGACAAGGAGGGACAAGGAGGGACCAGGAGGGAAAAGGAGGGACAAGGAGGGATAAGGAGGGGCAATGAGGGACATTGTGGGGCACTGAGGGACAAGGAGGGAGAAGGAGGGACAAGCTGGATCAAGGAAGAACAAACAGGTACAAGGAAGGACAAGGATGGTCAAGGAGGGACAAGTAGGAACAAGGAGAGACAAGCAGGGACAAGAAGGGACAAGGAAGGACAAGTAGGATCAAGGAGGGACAAGGAAGGACAAGGAGGGACACGGTGGTCCAAGGAGGGATAAGGAGGGAAAACAAGGGGCAAGGAGGGACCAGGAGGGACAAGGAGGAACAACGAGGGCCAAGGAGGGAAAAGGAGGAAAAAGAAGGGGCAAGAAGGGACCAGGAGGGAGGAAAGACAAATGAGGGAAAAGGAGGAACAAGGAGGGACAATGAAAGGCAATGAGGAAAAAGGAGTGACAAGGAGGGGCAATGTGGGGCAAGTACGAAGAAGGGTCAAGGAGAGACAAGGAGGGACCAGGAGGGACCATGAGAGAAAGGAGGAACAAGGAGGGACAATGAGGGGCAATGAGGGACAAGGAGGGACCATGAGGGAAAAGGAGGGAAAGGAGGAACAAGGACAAGAAGGTCAAGGAGGGGCAAGGAGGGAAAAGGATTTACGAGCAGGTACTAGGAGGGGCAAGGAGGGACAAGGAGTGACAAGGAGGATAAAGGAGGGGCAATGAGGGACAAGGAGGGACAAGCAAAGCAGGGAAAATGAGGAACAAGGAGGAACAAGGAGGGTCAAGGAGGGAAGAGGAGGGGCAATGAGGGCCAAGGAGTGACAAGTACGGACCAGGAGGGACAAGGAGGGGCAATGAGGGACTAGGAGGGAAGGGAGTGACAAGGAGGAACAAGGAGGGGCAAGGAGGGAAAAGAAGGGGCAATGAAGAGCAAGGAGGGACAATTAGGGGCAATGAGGGACAAGGAGTGATAAGAACGGTCCAGGAGGGACAAGGAGGGTCAAGGAGGGACAAGGAGGGTCAAGGAGGGTCAAGGAGGGTCAAGGAGGGTCAAGGAGGGTCAAGTACGGACCAGGGAGGGACAAGGAGGGAAAAGGAGGGACAAGGAGTGGCCAGGAGGGTAAAGGAGGGAAAGGATTGGCAAGGAGGAACAAGGAGGGAAAAGAAGGGGCAAGGAGGAGCAAGAAGGGACCAGGAGGGGCATGGATAGACTAGGAGGGAAAAGGAGGGAAAAGAAGGGGCAAAGAGGAGCAAGGAGGGACAAGGAGGGTCAAGGAGTGACAATGAGGGACAAGGAGGGACGAGCATGGACTAGGGGGGTCAAGAAGGGACAATGAGAGAAAAGGAGGGGCAAGGAGGGACAAGGAGGGACCAGGAGTACCAATGAGGGACAAGGAGGGTCAAGGAGGGACAAGAAGGGACAAGGAGGGACAAGCAGGATCAAGGAGGGACAAACAGGGACAAGGAAGGACAAGGAGGACAATTAGGGACAAGCAGGATCAAGGAGGGACAAGGCGGGACAAGCAGGGACCAGGAGGGATAAGGAGGTACATGGAGGGGCAATGAGGGACATGAAGGGGCACTGGGGGACAAGCAGGGACAAGAAGGGACAAGCAGGATCAAGGAGGGACAAATAGGGACAAGGAAGGACAAGGAGGGACAGGGAGGGACAAGTACGGACCAGGAGGGACAAGTACGGACCAGGAGGGACAAGGAGGGACAAGGAGTGACAAGGAGGGACCAGGAGGGTAAAGGAGGGAAAGGAGGAACAAGGAGGGAAGAGAAGGGGCAAGGAGGAGCAAGGAGGGACCAGGAGGGGCATGGAGAGACAAGGAGGATCAAGGAGGGAAAAGGAGTGATAAGGAGAAACAAGGAGGGACGAGCATGGACTAGGGGGTCAAGAAGGGACAAGGAGGGGCAAGGAGGAACAAGGACGGACAAGGAGGGACAAGGAGGGACCAGGAGGGACAAGGAGAGACAAGGAGGGGCCAGGAGGGTAAAGGAGGGAAAGGAGTGACAAGGAGGAACAAGGAGGGAAAAGAAGGGGCAAAGAGGAGCAAGGAGGGACCAGGAGGGGCATGGATAGACTAGGAGGGAAAAGGAGGGAAAAGAAGAAGCAAAGAGGAGCAAGGAGGGCAAGGAGGGCAAGGAGGGACAAGGAGGGTCAAGTAGGGTCAATGAGGGACAAGGAGGCAAAAGGAGGTATAAGGAGCGACAAGGAAAGTCATGGAGGGAAAAGCAGGGACAAGGAGGGACAAGGAGCGACAAGGTGGGATAAGGAGGTACAAGGAGGGACAATTTGGGAAAAAGAGGGTCAAGGAGGGACAAGCAGGGACAGGGAGGGACAAGGAGGGAAAAGGAGGGGCAATGAGGGGCAAGGAGTGGCCAGGAGGGTAAAGGAGGGAAAGGAGTGGCAAGGAGGAACAAGGAGGGAAAAGAAGGGGCAAGGAGGAGCAAGAAGGGACCAGGAGGGACATGGATAGACTAGGAGGGAGAAGGAGGGAAAAGAAGGGGCAAAGAGGAGCAAGGAGGAGCAAGGAGGGACAAGGAGGGTCAAGGAGTGACAATGAGGGACAAGGAGGGACGAGCATGGACTAGGGGGGTCAAGAAGGGACAATGAGAGAAAAGGAGGGGCAAGGAGGGTCAAGGAGTGACCAGGAGTACCAATGAGGGACAAGGAGGGTCAAGGAGGGACAAGAAGGGACAAGGAGGGACAAGGAGGGACAATTAGGGACAAGCAGGATCAAGGAGGGACAAGGCGGGACAAGGAGGGACCAGGAGGGATAAGGAGGTACATGGAGGGGCAATGAGGGACATGAAGGGGCACTGGGGGACAAGCAGGGACAAGAAGGGACAAGCAGGATCAAGGAGGGACAAATAGGAACAAGGAAGGACAAGGAGGGACAGGGAGGGACAAGTACGGACCAGGAGGGACAAGTACGGACCAGGAGGGACAAGGAGGGTCACGGAGGGACAAGGAGAGACAAGGAGGGACCAGGAGGGTAAAGGAGGGAAAGGAGGAACAAGGAGGGAAGAGAAGGGGCAAGGAGGAGCAAGGAGGGACCAGGAGGGGCATGGAGAGACAAGGAGGGTCAAGGAGGGAAAAGGAGTGACAAGGAGAAACAAGGAGGGACGAGCATGGCCTAGGGGGGTCAAGAAGGGACAAGGAGGGGCAAGGAGGAACAAGGACGGACAAGGAGGGACAAGGAGGGACCAGGAGGGACAAGGAGGGGCCAGGAGGGTAAAGGAGGGAAAGGAGTGACAAGGAGGAACAAGGAGGGAAAAGAAGGGGCAAGGAGGAGCAAGGAGGGACCAGGAGGGGCATGGATAGACTAGGAGGGAAAAGGAGGGAAAAGGAGGGAAAAGAAGGGGCAAAGAGAAGCAAGAAGGGCAAGGAGGGACTAGGAGGGAAAGGAGTGACAAGGTAAAACAAGGAGGGTCAAGGAGTGACAATGAGGGACAAGGAGGGACGAGCAGGGTCAAGGAGGGACAAGGAGGGACAAGGAGGGACAAAGAGAGACAAGGAGGGGCCAGGAGGGACTAGGAGGGAAAGGAGTGACAAGGAAAAACAAGGAGGGACAAGGAGGGACGAGCAGGGACTAGTGGGTCAAAAAGGGACAAGGAGGGAAAAGGAGGGAAAAGGAGGGGCAAGGAGGAACAAGGAGGGTCAAGGAGGGACCAGAAGGGACAAGGCGGGACAAGGACGGACAAGGAGGGACCAGGAGGGACAAGGCGGGACAAGGACGGACAAGGAGGGACAAGGAGGGACAAGGAGGGACAAGGAGGGCCAAGGAGGGACAAGGAGGGACAAGGAGGGATAAGGAGGGAAAAGGAGGGAAAAGAAGGGGCAAGGAGGAGCAAGGAGGGACCAGGAGGGAAAAGGAGGGAAAGGAGTGACAAGTAGGAACAAGGAGGGACAAGGAGGGACAAGGAGGGACAAGGAGGGTCAAGGAGGGACAATGAGGAACAAGGAGGGACATTGAGAGACAAGTAGGGAAAAGGAGTGACAAGGAGGAACAAGGAGGGACAATGAGGGACAAGGAAGCAGAAGGAGTGACAAGGAGGAACAAGAAGGGACAAGGAGTGAAAAGGAGGGGCAATGAGAGACAAGGATGGAAAAGGATTGACAAGGAGGGACAACGTGGGACAAGGAAAAACAAGAAGGGACAAGGACGGGCAAGGAGAGACAAGGAGGATTAAGGAGGGACAAGCAGGGACAAGGAGGGACAAGGACGGAAAAGGAGTGATAAGGAGGGACAAGGAGGGGCAATGAGGGACCAGGAGGGACAAGCAGGGTCAAGGAGGGACAAACAGGGATAAGCAGGGACAAGGAGGGTCAAGGAGGGACAAGGAGGGACGAGGAGGAACAAGGAGGGACAAGGAGAGACAAGGAGGGAGAAGGAGGGACAAGTAAGAGCAAGGAGGGGCCAGGAGGGCCAACGAGGGACTAGGTAGGACAGGAAGGGACAAGGAGGGAGAAGCAGGATCAAGGAGCGACAAACAGGCCTAAGGAAGGACAAGGAGGGGCAAGGAGAGACAAGTAGGGACAAGCAGGTTCAAGTAGGGCAATGAGTGACAAGGAGGGTAAATGAGGGACAATGCGGGACAAGGACGGACATGGAGGGGCAATGAGGGATAAGGTGGGACAAGGAGGGATAAGAAGGGACAAGGACGGGCAAGGAGGGACAAGCAGGGACATGAAGGGAAAAGGAGGGCCAAGGAGGAACAAGGAGGGACAATGAGGGGCAATAAGGGACAAGGAGGGACAAGTACGGACCAGGAGGGACAAGGACGGAAAAGAAGGGGCAATGAAGAGCAAGGAGTGACCAGGAGGGACAATTGGGGGCAATGAGGGACAAGGAGAGACAAAGAGGGTCAAGGAGGGACAAGGAGGGACAAGGAGAGACAACGAGGGACAACGAGGGACAAGCAGGGACAAGGAGGGACAAGGAAAGACAAGGAGGGACAAGGAGGGAAAAGCAGGGAAAGGAGGGTCAAGGAGGGAAAAGGCGTAACAAGGAGGGACAATGAAGGGCAATGAGGGAAAAGGAGTGACAATGAGGGCAATGAGACAAAAGGAGTGACAAGGATGGCCAAGGAGGGGCAATGAGGGACAAGGCGGGAAAAGGAGGGGCAAGTAAGAGCAAGGAGGGGCCAGGAGGGCCAACGAGGGACTAGGTGGGACAGGAAGGGACAAGGAGGGAGAAGCAGGATCAAGGAGCGACAAACAGGCCTAAGGAAGGACAAGGAGGGGCAAGGAGAGACAAGTAGGGACAAGCAGGTTCAAGTAGGGACAATGAGTGACAAGGAGAGTAAATGAGGGACAATGCGGGACAAGGACGGACATGGAGGGGCAATGAGGGATAAGGTGGGACAAGGAGGGATAAGAAGGGACAAGGACGGTCAAGGAGGGTCAAGGAGCGACAAGAAGGGACAATGAATGAAAAAGAGGGACACGGAGGGAAAAGAAGGAGCAATGAGGGACAATGAGGGACACGCAGGGATAACGAGGGACAATGAGGGGAAAGGAGGGGCCAGGAGGGACAAGGCGGGACAAGGACGGACAAGGAGGGATAAGGAGAAACAATGAGGCACAAGGAGGGACAATGAGGGGCAATGAGGGACAAGTACGGACCAGGAGGGACAAGGAGGGATAATGACGGACAAGGAGGGAAAAGAAGTGGCAATGAGGAGCAAGGAGGGACCAGGAGGGGCAATGGGGGACAAGTACGGAACAGGAGGGACAAGGAGAGAAAAGCAGGAACAAGGAGGGACAAGGAGGGACAGGGACGGCCAAGAAGGGACAAGGAGGGACAAGCAGGGTCAAGGAGGAACAATGAGGGAAAAGGAGGACAAAGGAGGGGCAATGAGGGACAAGGAGGGACAAGCAGGGATAACGAGGGACAAGGAGGGACAATGAGGGAAAAGGAGGGACCAGGAGGGACAAGGCGGGACAAGGACGGAAAAGGAGGGATAAGGAGGAACAATGAGGCACAAGGAGGGACAATGAGGGGCAATGAGGGACAAGTACGGACCAGGAGGGACAAGGAGGGATAATGACGGACAAGGAGGGAAAAGAAAGAGCAATGAGGAGCAAGGAGGGACCAGGAGGGGCAATGAGGGACAAGGACGGACAAGTACGGACCAGGAGGGACAAGGAGGGACAAGGAGGGTCAAGGAGGGACAAGGAGGGACAAGGAGGGACTAGGAGGGACATTGAGGGACAAGGCGGGACAAGGAGAGGCAATGAGGGACCAGGAGGGACAAGGCGGGACAAGGACGGAAAAGGAGTGACAAGGAGGGACAAGGATGGGCAATGAGGGCCCAGGAGGGACAAGGACGGACAAGGAGGGAAAAGGAGGACAAAGGAGGGACAAGGAAGGACCAGGAGGGACAAGCAGGGTCAAGGAGGGACAAGCAGGATCAAGGAGGGACAAGGATGGTCAAGGAGGGACAAGTAGGAACAAGGAGAGACAAGCAGGGACAAGGAGGGACAAGCAGGATCAAGGAGGGACAAGGAGGGACAAGGAGGGTCGAGCAGGGACTAGGGGGGTCAAGAAGGGTCAAGGAGGGAAATGAAGGGGCAAGGAGGATCAAGGAGGGACCAGTAGGGAAAAGGAGGGGCAATGAGGGACAAGGAGGGAAATGGAGGGCCAAGGAGGGATAAGGAGGAACAAGGAGGGACAATGAGGGACAAGGAGGGATAAGTACGGACCAGGATGGACTTCCCTACTTGTCCAAGGAAGGAAATGAGGAAAAAGGAGTGAGGGACAAGTACGGACCACGAGGGACAAGGACGGAAAAGAAGGGGCAATGAAGAGCAAAGAGGGACCAGGAGGGACAATTAGGGGCAATGAGGGACAAGGAGAGACAAGGAGGGATAAGTACGGACCAGGAGGGACAAGGATGGTCAAGGAGGGACAAGACGAGACAACGAGGGACAAGGAGGGACAAGGAGGGACAAGGAGGGACAAGGAGGGACAAGGTGGTACAAGGAGGGACAAGGAAGGACAAGGAGGGACAAGGAGGGAAAATCAGGGAAAGGAGGGTCAAGGAGGGAAAAGGTGGAACAAGGAGTGACAATGAAGGGCAATGAGGGAAAAGGAGTGACAAGGAGGGCCAAGAAGGGGCAATGAGGGCAGGTAGGAGCAAGGAGGGACCAGGAGGATCATGGAGGGACAAGAAGGGACAAGAAGGGACAAGGAGGGACAAGCAGGATCAAGGAGGGACAAAGCAGGGATAAGGAGGGACAAGCAGGGACAAGGAAAGACAAAGAGGGACAAGGAGGGAAAAGCAGGATCAAGGAGGGACAAACAGGGACAAGGAAGGACAAGGAGGGTCAAAGAAAGACAAGGAGGGTCATGGAGAGACAAGGAGGGGCCAGGAGGGACTAGGAGGGAAAGGAGTGACAAGGAAAAACAAGGAGGGACAAGGAAAAACAAGGAGGGACAAGGAAAAACAAGGAGGGACAAGGAGGATCAAGGAGTGTCAATGAGAGACAAGGAGGGCCGAGCAGGGACTAGGAACAAGGAGGGACAAGTTTGGACAAGGAGGGACAAGGAGGGTCAAGGAGGGACAAGGAGGGACTAGGAGGGACAAGGAGGGACATTGAGGGACAAGGAGAGACAAGTAGGGAAAAGGAGTGACAAGGAGGGAGAAGGAGTGACAAGGAGGAACAAGAAGGGACAAAGAGTGAAAAGGAGGGGCAAGGAGGGACAAGGATGGAAAAGGAGTGACAAAGAGGGACAAGGAGAGGCAATGAGGGACCAGGAGGGACAAGGAGGGGCAATGAGGGACCAGGAGGGACTAGGACGGACAAGGAGGGACAAGGAAAAACAAGAAGGGACAAGGACGGGCAAGGAGGATCAAGGAGTGACAATGAGGGACAAGGAGGGACAAGGAGGGACGAGCAGCGACTAGGGGGGTCAAGAAGGGACAATAAGGGAAAAGGAGGGGCAAGGAGGGACAAGGAGGGTCAAGGAGGGACAATGAGGGAAAAGGAGGACAAAGGAGTGGCAATGAGGGACAAGCAGGGATAACGAGCGACAAGGAGGGACAATGAGGGAAAAGGAGGGACCAGGAGGGACAAGGACGGACAAGGAGGGATAAGGAGGAACAATGAGGCACAAGGAGGGACAATGAGGGACAAGGAGGGACAAGTACCGACCAGGAGGGACAAGGAGGGATAATGACGGACAAGGATGGAAAAGAAAGAGCAATGAGGAGCAAGGAGGGACCAGGAGGGGCAATGAGGGACAAGGAGGGACAAGTACGGACCAGGAGGGACAAGGAGGGACAAGGAGGGACAAGGAGGGTCAAGGAGGGACAAGGAGGGACTAGGAGGGACATTGAGGGACAAGGAGAGACAAGTAGGGAAAAGGAGTGACAAGGAGGAACAAGGAGGAACAAGGAGGGACAATGAGGGACAAGGAGGGAGAAGGAGTGACAAGGAGGAACAAGAAGGGACAAGGAGTGAAAAGGAGGGGCAAGGAGAGACAAGGAGGGACAAGGATGGAAAAGGAGTGACAAGGAGGGACAAGGAGAGGCAATGACGGACCAGGAGGGACAAGGCGGGACAAGGACGGACAAGGAGAGACAAGGAAATACAAGAAGAGACAAGGAGGGCAAGGAGGGACAAGGACGGAAAAGGAGTGACAAGGAGGGACAAGGATAGGCAATGAGGGCCCAGGAGGGACATGGACGGACAAGGAGGGACAAGGAGGGAAAAGGAGGACAAAGGAGGGACAAGGAGGGACCAGGAGCGACAAGCAGGGTCAAGGAGGGACAAGAAGGGACATGGTGGGGGACTGAGGGAGAAGGAGGGACAAGCAGGATCAAGGAGGGACAAACAGGGACAAGGATGGTCAAGGAGGGACAAGTAGGAACAAGGAGAGACAAGCAGGGACAAGGAGGGACAAGCAGGATCATGGAGGGACAAAGAGGGTCGAGCAGGGACTAGGGGGGTCAAGAAGGGTCAAGGAGGGAAATGAAGGGGCAAGGAGGAGCAAGGAGGGACCAGTAGGGAAAAGGAGGGGCAATGAGGGACAAGGAGGGACAAGCAGGGATAACGAGGGACAAGGAGGGACAAGGAGGGAAAAGGAAGGACCAGGAGGGACAAGGAGGGAAAAGGAGGGCCAAGGAGGGATAAGGAGTAACAGGAGGGACAATGAGGGGCAATGAGGGACAAGGAGGGACAAGTACGGACCAGGATGGACTTCCCTACTTGTCCAAGGAAGGAAATGAGGAATAAGGAGTGACAAGGAGGGACAGGGACGGCCAAGAAGGGACAAGCAGGGTCAAGGAGGGACAATGAGGGAAAAGGAGGACAAAGGAGGGGCAATGAGGGACAAGGAGGGACAAGGAGTGAAAAGGAGTGGAAAGGAGGGAAAAGGAGGGACAAGGAAAGACAAGGAGGGAAAGAAGGGAAAAGGAGGAGCAAGGAGTGACAATGAGGGGCAATGAGACAAATGGAGTGACAAGGAGGGCCAAGGAGGGGCAATTAGGGACAAGGCGGGGCAAGTAAGAGCAAGGAGGGACCAGGAGGGTCAACGAGGGACAAGTAGGGACTAGGAGGGACAGGAAGGGACAAGGAGGGAGAAGAAGGATCAAGGAGGGACAGGGACGTCCAAGAAGGGACAAGGAGGGACAAGCAGGGTCAAGGAGGGACAATGAGGGAAAAGGAGGACAAAGGAGGGGCAATGAGGGACAAGGAGGGACAAGCAGGGATAACGAGGGACAAGGAGGGACAATGAGGGAAAAGGAGGGACCAGGAGGGACAAGGCGGGACAAGGACGGAAAAGGAGGGATAAGGAGGAACAATGAGGCACAAGGAGGGACAATGAGGGGCAATGAGGGACAAGTACGGACCAGGAGGGACAAGGAGGGATAATGACGGACAAGGAGGGAAAAGAAAGAGCAATGAGGAGCAAGGAGGGACCAGGAGGGGCAATGAGGGACAAGTACGGACCAGGAGGGACAAGGAGGGACAAGGAGGGTCAAGGAGGGACAAGGAGGGACAAGGAGGGACTAGGAGGGACATTGAGGGACAAGGAGAGACAAGTAGGTAAAATGAGGGAAAAGTACGGACCAGGAGGGACAAGGAGGGACAAGGAGGGTCAAGGAGGGACAAGGAGGGACTAGGAGGGACATTGAGGGACAAGGAGAGACAAGTAGGTAAAAGGAGGGAAAAGGAGTGACAAGGAGGAACAAGGAGGGACAATGAGGGACAAGGAGGGAGAAGGAGTGACAAGGAGGAACAAGAATTGACATGGAGTGAAAAGGAGGGGCAAGGAGAGACAAGGATGGAAAAGGAGTGACAAGGAGGGACAAGGAGAGGCAATGACGGACCAGGAGGGACAAGGCAGGACAAGGAGAGGCAATGAGGGACCAGGAGGGGCAATGAGGGACAAGGAGGGACAAGCAGGGATAACGAGGGACAATGAGGGGAAAGGAGGGGCCAGGAGGGACAAGGCGGGACAAGGAGGGATAAGGAGAAACAATGAGGCACAAGGAGGGACAATGAGGGGCAATGAGGGACAAGTACGGACCAGGAGGGACAAGGAGGGATAATGACGGACAAGGAGGGAAAAGAAGGGGCAGTGAGGAGCAAGGAGGGACAAGGAGAGACAAGCAGGGACAAGGAGGGACAGGGACGGCCAAGAAGGGACAAGGAGGGACAAGCAGGGTCAAGGAGGGAAAAGGAGGACAAAGGAGGGGCAATGAGGGACAAGGAGGGACAAGCAGGGATAACGAGGGACAAGGAGGGACAATGAGGGAAAAGGAGGGACAAGGCGGGACAAGGACGGAAAAGGAGGGATAAGGAGGAACAATGAGGCACAAGGAGGGACAAGTACGGACCAGGAGGGACAAGGAGGGATAATGACGGACAAGGAGGGAAAAGAAAGAGCAATGAGGAGCAAGGAGGGACCAGGAGGGGCAATGAGGGACAAGGAGGGACAAGTACGGACCAGGAGGGACAAGGAGGGACAAGGAGGGTCAAGGAGGGACAAGGAGGGACAAGGAGGGACAAGGAGGGACTAGGAGGGACATTGAGGGACAATGAGGGAAAAGGAGGACAAAGGAGGGGCAATGAGGGACAAGGAGGGACATGCAGGGATAACGAGGGACAATGAAGGGAAAGGAGGGGCCAGAAGGGACAAGGCGGGACAAGGACGGGCAAGGAGAGACAAGGAGGATCAAGGAGTGACAATGAGGGACAAGGAGGGACGAGCAGGGACTAGGGGGGTCAAGAAGGGACAATAAGGGAAAAGGAGGGGTAAGGAGGAACAAGGAGGGTCAAGGAGGGACCAGAAGGGACAAGGAAGGAAAAGGAGGGACCAGGAGGGACAAGGAGAGACAAGCAGGAACAAGGAGGGACAGGGACGTCCAAGAAGGGACAAGGAGGGACAAGCAGGGTCAAGGAGGGACAATGAGGGAAAAGGAGGACAAAAGGAGGGGCAATGAGGGACAAGGAGGGACAAGCAGGGATAACGAGGGACAATGAGGGAAAAGGAGGGACCAGGAGGGACAAGGCGGGACAAGGACGGAAAAGGAGGGATAAGGAGGAACAATGAGGCACAATGAGGGGCAATGAGGGACAAGTACGGACCAGGAGGGACAAGGAGGGAAAAGAAAGAGCAATGAGGAGCAAGGAGGGACCAGGAGGGGCAATGAGGGACAAGTACGGACCAGGAGGGACAAGGAGGGACAAGGAGGGTCTAGGAGGGACAAGGAGGGACATGGAGGGACTAGGAGGAACATTGAGGGACAAGGAGAGACAAGTAGGGAAAAGGAGGGAAAAGGAGTGACAAGGAGGAACAAGGAGGGACAATGAGGGACAAGGAGGGAGAAGGAGTGACAAGGAGGAACAAGAAGGTACATGGAGTGAAAAGGAGGGGCAAGGAGAGACAAGGATGGAAAAGGAGTGACAAGGAGGGACAAGGAGAGGCAATGACGGACCAGGAGGGACAAGGCAGGACAAGGCGGGACAAGGCGGGACAAGGAGAGGCAATGAGGGACCAGGAGGGGCAATGAGGGACAAGGAGGGACAAGCAGGGATAACGAGGGACAATGAGGGGAAAGGAGGGGCCAGGAGGGACAAGGCGGGACAAGGACGGACAAGGAGGGATAAGGAGAAACAATGAGGCACAAGGAGGGACAATGAGGGGCAATGAGGGACAAGTACGGACCAGGAGGGACAAGGAGGGATAATGACGGACAAGGAGGGAAAAGAAGTGGCAATGAGGAGCAAGGAGGGACCAGGAGGGGCAATGGGGGACAAGTACGGAACAGGAGGGACAAGGAGAGAAAAGCAGGAACAAGGAGGGACAAGGAGGGACAGGGACGGCCAAGAAGGGACAAGGAGGGACAAGCAGGGTCAAGGAGGAACAATGAGGGAAAAGGAGGACAAAGGAGGGGCAATGAGGGACAAGGAGGGACAAGCAGGGATAACGAGGGACAAGGAGGGACAATGAGGGAAAAGGAGGGACCAGGAGGGACAAGGCGGGACAAGGACGGAAAAGGAGGGATAAGGAGGAACAATGAGGCACAAGGAGGGACAATGAGGGGCAATGAGGGACAAGTACGGACCAGGAGGGACAAGGAGGGATAATGACGGACAAGGAGGGAAAAGAAAGAGCAATGAGGAGCAAGGAGGGACCAGGAGGGGCAATGAGGGACAAGGACGGACAAGTACGGACCAGGAGGGACAAGGAGGGACAAGGAGGGTCAAGGAGGGACAAGGAGGGACAAGGAGGGACTAGGAGGGACATTGAGGGACAAGGCGGGACAAGGAGAGGCAATGAGGGACCAGGAGGGACAAGGCGGGACAAGGACGGAAAAGGAGTGACAAGGAGGGACAAGGATGGGCAATGAGGGCCCAGGAGGGACAAGGACGGACAAGGAGGGAAAAGGAGGACAAAGGAGGGACAAGGAAGGACCAGGAGGGACAAGCAGGGTCAAGGAGGGACAAGCAGGATCAAGGAGGGACAAGGATGGTCAAGGAGGGACAAGTAGGAACAAGGAGAGACAAGCAGGGACAAGGAGGGACAAGCAGGATCAAGGAGGGACAAGGAGGGACAAGGAGGGTCGAGCAGGGACTAGGGGGGTCAAGAAGGGTCAAGGAGGGAAATGAAGGGGCAAGGAGGATCAAGGAGGGACCAGTAGGGAAAAGGAGGGGCAATGAGGGACAAGCAGGGATAACGAGGGACAAGGAGGGAAATGGAGGGCCAAGGAGGGATAAGGAGGAACAAGGAGGGACAATGAGGGACAAGGAGGGACAAGTACGGACCAGGATGGACTTCCCTACTTGTCCAAGGAAGGAAATGAGGAAAAAGGAGTGAGGGACAAGTACGGACCACGAGGGACAAGGACGGAAAAGAAGGGGCAATGAAGAGCAAAGAGGGACCAGGAGGGACAATTAGGGGCAATGAGGGACAAGGAGAGACAAGGAGGGATAAGTACGGACCAGGAGGGACAAGGATGGTCAAGGAGGGACAAGACGAGACAACGAGGGACAAGGAGGGACAAGGAGGGACAAGGAGGGACAAGGAGGGACAAGGTGGTACAAGGAGGGACAAGGAAGGACAAGGAGGGACAAGGAGGGAAAATCAGGGAAAGGAGGGTCAAGGAGGGAAAAGGTGGAACAAGGAGTGACAATGAAGGGCAATGAGGGAAAAGGAGTGACAAGGAGGGCCAAGAAGGGGCAATGAGGGCAGGTAGGAGCAAGGAGGGACCAGGAGGATCATGGAGGGACAAGAAGGGACAAGAAGGGACAAGGAGGGACAAGCAGGATCAAGGAGAGACAAAGCAGGGATAAGGAGGGACAAGCAGGGACAAGGAAAGACAAGGAGGGTCATGGAGAGACAAGGAGGGGCCAGGAGGGACTAGGAGGGAAAGGAGTGACAAGGAAAAACAAGGAGGGACAAGGAAAAACAAGGAGGGACAAGGAAAAACAAGGAGGGACAAGGAGGATCAAGGAGTGTCAATGAGAGACAAGGAGGGCCGAGCAGGGACTAGGAACAAGGAGGGACAAGTTTGGACAAGGAGGGACAAGGAGGGTCAAGGAGGGACAAGGAGGGACTAGGAGGGACAAGGAGGGACATTGAGGGACAAGGAGAGACAAGTAGGGAAAAGGAGTGACAAGGAGGGAGAAGGAGTGACAAGGAGGAACAAGAAGGGACAAAGAGTGAAAAGGAGGGGCAAGGAGGGACAAGGATGGAAAAGGAGTGACAAAGAGGGACAAGGAGAGGCAATGAGGGACCAGGAGGGACAAGGAGGGGCAATGAGGGACCAGGAGGGACTAGGACGGACAAGGAGGGACAAGGAAAAACAAGAAGGGACAAGGACGGGCAAGGAGGATCAAGGAGTGACAATGAGGGACAAGGAGGGACAAGGAGGGACGAGCAGCGACTAGGGGGGTCAAGAAGGGAAAAGGAGGGGCAAGGAGGGACAAGGAGGGTCAAGGAGGGACAATGAGGGAAAAGGAGGACAAAGGAGGGGCAATGAGGGACAAGGAGGGACAAGCAGGGATAACGAGCGACAAGGAGGGACAATGAGGGAAAAGGAGGGACCAGGAGGGACAAGGACGGACAAGGAGGGATAAGGAGGAACAATGAGGCACAAGGAGGGACAATGAGGGACAAGGAGGGACAAGTACCGACCAGGAGGGACAAGGAGGGATAATGACGGACAAGGATGGAAAAGAAAGAGCAATGAGGAGCAAGGAGGGACCAGGAGGGGCAATGAGGGACAAGGAGGGACAAGTACGGACCAGGAGGGACAAGGAGGGACAAGGAGGGTCAAGGAGGGACAAGGAGGGACTAGGAGGGACATTGAGGGACAAGGAGAGACAAGTAGGGAAAAGGAGTGACAAGGAGGAACAAGGAGGGACAATGAGGGACAAGGAGGGAGAAGGAGTGACAAGGAGGAACAAGAAGGGACAAGGAGTGAAAAGGAGGGGCAAGGAGAGACAAGGAGGGACAAGGATGGAAAAGGAGTGACAAGGAGGGACAAGGAGAGGCAATGACGGACCAGGAGGGACAAGGCGGGACAAGGACGGACAAGGAGAGACAAGGAAATACAAGAAGAGACAAGGAGGGCAAGGAGGGACAAGGACGGAAAAGGAGTGACAAGGAGGGACAAGGATGGGCAATGAGGGCCCAGGAGGGGCATGGACGGACAAGGAGGGACAAGGAGGGAAAAGGAGGACAAAGGAGGGACAAGGAGGGACCAGGAGCGACAAGCAGGGTCAAGGAGGGACAAGAAGGGACATGGTGGGGGACTGAGGGAGAAGGAGGGACAAGCAGGATCAAGGAGGGACAAACAGGGACAAGGATGGTCAAGGAGGGACAAGTAGGAACAAGGAGAGACAAGCAGGGACAAGGAGGGACAAGCAGGATCATGGAGGGACAAAGAGGGTCGAGCAGGGACTAGGGGGGTCAAGAAGGGTCAAGGAGGGAAATGAAGGGGCAAGGAGGAGCAAGGAGGGACCAGTAGGGAAAAGGAGGGGCAATGAGGGACAAGGAGGGACAAGCAGGGATAACGAGGGACAAGGAGGGACAAGGAGGGAAAAGGAAGGACCAGGAGGGACAAGGAGGGAAAAGGAGGGCCAAGGAGGGATAAGGAGTAACAGGAGGGACAATGAGGGGCAATGAGGGACAAGGAGGGACAAGTACGGACCAGGATGGACTTCCCTACTTGTCCAAGGAAGGAAATGAGGAATAAGGAGTGACAAGGAGGGACAGGGACGGCCAAGAAGGGACAAGCAGGGTCAAGGAGGGACAATGAGGGAAAAGGAGGACAAAGGAGGGGCAATGAGGGACAAGGAGGGACAAGGAGTGAAAAGGAGTGGAAAGGAGGGAAAAGGAGGGACAAGGAAAGACAAGGAGGGAAAGAAGGGAAAAGGAGGAGCAAGGAGTGACAATGAGGGGCAATGAGGCAAATGGAGTGACAAGGAGGGCCAAGGAGGGCCAAGGAGGGGCAATTAGGGACAAGGCGGGGCAAGTAAGAGCAAGGAGGGACCAGGAGGGTCAACGAGGGACAAGTAGGGACTAGGAGGGACAGGAAGGGACAAGGAGGGAGAAGAAGGATCAAGGAGCGACAAACAGGCCCAAGGAAGGACAAGGAGGGGCAAGGAGAGACAAGTAGGGACAAGCAGGGTCAAGGAGGGACAATGAATGACAAGGAGGGTAAAGGAGGGACAATGCGGGACAAGGACGGACATGGAGGGGCAATGAGGGACAAGGAGGGATAAGAAGGGACAAGGGCGGGCAAGGAGGGACAAGGAGGGACAAGCAGGGACATGAAGGGAAAAGGAGGGCCAAGGAGAAACAATGAGGGGCAATAAGGGACAAGGAGGGACAAGTACGGACCACGAGGGACAAGGACGGAAAAGAAGGGGCAATGAAGAGCAATGAGGGACAATTAGGGGCAATGAGGGACAAGGAGAGACAAGAAGGGACAAGGAGGGACAAGGATGGATAAGTACGGACCAGGAGGGACAAGGATGGTCAAGGAGGGACAAGACGAGACAACGAGGGACAAGGAGGGACAAGGTGGTACAAGGAGGGACAAGGAAAGACAAGGAGGGACAAGGAGGGAAAATCAGGAAAAGGAGGGTCAAGGAGGGAAAAGGTGGAACAAGGAGTGACAATGAAGGGCAATGAGGGAAAAGGAGTGACAAGGAGGGCCAAGAAGGGGCAATGAGGGCAAGTAGGAGCAAGGAGGGACCAGGAGGATCATGGAGGGACAAGGAGGGACAAGCAGGATCAAGGAGGGACAAGGAAGGACAAAGAGGGACAATGAGGGACAAGCATGATCAAGGAGGGACAAACAGGGACAAGGCGGGACAAGGAGGGACCAGGAGGGATAAGGAGGTACATGAAGGGGCAGTGAGGGACATGAAGGGGCACTGGGGGACAAGCAGGGACAAGCAGGATCAAGGAGGGACAAGTACGGACCAGGAGGGACCAGTACGGACCAGGAGGGACAAGGAGGGTCACGGAGGGACAAGGAGAGACAAGGAGGGACCAGGAGGGTAAAGGAGGGAAAGGAGGAACATGGAGGGAAAAGAAGGGGCAAGGAGGAGCAAGGAGGGACCAGGAGGGGCATGGAGAGACAAGGAGGGTCAAGGAGGGAAAAGGAGTGACAAGGAGAAACAAGGAGGGACGAGCAGGGACTAGTGGGGTCAAGAAGGGACAAGGAGGGGCAAGGAGGAACAAGGACGGACAAGGAGGGACAAGTAGGGACAAGGAGGGACCAGGAGGGACAAGGAGGGTACAGGAGGGAAAGGAGTGGCAAGGAGGAACAAGGAGGGAAAGAAGGGGCAAGAAGGAGCAAGGAGGGACCAGGAGTGGCATGGATAGACTAGGAGGGTCAAGGAGGGAAAAGGAGGGAAAAGAAGGGGCAAAGAGGAGCAAGGAGGGACAAGGAGGGCCAAAGAGGGACAAGGGGGGTCAAGGAGTGACAATGAGGGACAAGGAGGGTCGAGCATGGACTAGGGGGGTCAAGAAAGGACAATGAGAGAAAAGGAGTGGCAAGGAGGAACAAGGAGGGTCAAGGAGGTACAAGGAGGGACAAGAAGGGACCAGGAGGGACCAGGAGGGACAAAGAGAGACAAGGAGGGCCAGGAGGGAAAGGAGTGACAAGGAAAAACAAAGAGGGACAAGGAGGGTCAAGGAGTGACAATGAGGGACAAGGAGGGACGAGCAGGGACTAGGGGGTCAAGAAGGGACAAGGAGGGAAAAGGAGGGAAAAGGAGGGGCAAGGAGGAACAAGGAGGGTCAAGGAGGGACCAGAAGGGACAAGGCGGGACAAGGACGGACAAGGAGGGACCAGGAGGGACAAGGACGGACAAGGAGGGACAAGGAGGGATAAGGAGGGAAAAGAAGGGGCAAGGAGGAGCAAGGAGCAGCAAGGAGGGACCAGGAGGGAAAAGGAGGGAAAGGTGTGACAAGGAGGGACAAGGAGGGACAATGAGGAGCAAGGAGGGACATTGAGGGACAAGGAGCGACAAGTAGGGAAAAGGAGTGACAATGAGGAACAAGGAGGGATAATGAGGGACAAGGAGGGAGAAGGAGTGACAAGGAGGAACAAGAAGGGACAAGGAGTGAAAAGGAGGGGCAAGGAGAGACAAGGAGGGACAAGGATGGAAAAGGAGTGACAAGGAGGGACAAGGAGAGGCAATGACGGACCAGGAGGGACAAGGCGGGACAAGGAGAGGCAATGAGGGACCAGGAGGGACAAGGCGGGACAAGGACGGACAAGGAAAAACAAGAAGAGACAAGGAGGGCAAGGAGGGACAAGGACGGAAAAGGAGTGACAAGGAGGGACAAGGATGGGCAATGAGGGCCCAGGAGGGACAAGGACGGACAAGGACGGACAAGGAGGGACAAGGAGGGAAAAGAAGGACAAAGGAGGGACAAGGAGGGACCAGGAGCGACAAGCAGGGTCAAGGAGGGACAAGAAGGGACATGGTGGGGGACTTAGGGACAAGCAGGATCAAGGAGGGACAAACAGGGACAAGGATGGTCAAGGAGGGACAAGTAGGAACAAGGAGAGACAAGCAGTGACAAGGAGGGACAAGCTGGATCATGGAGGGACAAAGAGGGTCGAGCAGGGACTAGGGGGGTCAAGAAGGGTCAAGGAGGGAAATGAAGGGGCAAGGAGGAGCAAGGAGGGACCAGTAGGGAAAAGGAGGGGCAATGAGGGACAAGGAGGGACAAGCAGGGATAACGAGGGACAAGGAGGGACAAGGAGGGAAAAGGAAGGACCAGGAGGGACAAGGAGGGAAAAGGAGGGCCAAGGAGGGATAAGGAGTAACAAGGAGGGACAATGAGGGGCAATGAGGGACAAGGAGGTACAAGTACGGACCAGGATGGACTTCCCTACTTGTCCAAGGAAGGAAATGAGGAATAAGGAGTGACAAGGAGGGACAAGGAGGGTCAAGGAGGGACAGGCAGAGACGTGGAGGGACAAGGAAAGACAACGAGGGACAAGGAGTGAAAAGGAGTGGAAAGGAGGGAAAAGGAGGGACAAGGAAAGACAAGGAGGGAAAGAAGGGAAAAGGAGGAACAAGGAGTGACAATGAGGGGCAATGAGGCAAATGGAGTGACAAGGAGGGCCAAGGAGATGCAATTAGGGACAAGGCGGGGCAAGTAAGAGCAAGGAGGGACCAGGAGGGTCAACGAGGGACAAGTAGGGACTAGGAGGGACAGGAAGGGACCAGGAGGATCATGGAGGGACAAGGAGGGACAAGCAGGATCAAGGAGGGACAAGGAAGGACAAGGAGGGACAATTAGGGACAAGCAGGATCAAGGAGGGACAAACAGGGACAAGGCGGGACAAGGAGGGACCAGGAGGGATAAGGAGGTACATGAAGGGGCAGTGAGGGACATGAAGGGGCACTGGGGGACAAGCAGGGACAAGCAGGATCAAGGAGGGACAAATAGGGACAGGGAGGGACAAGTACGGACCAGGAGGGACAAGTACGGACCAGGAGGGACAAGGAGGGTCACGGAGGGACAAGGAGAGACAAGGAGGGACCAGGAGGGTAAAGGAGGGAAAGGAGGAACATGGAGGGAAAAGAAGGGGCAAGGAGGAGCAAGGAGGGACCAGGAGGGGCATGGAGAGACAAGGAGGGTCAAGGAGGGAAAAGGAGTGACAAGGAGAAACAAGGAGGGACGAGCAGGGACTAGTGGGGTCAAGAAGGGACAAGGAGGGGCAAGGAGGAACAAGGACGGACAAGGAAGGACAAGTAGGGACAAGGAGTTACAAGGAGGGTACAGGAGGGAAAGGAGTGGCAAGGAGGAACAAGGAGGGAAAGAAGGGGCAAGAAGGAGCAAGGAGGGACCAGGAGTGGCATGGATAGACTAGGAGGGTCAAGGAGGGAAAAGGAGGGAAAAGAAGGGGCAAAGAGGAGCAAGGAGGGACAAGGAGGGCCAAAGAGCAACAAGGAGGGTCAAGGAGTGACAATGAGGGACAAGGAGGGTCGAGCAGGGACTAGGGGGGTCAAGAAAGGACAATGAGAGAAAAGGAGTGGCAAGGAGGAACAAGGAGGGTCAAGGAGGTACAAGGAGGGACAAGAAGGGACCAGGAGGGACAAAGAGAGACAAGGAGGGCCAGGAGGGAAAGGAGTGACAAGGAAAAACAAAGAGGGACAAGGAGGGTCAAGGAGTGACAATGAGGGACAAGGAGGGACTAGGGGGTCAAGAAGGGACAAGGAGGGAAAAGGAGGGAAAAGGAGGGGCAAGGAGGAACAAGGAGGGTCAAGGAGGGACCAGAAGGGACAAGGCGGGACAAGGACGGACAAGGAGGGACCAGGAGGGACAAGGACGGACAAGGAGGGACAAGGAGGGACAAGGAGGGATAAGGAGGGAAAAGAAGGCGCAAGGAGGAGCAAGGAGGAGCAAGGAGGGACCAGGAGGGAAAAGGAGGGAAAGGTGTGACAAGGAGGGACAAGGAGGGACAATGAGGAGCAAGGAGGGACAAGGAGCGACAAGTAGGGAAAAGGAGTGACAATGAGGAACAAGGAGGGACAAGGAGGCAGAATGAGTGACAAGGAGGAACAAGAAGGGACAAGGAGTGAAAAGGAGGGGCAATGAGAGACAAGGAGGGACAAGGATGGAAAAGGATTGACAAGGAGGGACAAGGAGAGGCAATGAGGGACAAGGAGAGGCAATGAGGGACCAGGAGGGACAAGGCGGGACAAGGACGGACAAGGAGGGACAAGGAGGAACAAGGAGGGACAAGGAGTGACAAGGAGTGACAAGGAGGGACAAGGAGGGACAAGGAGGGACAAGGATTGACAAGGAGGGACAAGGAGGGACCAGGAGGGAAAAGGAGGGACAAGGAGGGATAAGGAGGGGCAATGAGGGACATTGTGGGGCACTGAGGGACAAGGAGGGAGAAGGAGGGACAAGCAGGATCAAGGAAGAACAAACAGGTACAAGGAAGGACAAGGATGGTCAAGGAGGGACAAGTAGGAACAAGGAGAGACAAGCAGGGACAAGAAGGGACAAGGAAGGACAAGTAGGATCAAGGAGGGACAAGGAAGGACAAGGAGGGACACGGTGGTCCAAGGAGGGATAAGGAGGGAAAACAAGGGGCAAGGAGGGACCAGGAGGGACAAGGAGGAACAACGAGGGCCAAGGAGGGAAAAGGAGGAAAAAGAAGGGGCAAGAAGGGACCAGGAGGGAGGAAAGACAAATGAGGGAAAAGGAGGAACAAGGAGGGACAATGAAAGGCAATGAGGAAAAAGGAGTGACAAGGAGGGGCAATGTGGGGCAAGTACGAAGAAGGGTCAAGGAGAGACAAGGAGGGACCAGGAGGGACCATGAGAGAAAGGAGGAACAAGGAGGGACAATGAGGGGCAATGAGGGACAAGGAGGGACCATGAGGGAAAAGGAGGGAAAGGAGGAACAAGGACAAGAAGGTCAAGGAGGGGCAAGGAGGGAAAAGGATTTACGAGCAGGTACTAGGAGGGGCAAGGAGGGACAAGGAGTGACAAGGAGGATAAAGGAGGGGCAATGAGGGACAAGGAGGGACAAGCAAAGCAGGGAAAATGAGGAACAAGGAGGAACAAGGAGGGTCAAGGAGGGAAGAGGAGGGGCAATGAGGGCCAAGGAGTGACAAGTACGGACCAGGAGGGACAAGGAGGGGCAATGAGGGACTAGGAGGGAAGGGAGTGACAAGGAGGAACAAGGATGGGCAAGGAGGGAAAAGAAGGGGCAATGAAGAGCAAGGAGGGACAATTAGGGGCAATGAGGGACAAGGAGTGATAAGAACGGTCCAGGAGGGACAAGGAGGGTCAAGGAGGGACAAGGAGGGTCAAGGAGGGTCAAGGAGGGTCAAGGAGGGTCAAGGAGGGTCAAGGAGGGTCAAGTACGGACCAGGGAGGGACAAGGAGGGAAAAGGAGGGACAAGGAGTGGCCAGGAGGGTAAAGGAGGGAAAGGATTGGCAAGGAGGAACAAGGAGGGAAAAGAAGGGGCAAGGAGGAGCAAGAAGGGACCAGGAGGGGCATGGATAGACTAGGAGGGAAAAGGAGGGAAAAGAAGGGGCAAAGAGGAGCAAGGAGGGACAAGGAGGGTCAAGGAGTGACAATGAGGGACGAGCATGGACTAGGGGGGTCAAGAAGGGACAATGAGAGAAAAGGAGGGGCAAGGAGGGACAAGGAGGGACCAGGAGTACCAATGAGGGACAAGGAGGGTCAAGGAGGGACAAGAAGGGACAAGGAGGGACAAGCAGGATCAAGGAGGGACAAACAGGGACAAGGAAGGACAAGGAGGGACAATTAGGGACAAGCAGGATCAAGGAGGGACAAGGCGGGACAAGCAGGGACCAGGAGGGATAAGGAGGTACATGGAGGGGCAATGAGGGACATGAAGGGGCACTGGGGGACAAGCAGGGACAAGAAGGGACAAGCAGGATCAAGGAGGGACAAATAGGGACAAGGAAGGACAAGGAGGGACAGGGAGGGACAAGTACGGACCAGGAGGGACAAGTACGGACCAGGAGGGACAAGGAGGGACAAGGAGTGACAAGGAGGGACCAGGAGGGTAAAGGAGGGAAAGGAGGAACAAGGAGGGAAGAGAAGGGGCAAGGAGGAGCAAGGAGGGACCAGGAGGGGCATGGAGAGACAAGGAGGATCAAGGAGGGAAAAGGAGTGATAAGGAGAAACAAGGAGGGACGAGCATGGACTAGGGGGTCAAGAAGGGACAAGGAGGGGCAAGGAGGAACAAGGACGGACAAGGAGGGACAAGGAGGGACCAGGAGGGACAAGGAGAGACAAGGAGGGGCCAGGAGGGTAAAGGAGGGAAAGGAGTGACAAGGAGGAACAAGGAGGGAAAAGAAGGGGCAAAGAGGAGCAAGGAGGGACCAGGAGGGGCATGGATAGACTAGGAGGGAAAAGGAGGGAAAAGGAGGGAAAAGAAGAAGCAAAGAGGAGCAAGGAGGGCAAGGAGGGCAAGGAGGGCAAGGAGGGACAAGGAGGGTCAAGTAGGGTCAATGAGGGACAAGGAGGCAAAAGGAGGTATAAGGAGCGACAAGGAAAGTCATGGAGGGAAAAGCAGGGACAAGGAGGGACAAGGAGCGACAAGGTGGGATAAGGAGGTACAAGGAGGGACAATTTGGGAAAAAGAGGGTCAAGGAGGGACAAGCAGGGACAGGGAGGGACAAGGAGGGAAAAGGAGGGGCAATGAGGGGCAAGGAGTGGCCAGGAGGGTAAAGGAGGGAAAGGAGTGGCAAGGAGGAACAAGGAGGGAAAAGAAGGGGCAAGGAGGAGCAAGAAGGGACCAGGAGGGACATGGATAGACTAGGAGGGAGAAGGAGGGAAAAGAAGGGGCAAAGAGGAGCAAGGAGGAGCAAGGAGGGACAAGGAGGGTCAAGGAGTGACAATGAGGGACAAGGAGGGACGAGCATGGACTAGGGGGGTCAAGAAGGGACAATGAGAGAAAAGGAGGGGCAAGGAGGGTCAAGGAGTGACCAGGAGTACCAATGAGGGACAAGGAGGGTCAAGGAGGGACAAGAAGGGACAAGGAGGGACAAGGAGGGACAATTAGGGACAAGCAGGATCAAGGAGGGACAAGGCGGGACAAGGAGGGACCAGGAGGGATAAGGAGGTACATGGAGGGGCAATGAGGGACATGAAGGGGCACTGGGGGACAAGCAGGGACAAGAAGGGACAAGCAGGATCAAGGAGGGACAAATAGGAACAAGGAAGGACAAGGAGGGACAGGGAGGGACAAGTACGGACCAGGAGGGACAAGTACGGACCAGGAGGGACAAGGAGGGTCACGGAGGGACAAGGAGAGACAAGGAAGGACCAGGAGGGTAAAGGAGGGAAAGGAGGAACAAGGAGGGAAGAGAAGGGGCAAGGAGGAGCAAGGAGGGACCAGGAGGGGCATGGAGAGACAAGGAGGGTCAAGGAGGGAAAAGGAGTGACAAGGAGAAACAAGGAGGGACGAGCATGGCCTAGGGGGGTCAAGAAGGGACAAGGAGGGGCAAGGAGGAACAAGGACGGACAAGGAGGGACAAGGAGGGACCAGGAGGGACAAGGAGGGGCCAGGAGGGTAAAGGAGGGAAAGGAGTGACAAGGAGGAACAAGGAGGGAAAAGAAGGGGCAAGGAGGAGCAAGGAGGGACCAGGAGGGGCATGGATAGACTAGGAGGGAAAAGGAGGGAAAAGGAGGGAAAAGAAGGGGCAAAGAGAAGCAAGAAGGGCAAGGAGGGACTAGGAGGGAAAGGAGTGACAAGGTAAAACAAGGAGGGTCAAGGAGTGACAATGAGGGACAAGGAGGGACGAGCAGGGTCAAGGAGGGACAAGGAGGGACAAGGAGGGACAAAGAGAGACAAGGAGGGGCCAGGAGGGACTAGGAGGGAAAGGAGTGACAAGGAAAAACAAGGAGGGACAAGGAGGGACGAGCAGGGACTAGTGGGTCAAAAAGGGACAAGGAGGGAAAAGGAGGGAAAAGGAGGGGCAAGGAGGAACAAGGAGGGTCAAGGAGGGACCAGAAGGGACAAGGCGGGACAAGGACGGACAAGGAGGGACCAGGAGGGACAAGGCGGGACAAGGACGGACAAGGAGGGACAAGGAGGGACAAGGAGGGACAAGGAGGGCCAAGGAGGGACAAGGAGGGACAAGGAGGGATAAGGAGGGAAAAGGAGGGAAAAGAAGGGGCAAGGAGGAGCAAGGAGGGACCAGGAGGGAAAAGGAGGGAAAGGAGTGACAAGTAGGAACAAGGAGGGACAAGGAGGGACAAGGAGGGACAAGGAGGGTCAAGGAGGGACAATGAGGAACAAGGAGGGACATTGAGAGACAAGTAGGGAAAAGGAGTGACAAGGAGGAACAAGGAGGGACAATGAGGGACAAGGAAGCAGAAGGAGTGACAAGGAGGAACAAGAAGGGACAAGGAGTGAAAAGGAGGGGCAATGAGAGACAAGGATGGAAAAGGATTGACAAGGAGGGACAACGTGGGACAAGGAAAAACAAGAAGGGACAAGGACGGGCAAGGAGAGACAAGGAGGGACAAGGAGAGGCAATGAGGGACCAGGAGGGACAAGGAGGGGCAATGAGGGACCAGGAGGGACTAGGACGGACAAGGAGGGACAAGGAAAAACAAGAAGGGACAAGGACGGGCAAGGAGGATCAAGGAGTGACAATGAGGGACAAGGAGGGACAAGGAGGGACGAGCAGCGACTAGGGGGGTCAAGAAGGGACAATAAGGGAAAAGGAGGGGCAAGGAGGGACAAGGAGGGTCAAGGAGGGACAATGAGGGAAAAGGAGGGACATTGAGGGACAAGGCGGGACAAGGAGAGGCAATGAGGGACCAGGAGGGACAAGGCGGGACAAGGACGGAAAAGGAGTGACAAGGAGGGACAAGGATGGGCAATGAGGGCCCAGGAGGGACAAGGACGGACAAGGAGGGAAAAGGAGGACAAAGGAGGGACAAGGAAGGACCAGGAGGGACAAGCAGGGTCAAGGAGGGACAAGCAGGATCAAGGAGGGACAAGGATGGTCAAGGAGGGACAAGTAGGAACAAGGAGAGACAAGCAGGGACAAGGAGGGACAAGCAGGATCAAGGAGGGACAAGGAGGGACAAGGAGGGTCGAGCAGGGACTAGGGGGGTCAAGAAGGGTCAAGGAGGGAAATGAAGGGGCAAGGAGGATCAAGGAGGGACCAGTAGGGAAAAGGAGGGGCAATGAGGGACAAGCAGGGATAACGAGGGACAAGGAGGGAAATGGAGGGCCAAGGAGGGATAAGGAGGAACAAGGAGGGACAATGAGGGACAAGGAGGGACAAGTACGGACCAGGATGGACTTCCCTACTTGTCCAAGGAAGGAAATGAGGAAAAAGGAGTGAGGGACAAGTACGGACCACGAGGGACAAGGACGGAAAAGAAGGGGCAATGAAGAGCAAAGAGGGACCAGGAGGGACAATTAGGGGCAATGAGGGACAAGGAGAGACAAGGAGGGATAAGTACGGACCAGGAGGGACAAGGATGGTCAAGGAGGGACAAGACGAGACAACGAGGGACAAGGAGGAACAAGGAGGGACAAGGAGGGACAAGGAGGGACAAGGAGGGACAAGGAGGGACAAGGTGGTACAAGGAGGGACAAGGAAGGACAAGGAGGGACAAGGAGGGAAAATCAGGGAAAGGAGGGTCAAGGAGGGAATAGGTGGAACAAGGAGTGACAATGAAGGGCAATGAGGGAAAAGGAGTGACAAGGAGGGCCAAGAAGGGGCAATGAGGGCAGGTAGGAGCAAGGAGGGACCAGGAGGATCATGGAGGGACAAGAAGGGACAAGAAGGGACAAGGAGGGACAAGCAGGATCAAGGAGGGACAAAGCAGGGATAAGGAGGGACAAGCAGGGACAAGGAAAGACAAAGAGGGACAAGGAGGGAAAAGCAGGATCAAGGAGGGACAAACAGGGACAAGGAAGGACAAGGAGGGTCAAAGAAAGACAAGGAGGGTCATGGAGAGACAAGGAGGGGCCAGGAGGGACTAGGAGGGAAAGGAGTGACAAGGAAAAACAAGGAGGGACAAGGAAAAACAAGGAGGGACAAGGAAAAACAAGGAGGGACAAGGAGGATCAAGGAGTGTCAATGAGAGACAAGGAGGGCCGAGCAGGGACTAGGAACAAGGAGGGACAAGTTTGGACAAGGAGGGACAAGGAGGGTCAAGGAGGGACAAGGAGGGACTAGGAGGGACAAGGAGGGACATTGAGGGACAAGGAGAGACAAGTAGGGAAAAGGAGTGACAAGGAGGGAGAAGGAGTGACAAGGAGGAACAAGAAGGGACAAAGAGTGAAAAGGAGGGGCAAGGAGGGACAAGGATGGAAAAGGAGTGACAAAGAGGGACAAGGAGAGGCAATGAGGGACCAGGAGGGACAAGGAGGGGCAATGAGGGACCAGGAGGGACTAGGACGGACAAGGAGGGACAAGGAAAAACAAGAAGGGACAAGGACGGGCAAGGAGGATCAAGGAGTGACAATGAGGGACAAGGAGGGACAAGGAGGGACGAGCAGCGACTAGGGGGGTCAAGAAGGGACAATAAGGGAAAAGGAGGGGCAAGGAGGGACAAGGAGGGTCAAGGAGGGACAATGAGGGAAAAGGAGGGGCAATGAGGGACAAGGAGGGACAAGCAGGGATAACGAGCGACAAGGAGGGACAATGAGGGAAAAGGAGGGACCAGGAGGGACAAGGACGGACAAGGAGGGATAAGGAGGAACAATGAGGCACAAGGAGGGACAATGAGGGACAAGGAGGGACAAGTACCGACCAGGAGGGACAAGGAGGGATAATGACGGACAAGGATGGAAAAGAAAGAGCAATGAGGAGCAAGGAGGGACCAGGAGGGGCAATGAGGGACAAGGAGGGACAAGTACGGACCAGGAGGGACAAGGAGGGACAAGGAGGGTCAAGGAGGGACAAGGAGGGACTAGGAGGGACATTGAGGGACAAGGAGAGACAAGTAGGGAAAAGGAGTGACAAGGAGGAACAAGGAGGGACAATGAGGGACAAGGAGGGAGAAGGAGTGACAAGGAGGAACAAGAAGGGACAAGGAGTGAAAAGGAGGGGCAAGGAGAGACAAGGAGGGACAAGGATGGAAAAGGAGTGACAAGGAGGGACAAGGAGAGGCAATGACGGACCAGGAGGGACAAGGCGGGACAAGGACGGACAAGGAGAGACAAGGAAATACAAGAAGAGACAAGGAGGGCAAGGAGGGACAAGGACGGAAAAGGAGGGACAAGGATGGGCAATGAGGGCCCAGGAGGGGCATGGACGGACAAGGAGGGACAAGGAGGGAAAAGGAGGACAAAGGAGGGACAAGGAGGGACCAGGAGCGACAAGCAGGGTCAAGGAGGGACAAGAAGGGACATGGTGGGGGACTGAGGGAGAAGGAGGGACAAGCAGGATCAAGGAGGGACAAACAGGGACAAGGATGGTCAAGGAGGGACAAGTAGGAACAAGGAGAGACAAGCAGGGACAAGGAGGGACAAGCAGGATCATGGAGGGACAAAGAGGGTCGAGCAGGGACTAGGGGGGTCAAGAAGGGTCAAGGAGGGAAATGAAGGGGCAAGGAGGAGCAAGGAGGGACCAGTAGGGAAAAGGAGGGGCAATGAGGGACAAGGAGGGACAAGCAGGGATAACGAGGGACAAGGAGGGACAAGGAGGGACAAGGAGGGAAAAGGAAGGACCAGGAGGGACAAGGAGGGAAAAGGAGGGCCAAGGAGGGATAAGGAGTAACAGGAGGGACAATGAGGGGCAATGAGGGACAAGGAGGGACAAGTACGGACCAGGATGGACTTCCCTACTTGTCCAAGGAAGGAAATGAGGAATAAGGAGTGACAAGGAGGGACAGGGACGGCCAAGAAGGGACAAGCAGGGTCAAGGAGGGACAATGAGGGAAAAGGAGGACAAAGGAGGGGCAATGAGGGACAAGGAGGGACAAGGAGTGAAAAGGAGTGGAAAGGAGGGAAAAGGAGGGACAAGGAAAGACAAGGAGGGAAAGAAGGGAAAAGGAGGAGCAAGGAGTGACAATGAGGGGCAATGAGGCAAATGGAGTGACAAGGAGGGCCAAGGAGGGCCAAGGAGGGGCAATTAGGGACAAGGCGGGGCAAGTAAGAGCAAGGAGGGACCAGGAGGGTCAACGAGGGACAAGTAGGGACTAGGAGGGACAGGAAGGGACAAGGAGGGAGAAGAAGGATCAAGGAGCGACAAACAGGCCCAAGGAAGGACAAGGAGGGGCAAGGAGAGACAAGTAGGGACAAGCAGGGTCAAGGAGGGACAATGAATGACAAGGAGGGTAAAGGAGGGACAATGCGGGACAAGGACGGACATGGAGGGGCAATGAGGGACAAGGAGGGATAAGAAGGGACAAGGGCGGGCAAGGAGGGACAAGGAGGGACAAGCAGGGACATGAAGGGAAAAGGAGGGCCAAGGAGAAACAATGAGGGGCAATAAGGGACAAGGAGGGACAAGTACGGACCACGAGGGACAAGGACGGAAAAGAAGGGGCAATGAAGAGCAATGAGGGACAATTAGGGGCAATGAGGGACAAGGAGAGACAAGAAGGGACAAGGAGGGACAAGGATGGATAAGTACGGACCAGGAGGGACAAGGATGGTCAAGGAGGGACAAGACGAGACAACGAGGGACAAGGAGGGACAAGGTGGTACAAGGAGGGACAAGGAAAGACAAGGAGGGACAAGGAGGGAAAATCAGGAAAAGGAGGGTCAAGGAGGGAAAAGGTGGAACAAGGAGTGACAATGAAGGGCAATGAGGGAAAAGGAGTGACAAGGAGGGCCAAGAAGGGGCAATGAGGGCAAGTAGGAGCAAGGAGGGACCAGGAGGATCATGGAGGGACAAGGAGGGACAAGCAGGATCAAGGAGGGACAAGGAAGGACAAAGAGGGACAATTAGGGACAAGCATGATCAAGGAGGGACAAACAGGGACAAGGCGGGACAAGGAGGGACCAGGAGGGATAAGGAGGTACATGAAGGGGCAGTGAGGGACATGAAGGGGCACTGGGGGACAAGCAGGGACAAGCAGGATCAAGGAGGGACAAGTACGGACCAGGAGGGACCAGTACGGACCAGGAGGGACAAGGAGGGTCACGGAGGGACAAGGAGAGACAAGGAGGGACCAGGAGGGTAAAGGAGGGAAAGGAGGAACATGGAGGGAAAAGAAGGGGCAAGGAGGAGCAAGGAGGGACCAGGAGGGGCATGGAGAGACAAGGAGGGTCAAGGAGGGAAAAGGAGTGACAAGGAGAAACAAGGAGGGACGAGCAGGGACTAGTGGGGTCAAGAAGGGACAAGGAGGGGCAAGGAGGAACAAGGACGGACAAGGAGGGACAAGTAGGGACAAGGAGGGACCAGGAGGGACAAGGAGGGTACAGGAGGGAAAGGAGTGGCAAGGAGGAACAAGGAGGGAAAGAAGGGGCAAGAAGGAGCAAGGAGGGACCAGGAGTGGCATGGATAGACTAGGAGGGTCAAGGAGGGAAAAGGAGGGAAAAGAAGGGGCAAAGAGGAGCAAGGAGGGACAAGGAGGGCCAAAGAGGGACAAGGGGGGTCAAGGAGTGACAATGAGGGACAAGGAGGGTCGAGCATGGACTAGGGGGGTCAAGAAAGGACAATGAGAGAAAAGGAGTGGCAAGGAGGAACAAGGAGGGTCAAGGAGGTACAAGGAGGGACAAGAAGGGACCAGGAGGGACCAGGAGGGACAAAGAGAGACAAGGAGGGCCAGGAGGGAAAGGAGTGACAAGGAAAAACAAAGAGGGACAAGGAGGGTCAAGGAGTGACAATGAGGGACAAGGAGGGACGAGCAGGGACTAGGGGGTCAAGAAGGGACAAGGAGGGAAAAGGAGGGAAAAGGAGGGGCAAGGAGGAACAAGGAGGGTCAAGGAGGGACCAGAAGGGACAAGGCGGGACAAGGACGGACAAGGAGGGACCAGGAGGGACAAGGACGGACAAGGAGGGACAAGGAGGGATAAGGAGGGAAAAGAAGGGGCAAGGAGGAGCAAGGAGCAGCAAGGAGGGACCAGGAGGGAAAAGGAGGGAAAGGTGTGACAAGGAGGGACAAGGAGGGACAATGAGGAGCAAGGAGGGACATTGAGGGACAAGGAGCGACAAGTAGGGAAAAGGAGTGACAATGAGGAACAAGGAGGGATAATGAGGGACAAGGAGGGAGAAGGAGTGACAAGGAGGAACAAGAAGGGACAAGGAGTGAAAAGGAGGGGCAAGGAGAGACAAGGAGGGACAAGGATGGAAAAGGAGTGACAAGGAGGGACAAGGAGAGGCAATGACGGACCAGGAGGGACAAGGCGGGACAAGGAGAGGCAATGAGGGACCAGGAGGGACAAGGCGGGACAAGGACGGACAAGGAAAAACAAGAAGAGACAAGGAGGGCAAGGAGGGACAAGGACGGAAAAGGAGTGACAAGGAGGGACAAGGATGGGCAATGAGGGCCCAGGAGGGACAAGGACGGACAAGGACGGACAAGGAGGGACAAGGAGGGAAAAGAAGGACAAAGGAGGGACAAGGAGGGACCAGGAGCGACAAGCAGGGTCAAGGAGGGACAAGAAGGGACATGGTGGGGGACTTAGGGACAAGCAGGATCAAGGAGGGACAAACAGGGACAAGGATGGTCAAGGAGGGACAAGTAGGAACAAGGAGAGACAAGCAGTGACAAGGAGGGACAAGCTGGATCATGGAGGGACAAAGAGGGTCGAGCAGGGACTAGGGGGGTCAAGAAGGGTCAAGGAGGGAAATGAAGGGGCAAGGAGGAGCAAGGAGGGACCAGTAGGGAAAAGGAGGGGCAATGAGGGACAAGGAGGGACAAGCAGGGATAACGAGGGACAAGGAGGGACAAGGAGGGAAAAGGAAGGACCAGGAGGGACAAGGAGGGAAAAGGAGGGCCAAGGAGGGATAAGGAGTAACAAGGAGGGACAATGAGGGGCAATGAGGGACAAGGAGGTACAAGTACGGACCAGGATGGACTTCCCTACTTGTCCAAGGAAGGAAATGAGGAATAAGGAGTGACAAGGAGGGACAAGGAGGGTCAAGGAGGGACAGGCAGAGACGTGGAGGGACAAGGAAAGACAACGAGGGACAAGGAGTGAAAAGGAGTGGAAAGGAGGGAAAAGGAGGGACAAGGAAAGACAAGGAGGGAAAGAAGGGAAAAGGAGGAACAAGGAGTGACAATGAGGGGCAATGAGGCAAATGGAGTGACAAGGAGGGCCAAGGAGATGCAATTAGGGACAAGGCGGGGCAAGTAAGAGCAAGGAGGGACCAGGAGGGTCAACGAGGGACAAGTAGGGACTAGGAGGGACAGGAAGGGACCAGGAGGATCATGGAGGGACAAGGAGGGACAAGCAGGATCAAGGAGGGACAAGGAAGGACAAGGAGGGACAATTAGGGACAAGCAGGATCAAGGAGGGACAAACAGGGACAAGGCGGGACAAGGAGGGACCAGGAGGGATAAGGAGGTACATGAAGGGGCAGTGAGGGACATGAAGGGGCACTGGGGGACAAGCAGGGACAAGCAGGATCAAGGAGGGACAAATAGGGACAGGGAGGGACAAGTACGGACCAGGAGGGACAAGTACGGACCAGGAGGGACAAGGAGGGTCACGGAGGGACAAGGAGAGACAAGGAGGGACCAGGAGGGTAAAGGAGGGAAAGGAGGAACATGGAGGGAAAAGAAGGGGCAAGGAGGAGCAAGGAGGGACCAGGAGGGGCATGGAGAGACAAGGAGGGTCAAGGAGGGAAAAGGAGTGACAAGGAGAAACAAGGAGGGACGAGCAGGGACTAGTGGGGTCAAGAAGGGACAAGGAGGGGCAAGGAGGAACAAGGACGGACAAGGAAGGACAAGTAGGGACAAGGAGTTACAAGGAGGGTACAGGAGGGAAAGGAGTGGCAAGGAGGAACAAGGAGGGAAAGAAGGGGCAAGAAGGAGCAAGGAGGGACCAGGAGGGACGAGCAGCGACTAGGGGGGTCAAGAAGGGACAATAAGGGAAAAGGAGGGGCAAGGAGGGACAAGGAGGGTCAAGGAGGGACAATGAGGGAAAAGGAGGACAAAGGAGGGGCAATGAGGGACAAGGAGGGACAAGCAGGGATAACGAGCGACAAGGAGGGACAATGAGGGAAAAGGAGGGACCAGGAGGGACAAGGACGGACAAGGAGGGATAAGGAGGAACAATGAGGCACAAGGAGGGACAATGAGGGACAAGGAGGGACAAGTACCGACCAGGAGGGACAAGGAGGGATAATGACGGACAAGGATGGAAAAGAAAGAGCAATGAGGAGCAAGGAGGGACCAGGAGGGGCAATGAGGGACAAGGAGGGACAAGTACGGACCAGGAGGGACAAGGAGGGACAAGGAGGGTCAAGGAGGGACAAGGAGGGACTAGGAGGGACATTGAGGGACAAGGAGAGACAAGTAGGGAAAAGGAGTGACAAGGAGGAACAAGGAGGGACAATGAGGGACAAGGAGGGAGAAGGAGTGACAAGGAGGAACAAGAAGGGACAAGGAGTGAAAAGGAGGGGCAAGGAGAGACAAGGAGGGACAAGGATGGAAAAGGAGTGACAAGGAGGGACAAGGAGAGGCAATGACGGACCAGGAGGGACAAGGCGGGACAAGGACGGACAAGGAGAGACAAGGAAATACAAGAAGAGACAAGGAGGGCAAGGAGGGACAAGGACGGAAAAGGAGTGACAAGGAGGGACAAGGATGGGCAATGAGGGCCCAGGAGGGGCATGGACGGACAAGGAGGGACAAGGAGGGAAAAGGAGGACAAAGGAGGGACAAGGAGGGACCAGGAGCGACAAGCAGGGTCAAGGAGGGACAAGAAGGGACATGGTGGGGGACTGAGGGAGAAGGAGGGACAAGCAGGATCAAGGAGGGACAAACAGGGACAAGGATGGTCAAGGAGGGACAAGTAGGAACAAGGAGAGACAAGCAGGGACAAGGAGGGACAAGCAGGATCATGGAGGGACAAAGAGGGTCGAGCAGGGACTAGGGGGGTCAAGAAGGGTCAAGGAGGGAAATGAAGGGGCAAGGAGGAGCAAGGAGGGACCAGTAGGGAAAAGGAGGGGCAATGAGGGACAAGGAGGGACAAGCAGGGATAACGAGGGACAAGGAGGGACAAGGAGGGAAAAGGAAGGACCAGGAGGGACAAGGAGGGAAAAGGAGGGCCAAGGAGGGATAAGGAGTAACAGGAGGGACAATGAGGGGCAATGAGGGACAAGGAGGGACAAGTACGGACCAGGATGGACTTCCCTACTTGTCCAAGGAAGGAAATGAGGAATAAGGAGTGACAAGGAGGGACAGGGACGGCCAAGAAGGGACAAGCAGGGTCAAGGAGGGACAATGAGGGAAAAGGAGGACAAAGGAGGGGCAATGAGGGACAAGGAGGGACAAGGAGTGAAAAGGAGTGGAAAGGAGGGAAAAGGAGGGACAAGGAAAGACAAGGAGGGAAAGAAGGGAAAAGGAGGAGCAAGGAGTGACAATGAGGGGCAATGAGGCAAATGGAGTGACAAGGAGGGCCAAGGAGGGCCAAGGAGGGGCAATTAGGGACAAGGCGGGGCAAGTAAGAGCAAGGAGGGACCAGGAGGGTCAACGAGGGACAAGTAGGGACTAGGAGGGACAGGAAGGGACAAGGAGGGAGAAGAAGGATCAAGGAGCGACAAACAGGCCCAAGGAAGGACAAGGAGGGGCAAGGAGAGACAAGTAGGGACAAGCAGGGTCAAGGAGGGACAATGAATGACAAGGAGGGTAAAGGAGGGACAATGCGGGACAAGGACGGACATGGAGGGGCAATGAGGGACAAGGAGGGATAAGAAGGGACAAGGGCGGGCAAGGAGGGACAAGGAGGGACAAGCAGGGACATGAAGGGAAAAGGAGGGCCAAGGAGAAACAATGAGGGGCAATAAGGGACAAGGAGGGACAAGTACGGACCACGAGGGACAAGGACGGAAAAGAAGGGGCAATGAAGAGCAATGAGGGACAATTAGGGGCAATGAGGGACAAGGAGAGACAAGAAGGGACAAGGAGGGACAAGGATGGATAAGTACGGACCAGGAGGGACAAGGATGGTCAAGGAGGGACAAGACGAGACAACGAGGGACAAGGAGGGACAAGGTGGTACAAGGAGGGACAAGGAAAGACAAGGAGGGACAAGGAGGGAAAATCAGGAAAAGGAGGGTCAAGGAGGGAAAAGGTGGAACAAGGAGTGACAATGAAGGGCAATGAGGGAAAAGGAGTGACAAGGAGGGCCAAGAAGGGGCAATGAGGGCAAGTAGGAGCAAGGAGGGACCAGGAGGATCATGGAGGGACAAGGAGGGACAAGCAGGATCAAGGAGGGACAAGGAAGGACAAAGAGGGACAATTAGGGACAAGCATGATCAAGGAGGGACAAACAGGGACAAGGCGGGACAAGGAGGGACCAGGAGGGATAAGGAGGTACATGAAGGGGCAGTGAGGGACATGAAGGGGCACTGGGGGACAAGCAGGATCAAGGAGGGACAAGTACGGACCAGGAGGGACCAGTACGGACCAGGAGGGACAAGGAGGGTCACGGAGGGACAAGGAGAGACAAGGAGGGACCAGGAGGGTAAAGGAGGGAAAGGAGGAACATGGAGGGAAAAGAAGGGGCAAGGAGGAGCAAGGAGGGACCAGGAGGGGCATGGAGAGACAAGGAGGGTCAAGGAGGGAAAAGGAGTGACAAGGAGAAACAAGGAGGGACGAGCAGGGACTAGTGGGGTCAAGAAGGGACAAGGAGGGGCAAGGAGGAACAAGGACGGACAAGGAGGGACAAGTAGGGACAAGGAGGGACCAGGAGGGACAAGGAGGGTACAGGAGGGAAAGGAGTGGCAAGGAGGAACAAGGAGGGAAAGAAGGGGCAAGAAGGAGCAAGGAGGGACCAGGAGTGGCATGGATAGACTAGGAGGGTCAAGGAGGAAAAAGGAGGGAAAAGAAGGGGCAAAGAGGAGCAAGGAGGGACAAGGAGGGCCAAAGAGGGACAAGGGGGGTCAAGGAGTGACAATGAGGGACAAGGAGGGTCGAGCATGGACTAGGGGGGTCAAGAAAGGACAATGAGAGAAAAGGAGTGGCAAGGAGGAACAAGGAGGGTCAAGGAGGTACAAGGAGGGACAAGAAGGGACCAGGAGGGACCAGGAGGGACAAAGAGAGACAAGGAGGGCCAGGAGGGAAAGGAGTGACAAGGAAAAACAAAGAGGGACAAGGAGGGTCAAGGAGTGACAATGAGGGACAAGGAGGGACGAGCAGGGACTAGGGGGTCAAGAAGGGACAAGGAGGGAAAAGGAGGGAAAAGGAGGGGCAAGGAGGAACAAGGAGGGTCAAGGAGGGACCAGAAGGGACAAGGCGGGACAAGGACGGACAAGGAGGGACCAGGAGGGACAAGGACGGACAAGGAGGGACAAGGAGGGATAAGGTGGGAAAAGAAGGGGCAAGGAGGAGCAAGGAGCAGCAAGGAGGGACCAGGAGGGAAAAGGAGGGAAAGGTGTGACAAGGAGGGACAAGGAGGGACAATGAGGAGCAAGGAGGGACATTGAGGGACAAGGAGCGACAAGTAGGGAAAAGGAGTGACAATGAGGAACAAGGAGGGATAATGAGGGACAAGGAGGGAGAAGGAGTGACTAGGAGGAACAAGAAGGGACAAGGAGTGAAAAGGAGGGGCAAGGAGAGACAAGGAGGGACAAGGATGGAAAAGGAGTGACAAGGAGGGACAAGGAGAGGCAATGACGGACCAGGAGGGACAAGGCGGGACAAGGAGAGGCAATGAGGGACCAGGAGGGACAAGGCGGGACAAGGACGGACAAGGAAAAACAAGAAGAGACAAGGAGGGCAAGGAGGGACAAGGACGGAAAAGGAGTGACAAGGAGGGACAAGGATGGGCAATGAGGGCCCAGGAGGGACAAGGACGGACAAGGACGGACAAGGAGGGACAAGGAGGGAAAAGAAGGACAAAGGAGGGACAAGGAGGGACCAGGAGCGACAAGCAGGGTCAAGGAGGGACAAGAAGGGACATGGTGGGGGACTTAGGGACAAGCAGGATCAAGGAGGGACAAACAGGGACAAGGATGGTCAAGGAGGGACAAGTAGGAACAAGGAGAGACAAGCAGTGACAAGGAGGGACAAGCTGGATCATGGAGGGACAAAGAGGGTCGAGCAGGGACTAGGGGGGTCAAGAAGGGTCAAGGAGGGAAATGAAGGGGCAAGGAGGAGCAAGGAGGGACCAGTAGG
Organism: Polietes domitor; assembly: GCA_947397865.1. NCBI lineage: Eukaryota > Metazoa > Arthropoda > Insecta > Diptera > Muscidae > Polietes > Polietes domitor. The sequence continues at coordinate 9,716,246 of OX377623.1, forward strand.
GAAAAGGAGGGGCAATGAGGGACAAGGAGGGACAAGCAGGGATAACGAGGGACAAGGAGGGACAAGGAGGGAAAAGGAAGGACCAGGAGGGACAAGGAGGGAAAAGGAGGGCCAAGGAGGGATAAGGAGTAACAAGGAGGGACAATGAGGGGCAATGAGGGACAAGGAGGTACAAGTACGGACCAGGATGGACTTCCCTACTTGTCCAAGGAAGGAAATGAGGAATAAGGAGTGACAAGGAGGGACAAGGAGGGTCAAGGAGGGACAGGCAGAGACGTGGAGGGACAAGGAAAGACAACGAGGGACAAGGAGTGAAAAGGAGTGGAAAGGAGGGAAAAGGAGGGACAAGGAAAGACAAGGAGGGAAAGAAGGGAAAAGGAGGAACAAGGAGTGACAATGAGGGGCAATGAGGCAAATGGAGTGACAAGGAGGGCCAAGGAGATGCAATTAGGGACAAGGCGGGGCAAGTAAGAGCAAGGAGGGACCAGGAGGGTCAACGAGGGACAAGTAGGGACTAGGAGGGACAGGAAGGGACCAGGAGGATCATGGAGGGACAAGGAGGGACAAGCAGGATCAAGGAGGGACAAGGAAGGACAAGGAGGGACAATTAGGGACAAGCAGGATCAAGGAGGGACAAACAGGGACAAGGCGGGACAAGGAGGGACCAGGAGGGATAAGGAGGTACATGAAGGGGCAGTGAGGGACATGAAGGGGCACTGGGGGACAAGCAGGGACAAGCAGGATCAAGGAGGGACAAATAGGGACAGGGAGGGACAAGTACGGACCAGGAGGGACAAGTACGGACCAGGAGGGACAAGGAGGGTCACGGAGGGACAAGGAGAGACAAGGAGGGACCAGGAGGGTAAAGGAGGGAAAGGAGGAACATGGAGGGAAAAGAAGGGGCAAGGAGGAGCAAGGAGGGACCAGGAGGGGCATGGAGAGACAAGGAGGGTCAAGGAGGGAAAAGGAGTGACAAGGAGAAACAAGGAGGGACGAGCAGGGACTAGTGGGGTCAAGAAGGGACAAGGAGGGGCAAGGAGGAACAAGGACGGACAAGGAAGGACAAGTAGGGACAAGGAGTTACAAGGAGGGTACAGGAGGGAAAGGAGTGGCAAGGAGGAACAAGGAGGGAAAGAAGGGGCAAGAAGGAGCAAGGAGGGACCAGGAGTGGCATGGATAGACTAGGAGGGTCAAGGAGGGAAAAGGAGGGAAAAGAAGGGGCAAAGAGGAGCAAGGAGGGACAAGGAGGGCCAAAGAGCAACAAGGAGGGTCAAGGAGTGACAATGAGGGACAAGGAGGGTCGAGCAGGGACTAGGGGGGTCAAGAAAGGACAATGAGAGAAAAGGAGTGGCAAGGAGGAACAAGGAGGGTCAAGGAGGTACAAGGAGGGACAAGAAGGGACCAGGAGGGACAAAGAGAGACAAGGAGGGCCAGGAGGGAAAGGAGTGACAAGGAAAAACAAAGAGGGACAAGGAGGGTCAAGGAGTGACAATGAGGGACAAGGAGGGACTAGGGGGTCAAGAAGGGACAAGGAGGGAAAAGGAGGGAAAAGGAGGGGCAAGGAGGAACAAGGAGGGTCAAGGAGGGACCAGAAGGGACAAGGCGGGACAAGGACGGACAAGGAGGGACCAGGAGGGACAAGGACGGACAAGGAGGGACAAGGAGGGACAAGGAGGGATAAGGAGGGAAAAGAAGGCGCAAGGAGGAGCAAGGAGGAGCAAGGAGGGACCAGGAGGGAAAAGGAGGGAAAGGTGTGACAAGGAGGGACAAGGAGGGACAATGAGGAGCAAGGAGGGACAAGGAGCGACAAGTAGGGAAAAGGAGTGACAATGAGGAACAAGGAGGGACAAGGAGGCAGAATGAGTGACAAGGAGGAACAAGAAGGGACAAGGAGTGAAAAGGAGGGGCAATGAGAGACAAGGAGGGACAAGGATGGAAAAGGATTGACAAGGAGGGACAAGGAGAGGCAATGAGGGACAAGGAGAGGCAATGAGGGACCAGGAGGGACAAGGCGGGACAAGGACGGACAAGGAGGGACAAGGAGGAACAAGGAGGGACAAGGAGTGACAAGGAGTGACAAGGAGGGACAAGGAGGGACAAGGAGGGACAAGGATTGACAAGGAGGGACAAGGAGGGACCAGGAGGGAAAAGGAGGGACAAGGAGGGATAAGGAGGGGCAATGAGGGACATTGTGGGGCACTGAGGGACAAGGAGGGAGAAGGAGGGACAAGCTGGATCAAGGAAGAACAAACAGGTACAAGGAAGGACAAGGATGGTCAAGGAGGGACAAGTAGGAACAAGGAGAGACAAGCAGGGACAAGAAGGGACAAGGAAGGACAAGTAGGATCAAGGAGGGACAAGGAAGGACAAGGAGGGACACGGTGGTCCAAGGAGGGATAAGGAGGGAAAACAAGGGGCAAGGAGGGACCAGGAGGGACAAGGAGGAACAACGAGGGCCAAGGAGGGAAAAGGAGGAAAAAGAAGGGGCAAGAAGGGACCAGGAGGGAGGAAAGACAAATGAGGGAAAAGGAGGAACAAGGAGGGACAATGAAAGGCAATGAGGAAAAAGGAGTGACAAGGAGGGGCAATGTGGGGCAAGTACGAAGAAGGGTCAAGGAGAGACAAGGAGGGACCAGGAGGGACCATGAGAGAAAGGAGGAACAAGGAGGGACAATGAGGGGCAATGAGGGACAAGGAGGGACCATGAGGGAAAAGGAGGGAAAGGAGGAACAAGGACAAGAAGGTCAAGGAGGGGCAAGGAGGGAAAAGGATTTACGAGCAGGTACTAGGAGGGGCAAGGAGGGACAAGGAGTGACAAGGAGGATAAAGGAGGGGCAATGAGGGACAAGGAGGGACAAGCAAAGCAGGGAAAATGAGGAACAAGGAGGAACAAGGAGGGTCAAGGAGGGAAGAGGAGGGGCAATGAGGGCCAAGGAGTGACAAGTACGGACCAGGAGGGACAAGGAGGGGCAATGAGGGACTAGGAGGGAAGGGAGTGACAAGGAGGAACAAGGAGGGGCAAGGAGGGAAAAGAAGGGGCAATGAAGAGCAAGGAGGGACAATTAGGGGCAATGAGGGACAAGGAGTGATAAGAACGGTCCAGGAGGGACAAGGAGGGTCAAGGAGGGACAAGGAGGGTCAAGGAGGGTCAAGGAGGGTCAAGGAGGGTCAAGGAGGGTCAAGTACGGACCAGGGAGGGACAAGGAGGGAAAAGGAGGGACAAGGAGTGGCCAGGAGGGTAAAGGAGGGAAAGGATTGGCAAGGAGGAACAAGGAGGGAAAAGAAGGGGCAAGGAGGAGCAAGAAGGGACCAGGAGGGGCATGGATAGACTAGGAGGGAAAAGGAGGGAAAAGAAGGGGCAAAGAGGAGCAAGGAGGGACAAGGAGGGTCAAGGAGTGACAATGAGGGACAAGGAGGGACGAGCATGGACTAGGGGGGTCAAGAAGGGACAATGAGAGAAAAGGAGGGGCAAGGAGGGACAAGGAGGGACCAGGAGTACCAATGAGGGACAAGGAGGGTCAAGGAGGGACAAGAAGGGACAAGGAGGGACAAGCAGGATCAAGGAGGGACAAACAGGGACAAGGAAGGACAAGGAGGACAATTAGGGACAAGCAGGATCAAGGAGGGACAAGGCGGGACAAGCAGGGACCAGGAGGGATAAGGAGGTACATGGAGGGGCAATGAGGGACATGAAGGGGCACTGGGGGACAAGCAGGGACAAGAAGGGACAAGCAGGATCAAGGAGGGACAAATAGGGACAAGGAAGGACAAGGAGGGACAGGGAGGGACAAGTACGGACCAGGAGGGACAAGTACGGACCAGGAGGGACAAGGAGGGACAAGGAGTGACAAGGAGGGACCAGGAGGGTAAAGGAGGGAAAGGAGGAACAAGGAGGGAAGAGAAGGGGCAAGGAGGAGCAAGGAGGGACCAGGAGGGGCATGGAGAGACAAGGAGGATCAAGGAGGGAAAAGGAGTGATAAGGAGAAACAAGGAGGGACGAGCATGGACTAGGGGGTCAAGAAGGGACAAGGAGGGGCAAGGAGGAACAAGGACGGACAAGGAGGGACAAGGAGGGACCAGGAGGGACAAGGAGAGACAAGGAGGGGCCAGGAGGGTAAAGGAGGGAAAGGAGTGACAAGGAGGAACAAGGAGGGAAAAGAAGGGGCAAAGAGGAGCAAGGAGGGACCAGGAGGGGCATGGATAGACTAGGAGGGAAAAGGAGGGAAAAGAAGAAGCAAAGAGGAGCAAGGAGGGCAAGGAGGGCAAGGAGGGACAAGGAGGGTCAAGTAGGGTCAATGAGGGACAAGGAGGCAAAAGGAGGTATAAGGAGCGACAAGGAAAGTCATGGAGGGAAAAGCAGGGACAAGGAGGGACAAGGAGCGACAAGGTGGGATAAGGAGGTACAAGGAGGGACAATTTGGGAAAAAGAGGGTCAAGGAGGGACAAGCAGGGACAGGGAGGGACAAGGAGGGAAAAGGAGGGGCAATGAGGGGCAAGGAGTGGCCAGGAGGGTAAAGGAGGGAAAGGAGTGGCAAGGAGGAACAAGGAGGGAAAAGAAGGGGCAAGGAGGAGCAAGAAGGGACCAGGAGGGACATGGATAGACTAGGAGGGAGAAGGAGGGAAAAGAAGGGGCAAAGAGGAGCAAGGAGGAGCAAGGAGGGACAAGGAGGGTCAAGGAGTGACAATGAGGGACAAGGAGGGACGAGCATGGACTAGGGGGGTCAAGAAGGGACAATGAGAGAAAAGGAGGGGCAAGGAGGGTCAAGGAGTGACCAGGAGTACCAATGAGGGACAAGGAGGGTCAAGGAGGGACAAGAAGGGACAAGGAGGGACAAGGAGGGACAATTAGGGACAAGCAGGATCAAGGAGGGACAAGGCGGGACAAGGAGGGACCAGGAGGGATAAGGAGGTACATGGAGGGGCAATGAGGGACATGAAGGGGCACTGGGGGACAAGCAGGGACAAGAAGGGACAAGCAGGATCAAGGAGGGACAAATAGGAACAAGGAAGGACAAGGAGGGACAGGGAGGGACAAGTACGGACCAGGAGGGACAAGTACGGACCAGGAGGGACAAGGAGGGTCACGGAGGGACAAGGAGAGACAAGGAGGGACCAGGAGGGTAAAGGAGGGAAAGGAGGAACAAGGAGGGAAGAGAAGGGGCAAGGAGGAGCAAGGAGGGACCAGGAGGGGCATGGAGAGACAAGGAGGGTCAAGGAGGGAAAAGGAGTGACAAGGAGAAACAAGGAGGGACGAGCATGGCCTAGGGGGGTCAAGAAGGGACAAGGAGGGGCAAGGAGGAACAAGGACGGACAAGGAGGGACAAGGAGGGACCAGGAGGGACAAGGAGGGGCCAGGAGGGTAAAGGAGGGAAAGGAGTGACAAGGAGGAACAAGGAGGGAAAAGAAGGGGCAAGGAGGAGCAAGGAGGGACCAGGAGGGGCATGGATAGACTAGGAGGGAAAAGGAGGGAAAAGGAGGGAAAAGAAGGGGCAAAGAGAAGCAAGAAGGGCAAGGAGGGACTAGGAGGGAAAGGAGTGACAAGGTAAAACAAGGAGGGTCAAGGAGTGACAATGAGGGACAAGGAGGGACGAGCAGGGTCAAGGAGGGACAAGGAGGGACAAGGAGGGACAAAGAGAGACAAGGAGGGGCCAGGAGGGACTAGGAGGGAAAGGAGTGACAAGGAAAAACAAGGAGGGACAAGGAGGGACGAGCAGGGACTAGTGGGTCAAAAAGGGACAAGGAGGGAAAAGGAGGGAAAAGGAGGGGCAAGGAGGAACAAGGAGGGTCAAGGAGGGACCAGAAGGGACAAGGCGGGACAAGGACGGACAAGGAGGGACCAGGAGGGACAAGGCGGGACAAGGACGGACAAGGAGGGACAAGGAGGGACAAGGAGGGACAAGGAGGGCCAAGGAGGGACAAGGAGGGACAAGGAGGGATAAGGAGGGAAAAGGAGGGAAAAGAAGGGGCAAGGAGGAGCAAGGAGGGACCAGGAGGGAAAAGGAGGGAAAGGAGTGACAAGTAGGAACAAGGAGGGACAAGGAGGGACAAGGAGGGACAAGGAGGGTCAAGGAGGGACAATGAGGAACAAGGAGGGACATTGAGAGACAAGTAGGGAAAAGGAGTGACAAGGAGGAACAAGGAGGGACAATGAGGGACAAGGAAGCAGAAGGAGTGACAAGGAGGAACAAGAAGGGACAAGGAGTGAAAAGGAGGGGCAATGAGAGACAAGGATGGAAAAGGATTGACAAGGAGGGACAACGTGGGACAAGGAAAAACAAGAAGGGACAAGGACGGGCAAGGAGAGACAAGGAGGATTAAGGAGGGACAAGCAGGGACAAGGAGGGACAAGGACGGAAAAGGAGTGATAAGGAGGGACAAGGAGGGGCAATGAGGGACCAGGAGGGACAAGCAGGGTCAAGGAGGGACAAACAGGGATAAGCAGGGACAAGGAGGGTCAAGGAGGGACAAGGAGGGACGAGGAGGAACAAGGAGGGACAAGGAGAGACAAGGAGGGAGAAGGAGGGACAAGTAAGAGCAAGGAGGGGCCAGGAGGGCCAACGAGGGACTAGGTAGGACAGGAAGGGACAAGGAGGGAGAAGCAGGATCAAGGAGCGACAAACAGGCCTAAGGAAGGACAAGGAGGGGCAAGGAGAGACAAGTAGGGACAAGCAGGTTCAAGTAGGGCAATGAGTGACAAGGAGGGTAAATGAGGGACAATGCGGGACAAGGACGGACATGGAGGGGCAATGAGGGATAAGGTGGGACAAGGAGGGATAAGAAGGGACAAGGACGGGCAAGGAGGGACAAGCAGGGACATGAAGGGAAAAGGAGGGCCAAGGAGGAACAAGGAGGGACAATGAGGGGCAATAAGGGACAAGGAGGGACAAGTACGGACCAGGAGGGACAAGGACGGAAAAGAAGGGGCAATGAAGAGCAAGGAGTGACCAGGAGGGACAATTGGGGGCAATGAGGGACAAGGAGAGACAAAGAGGGTCAAGGAGGGACAAGGAGGGACAAGGAGAGACAACGAGGGACAACGAGGGACAAGCAGGGACAAGGAGGGACAAGGAAAGACAAGGAGGGACAAGGAGGGAAAAGCAGGGAAAGGAGGGTCAAGGAGGGAAAAGGCGTAACAAGGAGGGACAATGAAGGGCAATGAGGGAAAAGGAGTGACAATGAGGGCAATGAGACAAAAGGAGTGACAAGGATGGCCAAGGAGGGGCAATGAGGGACAAGGCGGGAAAAGGAGGGGCAAGTAAGAGCAAGGAGGGGCCAGGAGGGCCAACGAGGGACTAGGTGGGACAGGAAGGGACAAGGAGGGAGAAGCAGGATCAAGGAGCGACAAACAGGCCTAAGGAAGGACAAGGAGGGGCAAGGAGAGACAAGTAGGGACAAGCAGGTTCAAGTAGGGACAATGAGTGACAAGGAGAGTAAATGAGGGACAATGCGGGACAAGGACGGACATGGAGGGGCAATGAGGGATAAGGTGGGACAAGGAGGGATAAGAAGGGACAAGGACGGTCAAGGAGGGTCAAGGAGCGACAAGAAGGGACAATGAATGAAAAAGAGGGACACGGAGGGAAAAGAAGGAGCAATGAGGGACAATGAGGGACACGCAGGGACATCAGGGACAAGGAGGGCCAATGAGGCACAAGGAAGGACAAGGAGGGACAAGGAGGGACAAAGACGAACAAAGAGGGAGAAGGAGGGAGACGGAGTGGCAAGGAGGGACAAAGAGGAACAAAGAGGGTGAAGGAGTGGCAAGGAGTGACAAGGAGGTAAAAGGAGGGGCAATAAGGGACAAGGAGGACCAGGGAGGGACAAGGAGGACAAAGGAGCGGCAATGAGGAGCAATGAGGGACCAGGAGGGAAAAAGAGTGAGAAGAAGCGACAAGGAGGGGCAAGGAGGGAAAAGGAGGGAAAAAGAGGGAAAAGGAGTGACAAGGAGGGACAAGGAGGGAAAATTATTGTAAAGGAGTGACAAGGAGAGACAAGGAGCGAAAAAGAAGACAAAGGAGGGGCAATGATGAGCAATGAGGGTCCAGGAGGGAAAACGAGTGACAAGAAGGGACTAGGAGGGGTAAGGAGGGGTAAGGAGAGACAAGGCGATAAAAGGAGGGAAAGGAGTGACAAGGAGGGACAAGGAGTGATAAGGAGGGGCAATGAGGGACAAGGAGGGAAAAGGAATGACAAGTAGGGACTTGGAGGGACAATGAGGGTCAGGGATGGTCAAGGAGGACAAAGGAGTGCCAATTAGAGACAATGTTGTCCCTCATTGTCTCTAATTGGCACAGGGACAAGCAGGGACAATAACGGACAAGGAGAGATAAGGAGGGAAAGGAGTGACAAGGAGGGAAAAGGACGGAAAAGGAGTGACAAGGAGGGGAAATGAGGGGCACTGAGGGGCACTGAGGGACAAGGAGGGAGAAGGAGGGACAAGCAGGAACTAGGTGGGACATGGAGGGAATATGAGGGTCAAGGAGGGGCAAGGAGGGAACAGAAAGAAAAGGAGGACAAAGGAGGGATAAGGAGGGACAAGGAGGGAAAAGGACGGAAAAGGAGTTACAAGGAGGGGCAAGGAGATACAAAGAGGTTCAATGAGGGACAAGTAGTAGGCAAGGAGGTACAAGGAGGGTCAAGGAGCGACAAGGAGGGACAATGAGTGAAAAAGAGGGACAAGCAGGGACAAGGAGTGACAATGAGGGACAAGGAGGGATGAAGAGGGAGAAGGAGTGGCAAGGAGGGACAAGTTGTAGGCAAGGAGGTACACGGAGGGTCAAGGAGCGACAAGGAGGGACAATGAGTGAAAAAGAGTGACAAGCAGGGACGAGGATTGACGAAGAGGGAGAAGGAGTGGCAAGGAGCGACAATGAGGGTCAAGGATGGTCAAGGAGTGACAATGAGGGACAGGTAGGGACAAGGAGGGGCAATGAGGAGCAATGAGGGACCAGGAGGGAAAAAGAGTGTCAAGAAGGGACAAGGAGGGGTAAGGAGAGACCAGGAGAGAAAAGTAGGGAAAGGAGTGACAAGGCGGGACAAGTAGCGAAAATGATTGAAAGGAGTGACAAGGAGGGACAATGAGGGTCAAGGAGGGACAAGGAGGGTCAAGGAGGGAAAAGGAGTGACAAGGAGGGGCAAGGAGGGACAAGGAGGGATAAGGAGGGATAAGGAGGGATAAGGAGGGAAATGGAAGGACAAGGAGGGAAACGGACGGATAAGTAGTGACAAGGAGGGACAAGGATGGAAAAATAGGGAAAAGGAGGGTCAAGGAGGGAAAAGGAGTGACAAGGAGGGACAACGAGGGTCTCGGATGGAAAAGGAGGGATAAGGAGGGAAATGGAAGGACAAGGAGGGAAACGGACGGATAAGTAGTGACAATGAGGGACAAATAGGGAAAAGGAGTGAAAAGGAGGGATATGGAGCGACATGGAGGGACAAGGAGGGTCAAGGAGGGACAAGCAGGGACAAGGAGTGAAAATGAGTGACAAGGAGGGACAAGCAGGGACTAGGAGGGACAAGGAGGGACAAGGAGGGACAAGGAGGTTCAAGGAGGGACAAGGAGGACAAGGAGGGAAAAGGAGGGAAAAGGAGGGCCAATGAGGGACAAGGAGAAACAAGGAGGCACAAGAAGGGATAAGGAGGATCAAGGAGGGAAAAGGAGGGACAAGTAGGGACTTGGAGGGACAATGAGGGTCAGGGATGGTCAAGGATGGTCAAGGAGGGACAAGGAGGACAAAGGAGTGGCAATGAGAGACAATGAGGGACAAGCAGGGACAATAAGGGACAAGGAGGGATAAGGAGTGACAAGGGGGGAAAAGGACGGAAAGGAGTGACAAGGAGGGGCAATGAGGGACAAGTAGGATCTAGGTGGGACATGGAGGGAATATGAGGGTCAAGGCGGTCAAGGAGGGGCAAGGAGGGAACAGAAAGAAAAGGAGGACAAAGGAGGAGCAAAGAGGGACAATCAGGGACAAGGAGGGATAAGGAGGGGCAATGAGGGACAAGGAGGGACCAGGAGGGATCTGGAGGGATATGGTGGGACAAGGAGGGAAAAGGACGGAAAAGGAATGACAAGGAGGGGCAAGGAGGGACAAGGAGGTTCAATGTGGGACAAGGAGGGAAAAGGAGCGAAAAGGAAGGACAAGGAGGGAAAAAGAGGGACAAGGAGGGGAAAGGAGGGACAAGGACGGATAATGAGGGAAAAGGAAGGAAAATGAGGGAAAACGTGTGACAAGGAGGGACAATTAGGGCGCAATGAGGGACAAGGAGTGACAAGGAGGGACAAGGAGAGATAAGGAGGGACCAGGAGGGACAAGAAGTGACAAGGAGGCTCTCGGAGGGAAAAGGATGGACAAGGAGGGAAATGGATGGACATGGAGGGACAAGGAGGGTCAATGAGGGTCAATGAGGGACAAGGAGTGAAAAGAAGGGATAATTAGCGACAAGGAGGGTCAAGGAGTGAAAAGGACGGAAAAGGAGTGACAAGAAGGGACAAGGAGGGTCAATGAGGGACAAGGAGGGAAAAGGAGTGAAAAGGAGGGAAAGGGAGGGATAAGGAGCGACAAGGAGGGACAAGCAATGACAAGGAGGATCAAGTTGTGACGAGGAGGGTCTCGGCGGGTCAAGGAGGGGCAATGTGGGACAAGGAGGGAAAAGGAGGGACAATGAGGGACAAGGTGGGAAAAGGAGGGACAAGGAGGGACAAGGAGTGACAAGGAGGAATACGGAGGGACTAGTAGGGGCAAGGAGAGACAAGGAGGACAAAGGAGGGGCAATGAGGGACAAGAAGGGGGAAGGAGGGACAAGAAGGGAAAGGGAGGGACAAGGAGGGACAAAGAGGGAAAATGATTGAAAGGAGGGAAAAGCAGGACAAAGGAGGGCAAAGGAGGGGCAATGATGGACAAGAAGGAACAAGGAGGGACAATGAGGGTCAAGGAGGGATAAGGAGGGACAAGGACGGGCAATGAGGGACAAGGAGGGACAATTAGGGTCAAGGAGGAACAAGGAGGGACAATGAGGGTCAATGAGGGATAAGGAGGGACAAGGACGGGCAATGAGGGGCGATGAGGGGCAAGGAGGGTCAAGGACGGTAAAGGAGGGTCAAGGAGCGACAAGGAGGGACAATGAGTGAAAAAGAGGGAGAAGCAGGGACAAGGCGGGAAAAGAAGGAGCAATGAGGGACCTTGAGGGACAAGGTGGGCCAATGAGGGACAAGGAAGGACAAGGAGGGACAAGGAGGGAAAAGGACGGAAAAGGAGTGACAAGGAGGGACAAAGAGTGAAAAGGAGGGAAAAGAAGGGATAGTTAGCGACAAGGAGGGTCAAGGAGGGAAAAGGACGGAAAAGGAGTGACAAGGAAGGACAACGATGGTCAATGAGGGACAAGGAGGGAAAAGGAGGGAATAGGAGGGACAAGGAGAGACAAGGAGGACAAAGGAGGGAAAAGCAGGGAAAGGAGGGAAAAGGCGGGAAAGGAGGGAAAAGACGGTACAAGGAGGGACAATGAAGGGCAATGAAGGAAAAGGAGTGATAAGGAGGGCCAAGAAGGGGCAATGAGGGGCAAGTAGGAGCAAGGAGGGACCAGGAGGGACAAGGAGAGACAACGAGGGACAATGAGGGACAAGGAGGGACAAGAAGGGACAAACAGGGACAAGGAAGGACAAGGAGGGACAAGGCGGGACATGGTGGGACAAGACGGGACAAGGAGGGACCAGGAGGAATAAGGAGGTACATGGAGGGGCAATGAGGGACATGAAGGGGCACTGGGGGACAATCTGGGACAAACAGGATCAAGGAGGGACAAATAGGGACAAGGAAGGACAAGGAGGGACAAGTACGGACCAGGAGGGACAATGAGGGTCACGGAGGGACCAGGAGGGACCAGGAGGGTAAAGGAGGGAAAGGAGTGACAATGAGGAACAAGGAGGGAAAAGAAGGGGCAAGGAGGGACCAGGAGGGGCATGGAGAGACAAGGAGGGTCAAGGAGGGAAAAGGAGTGACAAGGAGAAACAAGGAGGGACAAGGAGGGACAAGGAGGGACAAGGAGGGACAAGTGCGGACCAGGAGGGACAATGAGGGTCACGGAGGGACAAGGAGGGACCAGGAGGGACCAGGAGGGTAAAGGAGGGAAAGGAGTGACAAGGAGGAACAAGGAGGGAAAAGAAGGGGCAAGGTGGGACCAGGAGGGGCATGGAGAGACAAGGAGGGTCAAGGAGGGAAAAGGAGTGACAAGGAGAAACAAGGAGGGACAAGGAGGGTCAAGGAGGGACGAGCAGGGACTAGGGGGGTCAAAAAGGGACAAGGAGCGAAAAGGAGGAACAAGGAGGGACAAGGAGGGACAAGGAGGGACCAGGAGGGACCAAGGAGGGACAAGCAGAGACAGGAGGGGCCAGGAGGGAAAAGGAGGGACAAGCGGAGACATGGAGGGACAAGGCAAGACAACGAGGGACAAGGAGGGAAAGGAGGGAAAAGGAGGGACAAGGAAAGACAAGGAGGGAAAAGGGGGGACAATGAAGAGCAATGAGGGAAAAGGAGTGACAAGGTGTGACAAGGAGAAACAAGGTGGGACAAGGAGTGACAATGAGGGACAAGGAGCGACGAGCAGGGTCAAGAAGGGACAATGAGGGAAAAGGAGGACAAAGGTGGGGCAATGAGGGACTAGGAGGGACAAGCAGGGATAAGGAGGGACAAGGAGGGAAAAGGAGTGACAGGAGGAACAAGGAGGGAGAAGGACGGACAAGGAGGGAAAATGAGGGACCAGGAGGGACAAGGAGGGGCAATGAGGGACAAGGTGGGAAAAGGAGGGATTAGAAGGTGCAAGGACGGGCAAGAAGGGACAAGGAGGGACAAGCAGGGAAAAGCAGGGACAAGAAGGGACAAGGAGGGACAAGGAGGAACAAGGATGGACAATGAGGGGCCATGAGGGACAATTAGGGACAAGTACGGACGAGGAGGGACAAAGAGGGTCAAGGAGGGACAAGGAGGGACAAGGAGAGTCAAGGAGTGACAAGGAGGGACAAGGAGCGACAAGCAGGGATAAGGAGGGACAAGCAGAGACATGGAGGGACAAGGAAAGAGAAGGAGGGACAAGGAATGACAAGGAGGGCCAAGGAGGGGCAATGAGGGACAAGCAGAGACAAGGAGGGGCCAGGAGGGAAAGGAGGAAAAAGGAGTGACAGGAGGAACAAGGAGGGACAAGGAGGGACAATCAGGGATAAGGCGGGACAAGCAGAGACATGGAGGGACAAGGCAAGACAACGAGGGACAAGGAGGGAAAAGGAGGGAAAGGAGGGAAAAGGAGTGACAAGGTGTGACAAGGAGAAACAAGAAGGGACAAGGAGGGACAAGGAGTGACAATGAGGGACAAGGAGCGACGAGCAGGGTCAAGAAGGGACAATGAGGGAAAAGGAGGACAAAGGAGGGGCAATGAGGGTCAAGGAGGGACAAGCAGGGATAACGAGGGACAAAGAGGGAAAAGGAGTGACAGGAGGAACAAGGAGGGAGAAGGACGGACAAGGAGGGAAAAGGACGGACAAGGAGGGGCAATGAGGGACAAGGAGGGATAAGAAGGGGCAAGGAGGGACAAGCAGTGACAAGGAGGGAAAAGGAGGGGCAAGGAGGAACAAGGAGGGACAATGAGGGGCCATGAGGGACAAGGAGGGACAGGTACGGACCAGGAGGGACAAGGGGAGATAATGAGGGACAAGGAGGGAAAAGAAGGGACAATGAGGAGCAAGGGGGGACCATGAGGGACAATTAGGGGCAATTAGGGACAAGTACGGACCAGGAGGGTCAAGGAGGGACAAGGATGGTCAAGGAGTGACAAGGAGGGACAAGGAGGGACCAGGAGGGACATGGAGCGACAAGCAGGGATTAGGAGGGACAAGCAGAGACATGGAGGGACAAGGAAAGACAAGGAGGGAAAAGGAGGGACGAGGAATGACAAGGAGGGAAAAGGAGTGACAATGAGGATCAATGAGGGAAAAGGAGTGAAAAGGTGGGCCAAGGAGGGGCAATGAGGGACAAGGCGGGAAAAGGAGGGGCAAGTAGGAGCAAGGAGGGACCAGGAGGGTCAACGAGGTACACGTAGGGACAAGGAGGGACAAGCAGGATCACGGAGCGACAAACAGGCCCAAGGAAGGCCAAGGAGGCGCAAGGAGAGATAAGTAGGGACAAGCAGGGTCAAGGAGGGACAATGAGTGACAAGGAGGGAAAAGGTGGGACCAGGAGGGACAAGGCGGGACAAGGACAGACAAGGAGGGGCAATGAGGGACAAGGTGGGACAAGGAGGGACAAGGAGGGATAAGAAGGGACAAGGACGGGCAAGGAGGGACAAGCAGGGTCAAGCAGTGACATGAAGGAAAAAGGAGGGCCAAGGAGGAACAAGGAGGGACAATGAGGGGCAATATGGGACAAGGAGGGACAAGTACGGACCAGGAGGGACAAGGAGGGATAATGAGGGACAAGGAGGGAACAGAAGGGGCAATGACGAGCAATGAGGACCAGGAGGGACAATTAGGGGCAATGAGGGACAAGGAGGGATAAGTACGGAGGGACAAGGAGGGACTAGGAGGGAAAAGGAGTGACAAGGAGGGCCAAAGAGGGGCAATGAGGTTCAAGTAGGAGCAAGGAGGGTCAAGGAGGGACTAGTAGGGACAAGAAGGGACAAGGAGGGACAAACAGGGACAAGGAAGGACAAGGAGGGTCAAGGAGGGACAAGTAGGGACAAGCAGGATCAAGGAGGGACAAACAGGGACAAGGAGGGACAAGACGGGACAAGGAGGGACAAGGTGGGATAAGGAGGGGCAATGAGGGACAAGGTGGGTAAAGCAGGGACAAGTAGGGACAAGCAGGGTCAAGAAGGGACAATGGGGACAAAAGAGGACAAAGGAGGGGCAATGTGGGACAAGGAGGGACAAGCAGGGATAACGAGGGACAAGGAGGGAAAAGGAGTGACAGGAGGAACAAGGAGGGAGAAGGACGGACAAGGAGGGAAAAAGAAGGACCAGGAGGGACAAGGCGGGACAAGGACGGACAATGAGGGAAAAGGAGGGACAAGTACGGACCAGGAGGGACAAGGGAGGATAATGAGGGACAGGGAGGGAAAAGAAGGGGCAATGAGGAGCAAGGAGGGACCATGAGGGACAATTAGGGGCAATTAGGGACAAGTACGGACCAGGAGGGACAAGGAGGGTCAAGGAGGGACAAGGATGGTCAAGGAGTGACAAGGAGGGACAAGGAGGGACCAGGAGGGACAAGGAGCGACAAGCAGGGATTAGGAGGGACAAGCAGAGACATGGAGGGACAAGGAATGACAAGGAGGGAAAAGGAGTGACAATGAGGATCAATGAGGGAAAAGGAGTGAAAAGGTGGGCCAAGGAGGGGCAATGAGGGACAAGGCGGGAAAAGGAGGGGCAAGTAGGAGCAAGGAGGGACCAGGAGGGTCAACGAGGTACACGTAGGGACAAGAAGGGACAAGGAGGGACAAGCAGGATCAAGGAGCGACAAACAGGCCCAAGGAAGGCCAAGGAGGCGCAAGGAGAGACAAGTAGGGACAAGCAGGGTCAAGGAGGGACAATGAGTGACAAGGAGGGACAATGAGTGACAAGGAGGGAAAAGGTGGGACCAGGAGGGTCAAGGCGGGACAAGGACAGACAAGGAGGGACAAGTACGGACCAGGAGGGACAAGGAGGGATAATGAGGGACAAGGAGGGAAAAGCAGGGGCAATGAAGAGCAATGAGGGACCAGGAGGGACAATTAGGGGCATGGAGAGACAAGGAGGATCAAGGAGGGAAAAGGAGTGATAAGGAGAAACAAGGAGGGACGAGCATGGACTAGGGGGTCAAGAAGGGACAAGGAGGGGCAAGGAGGAACAAGGACGGACAAGGAGGGACAAGGAGGGACCAGGAGGGACAAGGAGAGACAAGGAGTGGCCAGGAGGGTAAAGGAGGGAAAGGAGTGACAAGGAGGAACAAGGAGGGAAAAGAAGGGGCAAAGAGGAGCAAGGAGGGACCAGGAGGGGCATGGATAGACTAGGAGGGAAAAGGAGGGAAAAGAAGAAGCAAAGAGGAGCAAGGAGGGCAAGGAGGGACAAGGAGGGTCAAGTAGGGTCAATGAGGGACAAGGAGGCAAAAGGAGGTATAAGGAGCGACAAGGAAAGTCATGGAGGGAAAAGCAGGGACAAGGAGGGACAAGGAGCGACAAGGTGGGATAAGGAGGTACAAGGAGGGACAATTTGGGAAAAAGAGGGTCAAGGAGGGACAAGCAGGGACAGGGAGGGACAAGGAGGGAAAAGGAGGGGCAATGAGGGGCAAGGAGTGGCCAGGAGGGTAAAGGAGGGAAAGGAGTGGCAAGGAGGAACAAGGAGGGAAAAGAAGGGGCAAGGAGGAGCAAGAAGGGACCAGGAGGGACATGGATAGACTAGGAGGGAGAAGGAGGGAAAAGAAGGGGCAAAGAGGAGCAAGGAGGAGCAAGGAGGGACAAGGAGGGTCAAGGAGTGACAATGAGGGACAAGGAGGGACGAGCATGGACTAGGGGGGTCAAGAAGGGACAATGAGAGAAAAGGAGGGGCAAGGAGGGACAAGGAGGGACCAGGAGTACCAATGAGGGACAAGGAGGGTCAAGGAGGGACAAGAAGGGACAAGGAGGGACAAGGAGGGACAATTAGGGACAAGCAGGATCAAGGAGGGACAAGGCGGGACAAGGAGGGACCAGGAGGGATAAGGAGGTACATGGAGGGGCAATGAGGGACATGAAGGGGCACTGGGGGACAAGCAGGGACAAGAAGGGACAAGCAGGATCAAGGAGGGACAAATAGGAACAAGGAAGGACAAGGAGGGACAGGGAGGGACAAGTACGGACCAGGAGGGACAAGTACGGACCAGGAGGGACAAGGAGGGTCACGGAGGGACAAGGAGAGACAAGGAGGGACCAGGAGGGTAAAGGAGGGAAAGGAGGAACAAGGAGGGAAGAGAAGGGGCAAGGAGGAGCAAGGAGGGACCAGGAGGGGCATGGAGAGACAAGGAGGGTCAAGGAGGGAAAAGGAGTGACAAGGAGAAACAAGGAGGGACGAGCATGGCCTAGGGGGGTCAAGAAGGGACAAGGAGGGGCAAGGAGGAACAAGGACGGACAAGGAGGGACAAGGAGGGACCAGGAGGGACAAGGAGGGGCCAGGAGGGTAAAGGAGGGAAAGGAGTGACAAGGAGGAACAAGGAGGGAAAAGAAGGGGCAAGGAGGAGCAAGGAGGGACCAGGAGGGGCATGGATAGACTAGGAGGGAAAAGGAGGGAAAAGGAGGGAAAAGGAGGGAAAAGGAGGGAAAAGGAGGGAAAAGAAGGGGCAAAGAGAAGCAAGAAGGGCAAGGAGGGACTAGGAGGGAAAAGAGTGACAAGGTAAAACAAGGAGGGTCAAGGAGTGACAATGAGGGTCAAGGAGGGACGAGCAGGGTCAAGGAGGGACAAGGAGGGGCCAGGAGGGACTAGGAGGGAAAGGAGTGACAAGGAAAAACAAGGAGGGACAAGGAGGGACGAGCAGGGACTAGGGGGTCAAAAAGGGACAAGGAGGGAAAAGGAGGGAAAAGGAGGGGCAAGGAGGAACAAGGAGGGTCAAGGAGGGACCAGAAGGGACAAGGCGGGACAAGGACGGACAAGGAGGGACCAGGAGGGACAAGGCGGGACAAGGACGGACAAGGAGGGACAAGGAGGGACAAGGAGGGACAAGGAGGGCCAAGGAGGGACAAGGAGGGACAAGGAGGGATAAGGAGGGAAAAGGAGGGAAAAGAAGGGGCAAGGAGGAGCAAGGAGGGACCAGGAGGGAAAAGGAGGGAAAGGAGTGACAAGTAGGAACAAGGAGGGACAAGGAGGGACAAGGAGGGACAAGGAGGGTCAAGGAGGGACAATGAGGAACAAGGAGGGACATTGAGAGACAAGTAGGGAAAAGGAGTGACAAGGAGGAACAAGGAGGGACAATGAGGGACAAGGAAGCAGAAGGAGTGACAAGGAGGAACAAGAAGGGACAAGGAGTGAAAAGGAGGGGCAATGAGAGACAAGGATGGAAAAGGATTGACAAGGAGGGACAACGTGGGACAAGGAAAAACAAGAAGGGACAAGGACGGGCAAGGAGAGACAAGGAGGATTAAGGAGGGACAAGCAGGGACAAGGAGGGACAAGGACGGAAAAGGAGTGATAAGGAGGGACAAGGAGGGGCAATGAGGGACCAGGAGGGACAAGCAGGGTCAAGGAGGGACAAACAGGGATAAGCAGGGACAAGGAGGGTCAAGGAGGGACGAGGAGGAACAAGGAGGGACAAGGAGAGACAAGGAGGGAGAAGGAGGGACAAGTAAGAGCAAGGAGGGGCCAGGAGGGCCAACGAGGGACTAGGTAGGACAGGAAGGGACAAGGAGGGAGAAGCAGGATCAAGGAGCGACAAACAGGCCTAAGGAAGGACAAGGAGGGGCAAGGAGAGACAAGTAGGGACAAGCAGGTTCAAGTAGGGCAATGAGTGACAAGGAGGGTAAATGAGGGACAATGCGGGACAAGGACGGACATGGAGGGGCAATGAGGGATAAGGTGGGACAAGGAGGGATAAGAAGGGACAAGGACGGGCAAGGAGGGACAAGCAGGGACATGAAGGGAAAAGGAGGGCCAAGGAGGAACAAGGAGGGACAATGAGGGGCAATAAGGGACAAGGAGGGACAAGTACGGACCAGGAGGGACAAGGACGGAAAAGAAGGGGCAATGAAGAGCAAGGAGTGACCAGGAGGGACAATTGGGGGCAATGAGGGACAAGGAGAGACAAAGAGGGTCAAGGAGGGACAAGGAGGGACAAGGAGAGACAACGAGGGACAACGAGGGACAAGCAGGGACAAGGAGGGACAAGGAAAGACAAGGAGGGACAAGGAGGGAAAAGCAGGGAAAGGAGGGTCAAGGAGGGAAAAGGCGTAACAAGGAGGGACAATGAAGGGCAATGAGGGAAAAGGAGTGACAATGAGGGCAATGAGACAAAAGGAGTGACAAGGATGGCCAAGGAGGGGCAATGAGGGACAAGGCGGGAAAAGGAGGGGCAAGTAAGAGCAAGGAGGGGCCAGGAGGGCCAACGAGGGACTAGGTGGGACAGGAAGGGACAAGGAGGGAGAAGCAGGATCAAGGAGCGACAAACAGGCCTAAGGAAGGACAAGGAGGGGCAAGGAGAGACAAGTAGGGACAAGCAGGTTCAAGTAGGGACAATGAGTGACAAGGAGAGTAAATGAGGGACAATGCGGGACAAGGACGGACATGGAGGGGCAATGAGGGATAAGGTGGGACAAGGAGGGATAAGAAGGGACAAGGACGGTCAAGGAGGGTCAAGGAGCGACAAGAAGGGACTATGAATGAAAAAGAGGGACACGGAGGGAAAAGAACTCCTTCTTTTCCCTCCGTGTCAATGAGGTCAATGAGGGACAATGAGGGACACGCAGGGACATCAGGGACAAGGAGGGCCAATGAGGCACAAGGAAGGACAAGGAGGGACAAGGAGGGACAAAGACGAACAAAGAGGGAGAAGGAGGGAGACGGAGTGGCAAGGAGGGACAAAGAGGAACAAAGAGGGTGAAGGAGTGGCAAGGAGTGACAAGGAGGTAAAAGGAGGGGCAATAAGGGACAAGGAGGACCAGGGAGGGACAAGGAGGACAAAGGAGCGGCAATGAGGAGCAATGAGGGACCAGGAGGGAAAAAGAGTGAGAAGAAGCGACAAGGAGGGGCAAGGAGGGAAAAGGAGGGAAAAAGAGGGAAAAGGAGTGACAAGGAGGGACAAGGAGGGAAAATTATTGTAAAGGAGTGACAAGGAGAGACAAGGAGCGAAAAAGAAGACAAAGGAGGGGCAATGATGAGCAATGAGGGTCCATGAGGGAAAACGAGTGACAAGAAGGGACTAGGAGGGGTAAGGAGGGGTAAGGAGAGACAAGGCGATAAAAGGAGGGAAAGGAGTGACAAGGAGGGACAAGGAGTGATAAGGAGGGGCAATGAGGGACAAGGAGGGAAAAGGAATGACAAGTAGGGACTTGGAGGGACAATGAGGGTCAGGGATGGTCAAGGAGGACAAAGGAGTGCCAATTAGAGACAATGTTGTCCCTCATTGTCTCTAATTGGCACAGGGACAAGCAGGGACAATAACGGACAAGGAGAGATAAGGAGGGAAAGGAGTGACAAGGAGGGAAAAGGACGGAAAAGGAGTGACAAGGAGGGGAAATGAGGGGCACTGAGGGACAAGGAGGGAGAAGGAGGGACAAGCAGGAACTAGGTGGGACATGGAGGGAATATGAGGGTCAAGGAGGGGCAAGGAGGGAACAGAAAGAAAAGGAGGACAAAGGAGGGATAAGGAGGGACAAGGAGGGAAAAGGACGGAAAAGGAGTTACAAGGAGGGGCAAGGAGATACAAAGAGGTTCAATGAGGGACAAGTAGTAGGCAAGGAGGTACAAGGAGGGTCAAGGAGCGACAAGGAGGGACAATGAGTGAAAAAGAGGGACAAGCAGGGACAAGGAGTGACAATGAGGGACAAGGAGGGATGAAGAGGGAGAAGGAGTGGCAAGGAGGGACAAGTTGTAGGCAAGGAGGTACACGGAGGGTCAAGGAGCGACAAGGAGGGACAATGAGTGAAAAAGAGTGACAAGCAGGGACGAGGATTGACGAAGAGGGAGAAGGAGTGGCAAGGAGCGACAATGAGGGTCAAGGATGGTCAAGGAGTGACAATGAGGGACAGGTAGGGACAAGGAGGGGCAATGAGGAGCAATGAGGGACCAGGAGGGAAAAAGAGTGTCAAGAAGGGACAAGGAGGGGTAAGGAGAGACCAGGAGAGAAAAGTAGGGAAAGGAGTGACAAGGCGGGACAAGTAGCGAAAATGATTGAAAGGAGTGACAAGGAGGGACAATGAGGGTCAAGGAGGGACAAGGAGGGTCAAGGAGGGAAAAGGAGTGACAAGGAGGGGCAAGGAGGGACAAGGAGGGATAAGGAGGGATAAGGAGGGATAAGGAGGGAAATGGAAGGACAAGGAGGGAAACGGACGGATAAGTAGTGACAAGGAGGGACAAGGATGGAAAAATAGGGAAAAGGAGGGTCAAGGAGGGTCAAGGAGGGAAAAGGAGTGACAAGGAGGGACAACGAGGGTCTCGGATGGAAAAGGAGGGATAAGGAGGGAAATGGAAGGACAAGGAGGGAAACGGACGGATAAGTAGTGACAATGAGGGACAAATAGGGAAAAGGAGTGAAAAGGAGGGATATGGAGCGACATGGAGGGACAAGGAGGGTCAAGGAGGGACAAGCAGGGACAAGGAGTGAAAATGAGTGACAAGGAGGGACAAGCAGGGACTAGGAGGGACAAGGAGGGACAAGGAGGGACAAGGAGGTTCAAGGAGGGACAAGGAGGACAAGGAGGGAAAAGGAGGGAAAAGGAGGGCCAATGAGGGACAAGGAGAAACAAGGAGGCACAAGAAGGGATAAGGAGGATCAAGGAGGGAAAAGGAGGGACAAGTAGGGACTTGGAGGGACAATGAGGGTCAGGGATGGTCAAGGATGGTCAAGGAGGGACAAGGAGGACAAAGGAGTGGCAATGAGAGACAATGAGGGACAAGCAGGGACAATAAGGGACAAGGAGGGATAAGGAGTGACAAGGGGGGAAAAGGACGGAAAGGAGTGACAAGGAGGGGCAATGAGGGACAAGTAGGATCTAGGTGGGACATGGAGGGAATATGAGGGTCAAGGCGGTCAAGGAGGGGCAAGGAGGGAACAGAAAGAAAAGGAGGACAAAGGAGGAGCAAAGAGGGACAATCAGGGACAAGGAGGGATAAGGAGGGGCAATGAGGGACAAGGAGGGACCAGGAGGGATCTGGAGGGATATGGTGGGACAAGGAGGGAAAAGGACGGAAAAGGAATGACAAGGAGGGGCAAGGAGGGACAAGGAGGTTCAATGTGGGACAAGGAGGGAAAAGGAGCGAAAAGGAAGGACAAGGAGGGAAAAAGAGGGACAAGGAGGGGAAAGGAGGGACAAGGACGGATAATGAGGGAAAAGGAAGGAAAATGAGGGAAAACGTGTGACAAGGAGGGACAATTAGGGCGCAATGAGGGACAAGGAGTGACAAGGAGGGACAAGGAGAGATAAGGAGGGACCAGGAGGGACAAGGAGTGACAAGGAGGCTCTCGGAGGGAAAAGGAAGGACAAGGAGGGAAATGGATGGACATGGAGGGACAAGGAGGGTCAATGAGGGTCAATGAGGGACAAGGAGTGAAAAGAAGGGATAATTAGCGACAAGGAGGGTCAAGGAGTGAAAAGGACGGAAAAGGAGTGACAAGAAGGGACAAGGAGGGTCAATGAGGGACAAGGAGGGAAAAGGAGTGAAAAGGAGGGAAAGGGAGGGATAAGGAGCGACAAGGAGGGACAAGCAATGACAAGGAGGATCAAGTTGTGACGAGGAGGGTCTCGGCGGGTCAAGGAGGGGCAATGTGGGACAAGGAGGGAAAAGGAGGGACAATGAGGGACAAGGTGGGAAAAGGAGGGACAAGGAGGGACAAGGAGTGACAAGGAGGAATACGGAGGGACTAGTAGGGGCAAGGAGAGACAAGGAGGACAAAGGAGGGGCAATGAGGGACAAGAAGGGGCAAGGAGGGACAAGAAGGGAAAGGGAGGGACAAGGAAGGACAAAGAGGGAAAATGATTGAAAGGAGGGAAAAGCAGGACAAAGGAGGGCAAAGGAGGGGCAATGATGGACAAGAAGGAACAAGGAGGGACAATGAGGGTCAAGGAGGGATAAGGAGGGACAAGGACGGGCAATGAGGGACAAGGAGGGACAATTAGGGTCAAGGAGGAACAAGGAGGGACAATGAGGGTCAATGAGGGATAAGGAGGGACAAGGACGGGCAATGAGGGGCGATGAGGGGCAAGGAGGGTCAAGGACGGTAAAGGAGGGTCAAGGAGCGACAAGGAGGGACAATGAGTGAAAAAGAGGGAGAAGCAGGGACAAGGCGGGAAAAGAAGGAGCAATGAGGGACCTTGAGGGACAAGGAGGGCCAATGAGGGACAAGGAAGGACAAGGAGGGACAAGGAGGGAAAAGGACGGAAAAGGAGTGACAAGGAGGGACAAAGAGGGACAAGGAGGGACAAGGAGTGAAAAGGAGGGAAAAGAAGGGATAGTTAGCGACAAGGAGGGTCAAGGAGGGAAAAGGACGGAAAAGGAGTGACAAGGAAGGACAACGATGGTCAATGAGGGACAAGGAGGGAAAAGGAGGGAATAGGAGGGACAAGGAGAGACAAGGAGGACAAAGGAGGGAAAAGCAGGGAAAGGAGGGAAAAGGCGGGAAAGGAGGGAAAAGACGGTACAAGGAGGGACAATGAAGGGCAATGAAGGAAAAGGAGTGATAAGGAGGGCCAAGAAGGGGCAATGAGGGGCAAGTAGGAGCAAGGAGGGACCAGGAGGGACAAGGAGAGACAACGAGGGACAATGAGGGACAAGGAGGGACAAGAAGGGACAAACAGGGACAAGGAAGGACAAGGAGGGACAAGGCGGGACATGGAGGGACAAGACGGGACAAGGAGGGAACAGGAGGAATAAGGAGGTACATGGAGGGGCAATGAGGGACATGAAGGGGCACTGGGGGACAATCTGGGACAAACAGGATCAAGGAGGGACAAATAGGGACAAGGAAGGACAAGGAGGGACAAGTACGGACCAGGAGGGACAATGAGGGTCACGGAGGGACCAGGAGGGTAAAGGAGGGAAAGGAGTGACAATGAGGAACAAGGAGGGAAAAGAAGGGGCAAGGAGGGACCAGGAGGGGCATGGAGAGACAAGGAGGGTCAAGGAGGGAAAAGGAGTGACAAGGAGAAACAAGGAGGGACAAGGAGGGACAAGGAGGGACAAGGAGGGACAAGTGCGGACCAGGAGGGACAATGAGGGTCACGGAGGGACAAGGAGGGACCAGGAGGGACCAGGAGGGTAAAGGAGGGAAAGGAGTGACAAGGAGGAACAAGGAGGGAAAAGAAGGGGCAAGGTGGGACCAGGAGGGGCATGGAGAGACAAGGAGGGTCAAGGAGGGAAAAGGAGTGACAAGGAGAAACAAGGAGGGACAAGGAGGGTCAAGGAGGGACGAGCAGGGACTAGGGGGGTCAAAAAGGGACAAGGAGCGAAAAGGAGGAACAAGGAGGGACAAGGAGGGACAAGGAGGGACAAGGAGGGACCAGGAGGGACAAGCAGAGACAGGAGGGGCCAGGAGGGAAAAGGAGGGAAAGGAGGAAAAAGGAGTGACAGGAGGAACAAGGAGGGACAATCAGGGATAAGGCGGGACAAGCGGAGACATGGAGGGACAAGGCAAGACAACGAGGGACAAGGAGGGAAAGGAGGGAAAAGGAGGGACAAGGAAAGACAAGGAGGGAAAAGGGGGGACAATGAAGAGCAATGAGGGAAAAGGAGTGACAAGGTGTGACAAGGAGAAACAAGGTGGGACAAGGAGTGACAATGAGGGACAAGGAGCGACGAGCAGGGTCAAGAAGGGACAATGAGGGAAAAGGAGGACAAAGGTGGGGCAATGAGGGACTAGGAGGGACAAGCAGGGATAAGGAGGGACAAGGAGGGAAAAGGAGTGACAGGAGGAACAAGGAGGGAGAAGGACGGACAAGGAGGGAAAATGAGGGACCAGGAGGGACAAGGTGGGAAAAGGAGGGATTAGAAGGTGCAAGGACGGGCAAGAAGGGACAAGGAGGGACAAGCAGGGAAAAGCAGGGACAAGAAGGGACAAGGAGGGACAAGGAGGAACAAGGATGGACAATGAGGGGCCATGAGGGACAATTAGGGACAAGTACGGACGAGGAGGGACAAAGAGGGTCAAGGAGGGACAAGGAGGGACAAGGAGGGTCAAGGAGTGACAAGGAGGGACAAGGAGCGACAAGCAGGGATAAGGAGGGACAAGCAGAGACATGGAGGGACAAGGAAAGAGAAGGAGGGACAAGGAATGACAAGGAGGGCCAAGGAGGGGCAATGAGGGACAAGCAGAGACAAGGAGGGGCCAGGAGGGAAAGGAGGAAAAAGGAGTGACAGGAGGAACAAGGAGGGACAAGGAGGGACAATCAGGGATAAGGCGGGACAAGCAGAGACATGGAGGGACAAGGCAAGACAACGAGGGACAAGGAGGGAAAAGGAGGGACAAGGAGGGACAAGGAAAGACAAGGAGGGAAAGGAGGGAAAAGGAGGGACAATGAGGAGCAATGAGGGAAAAGGAGTGACAAGGTGTGACAAGGAGAAACAAGAAGGGACAAGGAGGGACAAGGAGTGACAATGAGGGACAAGGAGCGACGAGCAGGGTCAAGAAGGGACAATGAGGGAAAAGGAGGACAAAGGAGGGGCAATGAGGGTCAAGGAGGGACAAGCAGGGATAACGAGGGACAAGGAGGGACAAAGAGGGAAAAGGAGTGACAGGAGGAACAAGGAGGGAGAAGGACGGACAAGGAGGGAAAAGGACGGACAAGGAGGGGCAATGAGGGACATGGAGGGATAAGAAGGGGCAAGGAGGGACAAGGAGGGACAAGCAGTGACAAGGAGGGAAAAGGAGGGGCAAGGAGGAACAAGGAGGGACAATGAGGGGCCATGAGGGACAAGGAGGGACAGGTACGGACCAGGAGGGACAAGGGGAGATAATGAGGGACAAGGAGGGAAAAGAAGGGACAATGAGGAGCAAGGGGGGACCATGAGGGACAATTAGGGGCAATTAGGGACAAGTACGGACCAGGAGGGTCAAGGAGGGACAAGGATGGTCAAGGAGTGACAAGGAGGGACAAGGAGGGACCAGGAGGGACATGGAGCGACAAGCAGGGATTAGGAGGGACAAGCAGAGACATGGAGGGACAAGGAAAGACAAGGAGGGAAAAGGAGGGACGAGGAATGACGAGGAATGACAAGGAGGGAAAAGGAGTGACAATGAGGATCAATGAGGGAAAAGGAGTGAAAAGGTGGGCCAAGGAGGGGCAATGAGGGACAAGGCGGGAAAAGGAGGGGCAAGTAGGAGCAAGGAGGGACCAGGAGGGTCAACGAGGTACACGTAGGGACAAGGAGGGACAAGCAGGATCACGGAGCGACAAACAGGCCCAAGGAAGGCCAAGGAGGCGCAAGGAGAGATAAGTAGGGACAAGCAGGGTCAAGGAGGGACAATGAGTGACAAGGAGGGAAAAGGTGGGACCAGGAGGGACAAGGAGGGATAAGAAGGGACAAGGACGGGCAAGGAGGGACAAGCAGGGACAAGCAGTGACATGAAGGAAAAAGGAGGGCCAAGGAGGGACAATGAGGGGCAATGAGGGGCAATATGGGACAAGGAGGGACAAGTACGGACCAGGAGGGACAAGGAGGGATAATGAGGGACAAGGAGGGAACAGAAGGGGCAATGACGAGCAATGAGGGACCAGGAGGGACAATTAGGGGCAATGAGGGACAAGGAGGGATAAGTACGGAGGGACAAGAAGGGACTAGGAGGGAAAAGGAGTGACAAGGAGGGCCAAAGAGGGGCAATGAGGTTCAAGTAGGAGCAAGGAGGGTCAAGGAGGGACTAGTAGGGACAAGAAGGGACAAGGAGGGACAAACAGGGACAAGGAAGGACAAGGAGGGTCAAGGAGGGACAATGAGGGACAAGTAGGGACAAGCAGGATCAAGCAGGGACAAACAGGGACAAGGAGGGACAAGGAGGGACAAGGTGGGATAAGGAGGGGCAATGAGGGACAAGGTGGGTAAAGCAGGGACAAGTAGGGACAAGCAGGGTCAAGAAGGGACAATGGGGACAAAAGAGGACAAAGGAGGGGCAATGTGGGACAAGGAGGGACAAGCAGGGATAACGAGGGACAAGGAGGGAAAAGGAGTGACAGGAGGAACAAGGAGGGAGAAGGACGGACAAGGAGGGAAAAAGAAGGACCAGGAGGGACAAGGCGGGACAAGGACGGACAATGAGGGAAAAGGAGGGACAAGTACGGACCAGGAGGGACAAGGGAGGATAATGAGGGACAGGGAGGGAAAAGAAGGGGCAATGAGGAGCAAGGAGGGACCATGAGGGACAATTAGGGGCAATTAGGGACAAGTACGGACCAGGAGGGACAAGGAGGGTCAAGGAGGGACAAGGATGGTCAAGGAGTGACAAGGAGGGACAAGGAGGGACCAGGAGGGACAAGGAGCGACAAGCAGGGATTAGGAGGGACAAGCAGAGACATGGAGGGACAAGGAATGACAAGGAGGGAAAAGGAGTGACAATGGGGATCAATGAGGGAAAAGGAGTGAAAAGGTGGGCCAAGGAGGGGCAATGAGGGACAAGGCGGGAAAAGGAGGGGCAAGTAGGAGCAAGGAGGGACCAGGAGGGTCAACGAGGTACACGTAGGGACAAGAAGGGACAAGGAGGGACAAGCAGGATCAAGGAGCGACAAACAGGCCCAAGGAAGGCCAAGGAGGCGCAAGGAGAGACAAGTAGGGACAAGCAGGGTCAAGGAGGGACAATGAGTGACAAGGAGGGACAATGAGTGACAAGGAGGGAAAAGGTGGGACCAGGAGGGTCAAGGCGGGACAAGGACAGACAAGGAGGGACAAGTACGGACCAGGAGGGGCAAGGAGGGATAATGAGGGACAAGGAGGGAAAAGAAGGGGCAATGAAGAGCAATGAGGGACCAGGAGGGACAATTAGGGGCAATGAGGGACAAGGAGGGATAAGTACGGAGGGACAAGGAGGGACTAGGAGGGAAAAGGAGTGACAAGGAGGGCCAAGGAGGGGCAATGAGGTTCAAGTAGGAGCAAGGAGGGTCAAGGAGGGACAAGTAGGGACAAGGAGGGACAAGAAGGGACAAGGAGGGACAAACAGGGAAAGGAGGGACAATGAGGGACAAGTAGGGACAAGCAGGATCAAGGAGGGACTAACAGGGACAAGGCGGGACAAGGAGGGACAAGACGGGACAAGGAGGGACAAGGTGGGATAAGGAGGGGCAATGAGGGACAAGGTGGGTAAAGCAGGGACAGGGAGGGACAAGTAGGGACAAGCAGGGTCAAGAAGGGACAATGAGGGAAAAAGAGGACAAAGGAGGGGCACTGAGGGACATGCAGGGATAACGAGGGAAAAAGAGGGAAAAGGAGTGACAGGAGGAACAAGGAGGGAGAAGGACGGACAAGGTGGGACAAGTTGGAACAAGTTGGGACAAGGAAAAACAAGAAGGGACAAGGACGGGCAATGAGGGACCAGGAGGGACAAGCAGGGACAAGGAGGGTCAAGGACGGACAAGGCGGGACAAGTACGGACCAGGATGGACAAGTAGGGATAAGGAGGGAAAAGAAGGGGCAAGGAGGAGCAAGGAGGGACCAGTAGGGAAAAGGAGGGGCAATGAGGGACAAGGAGGGACAAGCAGGGATGACGAGGGACAAGGAGGGAAAATGAGGCAAAAGGAGGACAAAGGAGGGACAATGAGGGACAATGAGGGACAAGGAGGGACAAGCAGGGACAATGAGGGACAAGGCCGGACAAGGAGGGACAAGGAGGGACAAGGAGGAACAAGGAGGGTCAAGGAGGGTCAAGGAGGGACAAGATGGACAAGGGAAAGACAAGGAGGGACAAGTAGGGACAAGTACGGACCAGGAGGGACAATGAGGGTCACGGAGGGACAAGGAGGGACAAGGAGGGACCAGGAGGGTAAAGGAGGGAAAGGAGTGACAAGGAGAAACAAGGAGGGACAAGGAGGGTCAAGGAGGGACAAGAAGGGACAAGGAGGGACAAGCAGAGACAAGGAGGGGCCAGGAGGGAAAGGAGTGACAGGAGGAACAAGGAGGGACAATCAGGGATAAGGCGGGACAAGCAGAGACATGGACGGACAAGGCAAGACATCGAGGGACAAGGAGGGAAGAGGAGGGAAAGGAGGGAAAAGGAGGGACAAGGAGGAAAAGGAGAAACAAGGAGGGACAATGAGGAGCAATGAGGGAAAAGTGACAAGGTGTGACAAGGAGAAACAAGAAGGGACAAGGAGGGACAAGGAGTGACAATGAGGGACAAGGAGCGACGAGCAGGGTCAAGAAGGGACAATGAGGGAAAAGGAGGGGCAATGAGGGTCAAGGAGGGACATGCAGGGATAACGAGGGACAAAGAGGGAAAAGGAGTGACAGGAGGAACAAGGAGGGAGAAGGACGGACAAGGAGGGAAAAGGAGGGACCAGGTGGGACCAGGTGGGACAAGGACGGACAAGGAGGGGCAATGAGAGACAAGGTGGGACAAGGAGGGATAAGAAGGGGCAAGGACGGGCAAGGAGGGACAAGGAGGGATAATGAGGGACAAGGAGGGAAAAGAAGGGGCAATGGGGAGCAAGGAGGGACCAGGAGGGACAATTAGGGGCAATGAGGGACAAGGAGGCGTAAGTACGGAGGGACAAGGAGGGACAAGGAGGGACAAGGAGGGACAAGGAGGGACAAGGAGGGACTAGGAGGGACTAGGAGGGAAAAGGAGTGACAAGGAGGGCCAAGGAGGGGCAATGAGGTTCAAGTAGGAGCAAGGAGGGTCAAGGAGGGACTAGTAGGGACAAGGAGGGACAAGAAGGGACAAGGAGGGACAAGCAGGGACAAGGAAGGACAAGGAGGGTCAAGGAGGGACAAGGAGGGACAAGTAGGGACAAGTAGGGACAAGCAGGATCAAGGAGGGACAAACAGGGACAAGGCAGGACAAGGAGGGGCAAGACGGGACAAGGAGGGACAAGGTGGGATAAGGAGAGGTAATGAGGGACAAGGTGGGTAAAGCAGGGACAGGGAGCGACAAGTAGGGACAAGCAGGGTCAAGAAGGGATAATGAGGGAAAAAGAGGACAAAGGAGGGGCAATGAGGGACAAGGAGGGACAAGCAGGGATAACGAGGGACAAGGAGGGAAAAGGAGTGACCGGAGGAACAAGGAGGGAGAAGGACGGACAAGGAGGGAAAAGGAGGGACAAGGCGGGACAAGGACGGACAATGAGGGAAAAGGAGGGACAAGGAGGGACAAGTACGGACCAGGAGTGACAAGGGGGGATAATGAGGGACAAGGAGGGAAAAGAAGGGGCAATGAGGAGCAAGGAGGGACCATGAGGGACAATTAGGGGCAATTAGGGACAAGTACGGAGCAGGAGGGACAAGGAGGGTCATGGAGGGACAAGGATGGTCAAGGAGTGACACGGAGGGGCAAGGAGGGACAAGGAGCGACAAGCAGGGATTAGGAGGGACAAGCAGAGACATGGAGGGACAAGGAAAGACAAGGAGGGACAAGGAGGGACAAGGAATGACAAGGAGTGACAAGGAATGACAAGGAGGAAAAAGGAGGGACAATGAGGGACATGAAGGGAAGAAGGGACAAGGAGGGACAAACAGGGACAACGAGGGACAAGGAGGGACAAGGAGGGTCAAGGAGGGACATGGAGGGACAAGGAGGGACAAGGAGGGACAAGGAGGGACTAGGAGGGAAAAGGAGTGACAAGGAGGGGCAAGGAGGGACACGGAGGGCCAAGGAGGGATAAGGAGGGAAAAGAAGGGGCAAGGAGGAGCAAGGAGGGACCAGGAGGGACAATGAGGGATAAGGAGGGAAAAGAAGGGGCAAGGAGGAGCAAGGAGGGAAAAGGAGGGAAAGGAGTGACAAGGAGGAACAATGTGGGACACGGAGGGCCAAGGAGGGAAAAGTACGGACCAGGATGGACAAGTAGGGATAAGGAGGGAAAAGAAGGGGCAAGGAGGAGTAAGGAGGGACCAGTAGGGAAAAGGAGGGGCAATGAGGGACAAGGAGGGACAAGCAGGGATAACGAGGGACAAGGTGGGAAAATGAGGTAAAAGGAGAACAAAGGAGGGACAATGAGGGACAAGGAGGGACAATGAGGGACAATGAGGGACAGGGACGGACAAGCAGGGACAATGAGGGACAAGGAGTGACAAGTACGGACCAGGAGGGACAAGTAGGGACAAGGAGGGTCAAGGAGGGACAAGGAGGGACAAGGAAGGACAAGGATGGACAAGGAGGGACAAGGAGAGACAACGAGGGACAACGAGGGACAAGTAGGGATAAGCAGGGACAAGGAGGGACAAGGAAAGACAAGGAGGGACAAGGAGGGAAAAGCAGGGAAAGGAGGGAAAAGGAGGGAAAGGAGGGAAAAGATGGAACAAGGAGGGACAATGAAGGGCAATGATGGAAAAGGAGGGCCAAGAAGGGGCAATGAGGGGCAAGTAGGAGCAAGGAGGGACCAGGAGGGACAAGTAGGGACAAGAAGGGGCAAGGAGGGACAAGCAGGATCAAGGAGGGACAAACAGGGACAAGGAAGGTCAAGGAGGGACAATTAGGGACAACCAGGATCAAGGAGTGACAAACAGGGACAAGGCGTGACAAGGAGTGACAAGGAGGGACAAGACGGGACAAGGAGGACCATAAGGGAAAAGGAGGTACATGGAGGGGCCATGAGTGACATGAAGGGGCACTGGGGGACAAGCAGGGACAAGAAGGGACAAGCAGGATCAAGGAGGGACAAATAGGGACAAGGAAGGACAAGGAGGGACACGTAGGGACAAGGAGGGACAAGTACGGACCGGGAGGGACAATGAGGGTCACGGAGGGACAAGGAGACACAAGGAGTGACCAGGAGGGTAAAGGAGGGAAAGGAGTGACAAGGAGGAACAAGGAGGGAAAAGAAGGGGCAAGGAGGGACCAGGAGGGGCATGTAGAGACAAGGAGGGTCAAGGAGGGACGAACTGGGACTTGGAGGGTCAAGGAGGGAAAATGAGGTAAAAGGAGGACAAAGGAGCGACAATGAGGGACAAGCAAGGACAATGAGGGATAAGGACGGACAAGGAGGGACAAGTACGGACCAGGAGGGACAAGGAGGAACAAGTAGGGTTAAGGAGGGACAAGGATGGATAAGGAGGGATAAGGAGGGACCAGGATGGGCAAGGAGGGATAAGGAGGGAAAAGAAGGGGCAAGGAGGAGCAAGGAGGGACCAGAAGGGAAAAGGAGGGAAAGGAGTGACAAGGAGGAACAAGGAGGGACAATGAGGGCCAATGAGGGACAATGTGGGACACGGAGGGCCTAGGAGGGACAAGTACGGAAAAGGATGGACCAGGATGGACAAGTAGGGATAAGGAGGGATAAGGAGGGAAAAGAAGGGACTAGGGTAAAGGAGGGTAAAGGAGGTTAAAGGAGGGTCAACGAGGGACAAGTACGGACCAAGAGGGACAAGGAGGGACAAGGAGGGACAAGCTGGAATAAGGAGGGACAAGCAGAGACATGGAGGGACAAGGAAAGACAACGAGGGACAAGGAGGGAAAAGGAGGGACAAGGAAAGACAAGGAGGGAAAGGATGGAAAAGGATGTACAAGGAGGGACAATTAGGGGCAATGAGGCAAAAGGAGTGACAAGGAGGGGCAATGAGGGACAAGGCGGGAAAAGGAGGGGCAAGTAAGAGCAAGGATTGACCAGGAGGGTAAAGGAGGGTCAACGAGGGACAAGTAGGGACTAGGAGGACAGGAAGGGACAAGGAGGGAGAAACAGGATCAAGGAGCGATAAACAGGCCCAAGGAAGGACAAGCAGGGTCAAGGAGGGACAATTAGTGACAAGGAGGGACAAGCAGGGACAATGAGGGACAAGGACGGACAATGAGGGACAAGTACGGACCAGGAGGAACAAGGAGGGGTAAGGAGGGACAAGGATGGACAAGGAGGGACCAGGAGGGACAAGGAGGGCAAGAAGTGTCAACGAGAGACAAGGAGATACAAGGAGGGACCAGGAGGGACCTGAGGGAAAAATTGGGAAAGGAGTAACAAGGAGGGTCAAGGAGTGACAAGGAGGTATAAGGAGGGACAAGCAGAGACAGGGAGGGACAAGGAAAGACAAGGAGGGAAAAGGAGAGACAAGGAGGGAAAGGAGGGAAAAGGAGGAACAAGGAGGGACAATGAGGCAAAAGTAGTGACAAGGAGGGCCAAGGAGGGGCAATGATGGACAAGGCGGGAAAAGGAGGGGCAAGTAAGAGCAAGGAGAGACAAGGAACGACAAGGAGGGACAAGTACGGACCAGGAGGGACAATGAGGGTCACGGAGGGACAAGGAGAGACAAGGTGGGACCAGGAGGGAAAGGAGTGACAAGGAGGAACAAGGAGGGAAAAGAAGGGGCAAGGAGGGACCAGGAGGGGCATGGAGAGACATGGAGGGTCAACGAGGGACATGTAGTGACAAGGAGGGACAGGAAGGGACAAGCAGGTACAAGCAGGATCAAGGAGCGACTACTTGGCCCAAGGAAGGACAAGGAGGGGCAAGGAGAGACAAGTAGGGACAAGCAGGGTCAAGGAGGGACAATGACTGACAAGGAGGGAAAAGGAGGGACAATGCGCGACAAGGACGGACATGGAGGGCAATGAGGGACAAGCAGGGACAACAAGGGACAAGCAGGATCAAGGAGGGACAAGGAAGGACAAGGAGGGACAAGGAGGGACAAGGAGGGAAAAGTACGGACCAGGAGGGACAATGAGGGTCACGGAGGGACAAGGAGGTACAAGGAGAGACAAGGTGGGACCAGGAGGGTAAAGGAGGGAAAGGAGTGACAAGGAGGAACAAGGAGGGAACCAGGAGCGACAATTAGGGGCAATGAGGGACAAGGAGAGACAAGGAGGGATAAGTACGGACCAGGAGGGACAAGGAGGGTCAAGGAGGGACAAGGAGAGACAACGAGGGACAACGAGGAACAAGGAGGGACAAGCAGGGATAAGGAGGGACAAGCAGGGACAAGGAGGGACAAGGAAAGACAAAGAGGGACAAGTAGGGAAAAGCAGGATCAAGGAGGGACAAACAGGGACAAGGAAGGACAAGGAGGGTCAAAGAGAGACAAGGAGGGTCATGGGGAGACAAGGAGGGGCCAGGAGGGACTAGGAGGGAAAGGAGTG
Organism: Polietes domitor; assembly: GCA_947397865.1. NCBI lineage: Eukaryota > Metazoa > Arthropoda > Insecta > Diptera > Muscidae > Polietes > Polietes domitor. The sequence continues at coordinate 9,750,145 of OX377623.1, forward strand.
ACAAGGAGGGACAAGGAGAGACAAGCAGGAACAAGGAGGGACAGGGACGGCCAAGAAGGGACAAGGAGGGACAAGCAGGGTCAAGGAGGGACAATGAGGGAAAAGGAGGACAAAGGAGGGGCAATGAGGGACAAGCAGGGATAACGAGCGACAAGGAGGGACAATGAGGGAAAAGGAGGGACCAGGAGGGACAAGGACGGGCAATGAGGGATAAGGAGGAACAATGAGGCACAAGGAGGGACAATGAGGGACAAGTACGGACCAGGAGGGACAAGGAGGGATAATGACGGACAAAGAGGGAAAAGAAAGAGCAATGAGGAGCAAGGAGGGGCAATGAGGGACAAGGAGGGACAAGGAGGGACAAGGAGGGTCAAGGAGGGACAATGAGGGACAAGGAGGGACTAGGAGGGACGGGACAAGGAGGGACAGGAAGGAAAAGGAGGGTCAAGGAGGGACAAGCAGAGACGTGGAGGGACAAGTAAAGACAACGAGGGACAAGGAGTGAAAAGGAGTGGAAAGGAGGGAAAAGGAGGGACAAGGAAAGACAAGGAGGGAAAGAAGGGAAAAGGAGGAACAAGTAGTGACAATGAGGGGCAATGAGGCAAATGGAGTGACAAGGAGGGCCATGGAGGGTCAAGGAGGGGCAATTAGGGACAAGGCGGGGCAAGTAAGAGCAAGGAGGGACCAGGAGGGTCAAGGAGGGACTAGGAGGGTCAAGGAGGGTCAACGAGGGACAAGTAGGGACTAGGAGGGACTAGGAGGGACAGGAAGGGACAAGGAGGGAGAAGAAGGATCAAGGGAAAAGGAGGAAAAGGAGGACAAAGGAGGGACCAGGAGCGACAAGCAGGGTCAAGGAGGGACAAGGAGGGACATGGTGGGGGACTGAGGGACAAGGAGGGACAAGCAGGATCAAGGAGGGACAAACAGGGACAAGGATGGTCAAGGAGGGACAAGTAGGAACAAGGAGAGACAAGCAGGGACAAGGAGGGACAAGCACGATCATGGAGGGACAAACAGGGACAAAGAGGGTCGAGCAGGGACTAGGGGGGTCAAGAAGGGTCAAGGAGGGAAATGAAGGGGCATGGAGGAGCAAGGAGGGACCAGTAGGGAAAAGGAGGGGCAATGAGGGACAAGCAGGGATAACGAGGGACAAGGAGTGACAAGGAGGGAAAAGGAAGGACCAGGAGGGACAAGGAGGGAAAAGGAGGGAAAAGGAGGGCCAAGGAGGGATAAGGAGGAACAAGGAGGGACAATGAGGGGCAATGAGGGACAAGGAGGGACAAGTACGGACCAGGATGGACTTCCCTACTTGTCCAAGGAAGGAAATGAGGAAAAAGGAGTGACAAGGAGGGACAGGGACGGCCAAGAAGGGACAAGCAGGGTCAAGGAGGGACAATGAGGGAAAAGGAGGACAAAGGAGGGGCAATGAGGGACAAGGAGGGACAAGCAGGGATAACGAGGGACAATGCGGGGAAAGGAGGGGCCAGAAGGGAAAAGGCGAGACAAGGAGGATCAAGGAGTGACAATGAGGGACAAGGAGGGACGAGCAGGGACTAGGGGGGTCAAGAAGGGACAATAAGGGACAAGGAGGGACAAGGAGGGACATGGTGGGGGACTGAGGAACAAGGAGGGAGAAGGAGGGACAAGCAGGATCAAGGAGGGACAAACAGGGACAAGGATGGTCAAGGAGGGACAAGTAGGAACAAGGAGAGACAAGCAGGGACAAGGAGGGACAAACAGGATCATGGAGGGACAAACAGGGACAAAGAGGGTCGAGCAGGGACTAGGGGGGTCAGGAAGGGTCAAGGAGGGAAATGAAGGGGCATGGAGGAGCAAGGAGGGTCCAGTAGGGAAAAGGAGGGGCAATGAGGGACAAGGAGGGACAAGCAGGGATAACGAGGGGCAAGGAGAGACAAGGAGGGACAAGGATGGAAAAGGAGTGACAAGGAGGGACAAGGAGGGACAAGGAGAGGCAATGACGGACCAGGAGGGACAAGGCGGGACAAGGCGGGACAAGGACGGACAAGGAGGGACATGGTGGGACAAGGAAAAACAAGAAGGGACAAGGAGGGCAAGGAGAGACAAGGAGGGACAAGGACGGAAAAGGAGTGACAAGGAGGGACGAGGATGGGCAATGAGGGAAAAGGAGGGACAAGGAGGGACCAGGAGGGACAAGCAGGGTCAAGGAGGGACATGGTGGGGGACTGAGGGACAAGGAGGGAGAAGGAGGGACAAGCAGGATCAAGGAGGGACAAACAGGGACAAGGATGGTCAAGGAGGGACAAGTAGGAACAAGGAGAGACAAGCAGGGACAAGGAGGGACAAGCAGGATCAAGGAGGGACAAAAAAGGACAAGGAGGGTCGAGCAGGGACTAGGGGGGTCAAGAAGGGTCAAGGAGGGAAATGAAGGGGCAAGGAGGAGCAAGGAGGGACCAGTAGGGAAAAGGAGGGGCAATGAGGGACAAGCAGGGATAACGAGGGACAAGGAGGGAAAAGGAGGGACCAGGAGGGACAAGGAGGGACAAGGAGGGCCAAGGAGGGATAAGGAGGAACAAGGAGGGACAATGAGGGGCAATGAGGGACAAGGAGGGACAAGTACGGACCAGGATGGACTTCCCTACTTGTCCAAGGAAGGAAATGAGGAAAAAGGAGTGACAAGGAGGGACAAGGAGGGACAGGGACGGCCAAGAAGGGACAAGCAGGGTCAAGGAGGGACAATGAGGGAAAAGGAGGACAAAGGAGGGGCAATGAGGGACAAGCTGGGATAACGAGGGACAATGAGGGGAAAGGAGGGGCCAGGAGGGACAAGGCGGGACAAGGACGGACAAGGAGGGATAAGGAGGAACAATGAGGCACAAGGAGGGACAATGAGGGGCAATGAGGGACAAGTACGGACCAGGAGGGACAAGGAGGGATAATGAGGGTCAAGGAGGGAAAAGAAGGGGCAATGCGGAGCAAGGAGGGACCAGGAGGGGCAATGAGGGACAAGTACGGAACAGGAGGGACAAGGAGGGTCAAGGAGGGACAAGGAGGGACAGGAAGGAAAAGGAGGGTCAAGGAGGGACAAGCAGAGACGTGGAGGGACAAGTAAAGACAACGAGGGACAAGGAGTGAAAAGGAGTGGAAAGGAGGGAAAAGGAGGGACAAGGAAAGACAAGGAGGGAAAGAAGGGAAAAGGAGGAACAAGTAGTGACAATGAGGGGCAATGAGGCAAATGGAGTGACAAGGAGGGCCATGGAGGGTCAAGGAGGGGCAATTAGGGACAAGGCGGGGCAAGTAAGAGCAAGGAGGGACCAGGAGGGTCAAGGAGGGACTAGGAGGGTCAAGGAGGGTCAACGAGGGACAAGTAGGGACTAGGAGGGACTAGGAGGGACAGGAAGGGACAAGGAGGGAGAAGAAGGATCAAGGAGCGACAAACATGCCCAAGGAAGGACAAGGAGGGGCAAAGAGAGACAAGTAGGGACAAGCAGGGTCAAGGAGGTACAATGAATGACAAGGAGGGTAAAGGAGGGACAATGCGGGACAAGGACGGACATGGAGGGGCAATGAGGGACAAGGAGGGATAAGAAGGGACAAGGACGGGCAAGGAGGGACAAGGAGGGACAAGCAGGGACATGAAGGGAAAAGGAGGGCCAAGGAGGAACAATGAGGGGCAATAAGGGACAAGGAGGGACAAGTACGGACCACGAGGGACAAGGACGGAAAAGAAGGGGCAATGAAGAGCAAAGAGGGACCAGGAGGGACAATTAGGGGCAATGAGGGACAAGGAGAGACAAGGAGGGATAAGTACGGACCAGGAGGGACAAGGATGGTCAAGGAGGGACAAGACGAGACAACGAGGGACAAGGAGGGACAAGGTGGTACAAGGAGGGACAAGGAAAGACAAGGAGGGACAAGGAGGGAAAATCAGGGAAAGGAAGGTCAAGGAGGGAAAAGGTGGAACAAGGAGTGACAATGAAGGGCAATGAGGGAAAAGGAGTGACAAGGAGGGCCAAGAAGGGGCAATGAGGGCAAGTAGGAGCAAGGAGGGACCAGGAGGATCATGGAGGGACAAGAAGGGACAAGGAGGGACAAGCAGGATCAAGGAGGGACAAAGCAGGGATAAGGAGGGACAAGCAGGGACAAGGAGGGACAAGGAAAGACAAAGAGGGACAAGGAGGGAAAAGCAGGATCAAGGAGGGACAAACAGGGACAAGGAAGGACAAGGAGGGTCAAAGAGAGACAAGGAGGGTCATGTAGAGACAAGGAGGGGCCAGGAGGGACTAGGAGGGAAAGGAGTGACAAGGAAAAACAAGGAGGGACATGGAAAAACAAGGAGGGACAAGGAGGATCAAGGAGTGTCAATGAGAGACAAGGAGGGACGAGCAGGGACTAGGAACAAGGAGGGACAAGTTGGGACAAGGAGGGTCAAGGAGGGACTAGGAGGGACTAGGAGGGACAAGGAGGGACAAGGAGGGACAAGGAGAGACAAGTAGGGAAAAGGAGTGACAAGGAGGTACAAGGAGGGACAAGGAGGGAGAAGGAGTGACAAGAAGGGACAAAGAGTGAAAAGGAGGGGCAAGGAGGGACAAGGATGGAAAAGGAGTGACAAGGAGGGACAAGGAGAGGCAATGAGGGACCAGGAGGGACAAGGGGGGGCAATGAGGGACCAGGAGGGACTAGGACGGACAAGGAGGGACAAGGAAAAACAAGAAGGGGCAAGGACGGGCAAGGAGAGACAAGGAGGGACGAGCAGCGACTAGGGGGGCAAGAAGGGACAATAAGGGAAAAGGAGGGGCAAGGAGGGTCAATGAGGGACCAGAAGGGACAAGGACGGACAAGGAGGGAAAAGGAGGGACCAGGAGGGACAAGGAGAGACAAGCAGGAACAAGGAGGGACAAGGAGGGACAGGGACGGCCAAGAAGGGACAAGGAGGGACAAGCAGGGTCAAGGAGGGACAATGAGGGAAAAGGAGGGGCAATGAGGGGCAATGAGGGACAAGGAGGGACAAGCAGGGATAACGAGCGACAAGGAGGGACAATGAGGGAAAAGGAGGGACAAGGACGGACAAGGATGGATAAGGAGGAACAATGAGGCACAAGGAGGGACAATGAGGGACAAGGAGGGACAAGTACGGACCAGGAGGGACAAGGAGGGATAATGACGGACAAGGAGGGAAAAGAAAGAGCAATGAGGAGCAAGGAGGGACCAGGAGGGGCAATGAGGGACAAGGAGGGACAAGTACGGACCAGGAGGGACAAGTACGGACCAGGAGGGACAAGGAGGGTCAAGGAGGGACTAGGAGGGACATTGAGGGACAAGGAGAGACAAGTAGGGAAAAGGAGTGAAAAGGAGTGACAAGGAGGAACAAGGAGGGACAATGAGGGAGAAGGAGTGACAAGGAGGAACAAGAAGGGACAAAGAGTGAAAAGGAGGGGCAAGGAGAGACAAGGAGGGACAAGGATGGAAAAGGAGTGACAAGGAGGGACAAGGAGAGGCAATGACGGACCAGGAGGGACAAGGCGGGACAAGGAGAGGCAATGAGGGACCAGGAGGGACAAGGCGGGACAAGGACGGACAAGGAGGGACAAGGAAAAACAAGAAGGGACAAGGAGGGCAAGGAGAGACAAGGAGGGACAAGGACGGAAAAGGAGTGACAAGGAGGGACAAGGATGGGCAATGAGGGCCCAGGAGGGACAAGGACGGACAAGGAGGGACAAGGAGGGAAGAGGAAGACAAAGGAGGGACAAGGAGGGACCAGGAGCGACAAGCAGGGTCAGGGAGGGACAAGAAGGGACATGGTGGGGGACTGAGGGACAAGGAGGGAGAAGGAGGGACAAACAGGGACAAGGATGGTCAAGGAGGGACAAGTAGGAACAAGGAGAGACAAGCAGGGACAAGGAGGGACAAGCAGGATCATGGAGGGAAAAGGAGTGACAAGGTGTGACAAGGAGAAACAAGAAGGGACAAGGAGTGACAATGAGGGACAAGGAGCGACGAGCAGGATCAAGAAGGGACAATGAGGGAAAAGGAGGACAAAGGAGGGGCAATGAGGGTCAAGGAGGGACAAGCAGGGATAACGAGGGACAAGGAGGGACAATGAGAGACAAAGAGGGAAAAGGAGTGACAGGAGGAACAAGGAGGGAGAAGGACGGATAAGGAGGGAAAAGGAGGGACCAGGAGGGACAAGGACGGACAAGGAGGGGCACTGAGGGACAAGGTGGGACAAGGAGGGATAAGAAGGGGCAAGGACGGGCAAGGAGGGACAAGGAGGGACAAGCAGGGAAAAGGAGGGGCAAGGAGGAACAAGGAGGGACAATGAGGGGCCATGAGGGACAAGGAGGGACAAGTACGGACCAGGAGGGACAAGGAGGGAAAAGAAGGGGCAATGAGGAGCAAGGAGGGACCATGAGGGACAATTAGGGGCAATTAGGGACAAGTACGGACCAGGAGGGTCAAGGAGGGACAAGGATGGTCAAGGAATGACAAGGAGGGACAAGGAGGGACCAGGAGGGACATGGAGCGACAAGCAGGGATTAGGAGGGACAAGCAGAGACATGGAGGGACAAGGAAAGACAAGGAGGGACAAGGAGGGAAAAGGAGGGACAAGGAATGACAAGGAGGGAAAAGGAGTGACAATGAGGATCAATGAGGGAAAAGGAGTGAAAAGGTGGGCCAAGGAGGGGCAATGAGGGACAAGGCGGACAATGAGGGACAAGTACGGACCAGGAGGGACAAGGAGGAACAAGGAGGGGTAAGGAGGGACAAGGATGGACAAGGAGGGACCAGGAGGGACAAGGAGGGACAAGAAGTGTCAACGAGAGACAAGGAGATACAAGGAGGGACCAGGAGGGATCTGAGGGAAAAATTGGGAAAGGAGGAACAAGGAGGGTCAAGGAGTGACAAGGAGGTATAAGGAGGGACATGCAGAGACATGGAGGGACAAGGAAAGACAAGGAGGGAAAAGGAGAGACAAGGAAACACAAGGAGAGAAAGGAGGGAAAAGGAGGAACAAGGAGGGACAATGAGGGGCAATGAGGCAAAAGTAGCGACAAGGAGGGCCAAGGAGGGGCAATGATGGACAAGGCGGGAAAAGGAGGGGCAAGTAAGAGCAAGGAGAGACAAGGAACGACAAGGAGGGACAAGTACGGACCAGGAGGGACAATGAGGGTCACGGAGGGACAAGGAGGGACAAGGAGGGACAAGGAGAGACAAGGTGGGACCAGGAGGGAAAGGAGTGATAAGGAGGAACAAGGAGGATCAAGAGGGACAAGGAGGGACAAGTAGGGACAAGGAGGGACAAGTACGGACCAGGAGGGACAATGAGGGTCACGGAGGTACAAGGAGAGACAAGGTGGGACCAGGAGGGTAAAGGAGTGACAAGGAGGAACAATGAGGGAAAAGAAGGGGCAAGGAGGGACCAGGAGGGGCATGGAGAGACATGGAGGGTCAACGAGGGACATGTAGTGACAAGGAGGGACAGGAAGGGACAAGCAGGTACAAGCAGGATCAAGGAGCGACAACTAGGCCCAAGGAAGGACAAGGAGGGGCAAGGAGAGACAAGTAGGGACAAGCAGGGTCAAGGAGGGACAATGACTGACAAGGAGGGACAATGCGGGACAAGGACGGACATGGAGGGCAATGAGGGACAAGCAGGGACAAGTAGGGACAAGCAGGATCAAGGAGGGACAAGGAAGGACAAGGAGGGACAAGGAGGGAAAAGTACGGACCAGGAGGGAAAATGAGGGTCACGGAGGGACAAGAAGGGACAAGGAGAGACAATGTGGGACCAGGAGGGTAAAGGAGGGAAAGTAGTGACAAGGAGGAACAAGGAGAACAAGGAGGGAACCAGGAGCGACAATTAGGGGCAATGAGGGACAAGGAGAGACAAGGAGGGATAAGTACGGACCAGGAGGGACAAGGAGGGACATGGAGGGTCAAGGAGGGACAAGGAGAGACAACGAGGAACAAGGAGGGACAAGCAGGGATAAGGAGGGACAAGCAGGGACAAGAAAAGACAAAGAGGGACAAGGAGGGAAAAGCTGGATCAAGGAGGGACAAACAGGGACAAGGAGGGTCAAAGAGAGACAAGGAGGGTCATGGAGAGACAAGGAGGGGCCAGGGGGGACTAGGAGGGAAAGGAGTGACAAGGAAAAACAAGGAGGGACAAGGAGGATCAAATAGTGTCAATGAGAGACAAGGAGGGACGGACAGGGACTTGGAGGGTCAAGGAGGGAAAATGAGGTAAAAGGAGGACAAAGGAGGGACAATGAAGGACAAGGAGGGACAAGCAGGGACAATGAGGGACAAGGACGGACAATGAGGGACAAGTACGGACCAGGAGGGACAAGGAGGAACAAGGAGGGGTAAGGAGGGACAAGGATGGACAAGGAGGGACCAGGAGGGAAAAGGAGGGACAAGAAGTGTCAACGAGAGACAAGGAGATACAAGGAGGGACCAGGAGGGACCTGAGGGAAAAATTGGGAAAGGAGGAACAAGGAGGAACAAGGAGGGTCAAGGAGTGACAAGGAGGTATAAGGAGGGACAAGCAGAGACATGGAGGGACAAGGAAAGACAAGGAGGGAAAAGGAGAGACAAGGAAACACAAGGAGAGAAAGGAGGGAAAAGGAGGAACAAGGAGGGACAATGAGGGGCAATGAGGCAAAAGTAGTGACAAGGAGGGCCAAGGAGGGGCAATGATGGACAAGGCGGGAAAAGGAGGGGCAAGTAAGAGCAAGGAGAGACAAGGAACGACAAGGAGGGACAAGTACGGACCAGGAGGGACAATGAGGGTCACGGAGGGACAAGGAGGGACAAGGAGAGACAAGGTGGGACCAGGAGGGAAAGGAGTGACAAGGAGGAACAAGGAGGATCAAGAGGGACAAGGAGGGACAAGTAGGGACAAGGAGGGACAAGTACGGACCAGGAGGGACAATGAGGGTCACGGAGGTACAAGGAGAGACAAGGTGGGACCAGGAGGGTAAAGGAGGGAAAGGAGTGACAAGGAGGAACAAGGAGGGAAAAGAAGGGGCAAGGAGGGACCAGGAGGGGCATGGAGAGACATGGAGGGTCAACGAGGGACATGTAGTGACAAGGAGGGACAGGAAGGGACAACCAGGTACAAGCAGGATCAAGGAGCGACAACTAGGCCCAAGGAAGGACAAGGAGGGGCAAGGAGAGACAAGTAGGGACAAGCAGGGTCAAGGAGGGACAATGACTGACAAGGAGGGAAAAAGAGGGACAATGCGGGACAAGGACGGACATGGAGGGCAATGAGGGACAAGCAGGGACAAGAAGGGACAAGCAGGATCAAGGAGGGACAAGGAAGGACAAGGAGGGACAAGGAGGGAAAAGTACGGACCAGGAGGGAAAATGAGGGTCACGGAGGGACAAGGAGGGACAAGGAGGGACAAGGAGAGACAAGGTGGGACCAGGAGGGTAAAGGAGGGAAAGGAGTGACAAGGAGGAACAAGGAGAACAAGGAGGGAACCAGGAGCGACAATTAGGGGCAATGAGGGACAAGGAGAGACAAGGAGGGATAAGTACGGACCAGGAGGGACAAGGAGGGACATGGAGGGTCAAGGAGGGACAAGGAGAGACAACGAGGAACAAGGAGGGACAAGCAGGGATAAGGAGGGACAAGCAGGGACAAGGAAAGACAAAGAGGGACAAGGAGGGAAAAGCTGGATCAAGGAGGGACAAACAGGGACAAGGAAGGACAAGGAGGGTCAAAGAGAGACAAGGAGGGTCATGGAGAGACAAGGAGGGGCCAGGAGGGACTAGGAGGGAAAGGAGTGACAAGGAAAAACAAGGAGGGACAAGGAAAAACAAGGAGGGACAAGGAGGATCAAATAGTGTCAATGAGAGACAAGGAGGGACGAGCAGGGACTATTAACAAGGAGGGACAAGTTGGGACAAGGAGGGTCAAGGAGGGACTAGGAGGGACAAGGAGGGACATTGAGGGACAAGGAGAGACAAGTAGGGAAAAGGAGGGAAAAGGAGTGACAAGTAGGTACAAGGAGGGAGAAGGAGTGACAAGGGGGAACAAGAAGGGACAAAGAGTGAAAAGGAGGGGCAAGGAGGGACAAGGATGGAAAAGGAGTGAGAAGAAGCTGGATCAAGGAGGGACAAACAGGGACAAGGAAGGACAAGGAGGGTCAAAGAGAGACAAGGAGGGTCATGGAGAGACAAGGAGGGGCCAGGAGGGACTAGGAGGGAAAGGAGTGACAAGGAAAAACAAGGAGGGACAAGGAAAAACAAGGAGGGACAAGGAGGATCAAATAGTGTCAATGAGAGACAAGGAGGGACGAGCAGGGACTATTAACAAGGAGGGACAAGTTGGGACAAGGAGGGTCAAGGAGGGACTAGGAGGGACAAGGAGGGACATTGAGGGACAAGGAGAGACAAGTAGGGCAAAGGAGGGAAAAGGAGTGACAAGTAGGTACAAGGAGGGAGAAGGAGTGACAAGGGGGAACAAGAAGGGACAATAAGGGAAAAGGAGGGGCAAGGAGGGTCAAGGAGGGACCAGAAGGGACAAGGACGGACAAGGAGGGAAAAGGAGGGACCAGGAGGGACAAGGAGAGACAAGCAGGAACAAGGAGGGACAAGGAGGGACAGGGACGGCCAAGAAGGGACAAGGAGGGACAAGCAGGGTCAAGGAGGGACAATGAGGGAAAAGGAGGACAAAGGATGGGCAATGAGGGACAAGGAGGGACAAGCAGGGATAACGAGCGACAAGGAGGGACAATGAGGGAAAAGGAGGGACCAGGAGGGACCAGGAGGGACAAGGACGGACAAGGAGGGATAAGGAGGAACAATGAGGCACAAGGAGTGACAATGAGGGACAAGGAGGGACAAGTACGGACCAGGAGGGACAAGGAGGGATAATGACGGACAAAGAGGGAAAAGAAAGAGCAATGAGGAGCAAGGAGGGACCAGGAGGGGCAATGAGGGACAAGTACGGACCAAGAGGGACAAGGAGGGTCAAGGAGGGACAAGGAGGGACAAGGAGGGACAAGGAGGGACAAGGAGGGACTAGGAGGGACAAGGAGAGACAAGTAGGGAAAAGGAGGGAAAAGGAGTGACAAGGAGGAACAAGGAGTGACAAGGAGGGAAAAGGAGTGAAAAGGAGGAACAAGAAGGGACAAGGAGTGAAAAGGAGGGGCAAGGAGAGACAAGGAGGGACAAGGATGGAAAAGGAGTGACAAGGAGGGACAAGGAGAGGCAATGACGGACCAGGAGGGACAAGGCGGGACAAGGAGAGGCAATGAGGGACCAGGAGGGACAAGGCGGGACAAGGACGGACAAGGAAAAACAAGAAGGGACAAGGAGGGCAAGGAGAGACAAGGAGGGACAAGGATGGAAAAGGAGTGACAAGGAGGGACAAGGATGGGCAATGAGGGCCCAGGAGGGACAAGGACGGACAAGGAGGGACAAGGAGGGAAAAGTAGGACAAAGGAGGGACAAGGAGGGACCAGGAGCGACAAGCAGGGTCAAGGAGGGACAAGGAGGGACATGGTGGGGGACTGAGGGACAAGGAGGGAGAAGGAGGGACAAGCAGGATCAAGGAGGGACAAACAGGGACAAGGAGGGACAAGTAGGAACAAGGAGAGACAAGCAGGGACAAGGAGGGACAAGCAGGATCATGGAGGGACAAACAGGGACAAATAGGGTCGAGCAGGGACTAGGGGGGTCAAGAAGGGTCAAGGAGGGAAATGAAGGGGCATGGAGGAGCAAGGAGGGACCAGTAGGGAAAAGGAGGGGCAATGAGGGACAAGGAGGGACAAGCAGGGATAACGAGGGACAAGGAGGGACAAGGAGGGAAAAGGAAGGACCAGGAGGAACAAGGAGGGACAAGGAGGGACAAGGAGGGAAAAGGAGGGCCAAGGAGGGATAAGGAGGAACAAGGAGGGACAATGAGGGGCAATGAGGGACAAGGAGGGACAAGTACGGACCAGGATGGACTTCCCTACTTGTCCAAGGAAGGAAATGAGGAACTAGTAAATCAAAAAAAAAAAATTTTTTCAAATCCATGCTTTATGCAAGCAGAATTCTATTGGGCCTAGAAATTCTTTTTTAGTTATCTTTTGTAGAAGGAAAAATTACTGCAAAATTTCAGTTTTTTATCTGCCATAGAACGGCATATATTCGAAAATGGGTTTTAACTTCGTATGGGAGGTGCCACGCCCACATTTCCATTACCGCCCATTTTTGTCACAACTACGCACATTAATGCTAGATGCACTTACACAAAATTACAGTAGGTGTAATTTTGGTTTTAACTTCATATGGGAGGTGCCACGCCCACTTTTGCATTACCGCCCATTTTAGGCGCAACTACGCACATTGATGCTAGATGCACTTACACAAAATTTGAGCACTATACGTGTCATAGAACTGACACTATTCGATAATATGTTTTAACTTCGTATGGGAGGTGGTACGCCCACTATTCCAATACCGCCCATTTTTGGCAGAACTACGCACATTGATGGTAGATGCACTTACACAAAATTTCAGCACTCTAGGTGTCATAGAACTGACAATATTCAATAATAGGTTTTAACTTCGTATGGGAGGTGCCACGCCCACTTTTCCAATACCGCCCAAGAAGGGACAAGGAGGGACAAGCAGGGTCAAGGAGGGACAATGAGGGAAAAGGAGGACAAAGGATGGGCAATGAGGGACAAGGAGGGACAAGCAGGGATAACGAGCGACAAGGAGGGACAATGAGGGAAAAGGAGGGACCAGGAGGGACCAGGAGGGACAAGGACGGACAAGGAGGGATAAGGAGGAACAATGAGGCACAAGGAGTGACAATGAGGGACAAGGAGGGACAAGTACGGACCAGGAGGGACAAGGAGGGATAATGACGGACAAAGAGGGAAAAGAAAGAGCAATGAGGAGCAAGGAGGGACCAGGAGGGGCAATGAGGGACAAGTACGGACCAAGAGGGACAAGGAGGGTCAAGGAGGGACAAGGAGGGACAAGGAGGGACAAGGAGGGACAAGGAGGGACTAGGAGGGACAAGGAGAGACAAGTAGGGAAAAGGAGGGAAAAGGAGTGACAAGGAGGAACAAGGAGTGACAAGGAGGGAAAAGGAGTGAAAAGGAGGAACAAGAAGGGACAAGGAGTGAAAAGGAGGGGCAAGGAGAGCCAAGGAGGGACAAGGATGGAAAAGGAGTGACAAGGAGGGACAAGGAGAGGCAATGACGGACCAGGAGGGACAAGGCGGGACAAGGAGAGGCAATGAGGGACCAGGAGGGACAAGGCGGGACAAGGACGGACAAGGAAAAACAAGAAGGGACAAGGAGGGCAAGGAGAGACAAGGAGGGACAAGGATGGAAAAGGAGTGACAAGGAGGGACAAGGATGGGCAATGAGGGCCCAGGAGGGACAAGGAGGGACAAGGAGGGAAAAGTAGGACAAAGGAGGGACAAGGAGGGACCAGGAGCGACAAGCAGGGTCAAGGAGGGACAAGGAGGGACATGGTGGGGGACTGAGGGACAAGGAGGGAGAAGGAGGGACAAGCAGGATCAAGGAGGGACAAGGAGGGACAAGTAGGAACAAGGAGAGACAAGCAGGGACAAGGAGGGACAAGCAGGATCATGGAGGGACAAACAGGGACAAATAGGGTCGAGCAGGGACTAGGGGGGTCAAGAAGGGTCAAGGAGGGAAATGAAGGGGCATGGAGGAGCAAGGAGGGACCAGTAGGGAAAAGGAGGGGCAATGAGGGACAAGCAGGGATAACGAGGGACAAGGAGGGACAAGGAGGGAAAAGGAAGGACCAGGAGGAACAAGGAGGGACAAGGAGGGACAAGGAGGGAAAAGGAGGGCCAAGGAGGGATAAGGAGGAACAAGGAGGGACAATGAGGGGCAATGAGGGACAAGGAGGGACAAGTACGGACCAGGATGGACTTCCCTACTTGTCCAAGGAAGGAAATGAGGAACTAGTAAATCAAAAAAAAAAAATTTTTTCAAATCCATGCTTTATGCAAGCAGAATTCTATTGGGCCTAGAAATTCTTTTTTAGTTATCTTTTGTAGAAGGAAAAATTACTGCAAAATTTCAGTTTTTTATCTGCCATAGAACGGCATATATTCGAAAATGGGTTTTAACTTCGTATGGGAGGTGCCACGCCCACATTTCCATTACCGCCCATTTTTGTCACAACTACGCACATTAATGCTAGATGCACTTACACAAAATTACAGTAGGTGTAATTTTGGTTTTAACTTCATATGGGAGGTGCCACGCCCACTTTTGCATTACCGCCCATTTTAGGCGCAACTACGCACATTGATGCTAGATGCACTTACACAAAATTTGAGCACTATACGTGTCATAGAACTGACACTATTCGATAATATGTTTTAACTTCGTATGGGAGGTGGTACGCCCACTATTCCAATACCGCCCATTTTTGGCAGAACTACGCACATTGATGGTAGATGCACTTACACAAAAAGCACTCTAGGTGTCATAGAACTGACAATATTCAATAATAGGTTTTAACTTCGTATGGGAGGTGCCACGCCCACTTTTCCAATACCGCCCATTTTTGGCACAACTATGCGAATTGATGCTAGATGCACTTACACAAAATTTCAGCACTCTAGGTGTCATAGAACTGACAATATTCAATAATAGGTTTTAACTTCGTATGGGAGGTGCCACGCCCACTTTTCCAATACCGCCCCTTTTTGGCACAACTATGCGAATTGATGCTAGATGCACTTACACAAAATTTCAGCACTCTAGGTGTCATAGAACTGACAATATTCAATAATAGGTTTTAACTTCGTATGGGAGATGCCACGCCCACTTTTCCAATACCGCCCATTTTTGGCACAACTATGCGAATTGATGCTAGATGCACTTACACAAAATTTCAGCACTCTAGGTGTCATAGAACTGACTATATTCAATAATAGGTTTTAACTTCGTATGGGAGGTGCCACGCCCACTTTTCCAATACCGCCCATTTTTGGCACAACTATGCGAATTGATGCTAGATGCACTTACACAAAATTTCAGCACTCTAGGTGTCATAGAACTGACAATATTCAATAATAGGTTTTAACTTCGTATGGGAGGTGCCACGCCCACTTTTCCAATACCGCCCCTTTTTGGCACAACTATGCGAATTGATGCTAGATGCACTTACACAAAATTTCAGCACTCTAGGTGTCATAGAACTGACAATATTCAATAATAGGTTTTAACTTC
This sequence comes from Polietes domitor, assembly GCA_947397865.1. Taxonomy (NCBI): domain Eukaryota; kingdom Metazoa; phylum Arthropoda; class Insecta; order Diptera; family Muscidae; genus Polietes; species Polietes domitor. The sequence goes on from OX377623.1 coordinate 9,765,351, forward strand.
GTATGGGAGATGCCACGCCCACTTTTCCAATACCGCCCATTTTTGGCACAACTATGCGAATTGATGCTAGATGCACTTACACAAAATTTCAGCACTCTAGGTGTCATAGAACTGACAATATTGAATAATAGGTTTTAACTTCGTATGGGAGGTGCCACGCCCCTTTGTCCAATTGGTCAAATTTTTCCATTTCCTTGTATTGTCATCGAAAATGATTAAGTGTGCAAAATTTGAGCAAAATTGGTTGAGAAAAAAGCTTTCAAAAATTGATTTCAAATTTTGTGGCACACAAACATAAAGAGTGATTTTTTTGAGGTTAGGATTTTCATGCATTAGTATTTGACAGATCACGTGGGATTTCAGACGTGGTGTCAAAGAGAAAGATGCTCAGTATGCTTTGACATTTCATCATGAATCGTCTTACAAACGAACAACGCTTGCAAATTATTGAATTTTATTATCAAAATGCGTGCTCTGTTAAGAAAGTTCATTGCGCGCTTCCATTTTATGGTCAGTTTAATCGACCCACTGAAGCGGCTATTCGGGCTATTGTGACTAAATTTCGCACCAAATTTACATTGTTGGACATTAAACCACCAACACGCTTACGTAGAGTGCGAACTGAAGAAAATATCGCAGCTGTATCGGCCAGTGTTAATGATGACCACCAATTTTCGATTCGTCGCCGTTCGCACCAATTGGGTCTCTGTTACTCAAAAACGTGGAAATGCCAAAATTGGACTAAGCGGATGGACCACCTAAGACGCAGCCGCGGTCAACATTTAAATGAAATTATCTTCAAAAAGTAAATGTCATGGACCAATCTAACGTTAAAAGAACCGATGAGATTTTGCAAATTTTATGCGTTTTTTTTCCATGCTTTATAAAGGGTGATTTTTTAAGAGCTTGATAACTTTTTTTAAAAAAAAAACGCATAAAATTTGCAAAATCTCATCGGTTCTTTATTTGAAACGTTAGATTGGTCCATGACATTTACTTTTTGAAGATAATTTCATTTAAATGTTGACCGCGGCTGCGTCTTAGGTGGTCCATCCGCTTAGTCCAATTTTGGCATTTCCACGTTTTTGAGTAACAGAGACCCAATTGGTGCGAACGGCGACGAATCGAAAATTGGTGGTCATCATTAACACTGGCCGATACAGCTGCAATATTTTCTTCAGTTCGCACTCTACGTAAGCGTGTTGGTGGTTTAATGTCCAACAATGTAAATTTGGTGCGAAATTTAGTCACAATAGCCCGAATAGCCGCTTCAGTGGGTCGATTAAACTGACCATAAAATGGAAGCGCGCAATGAACTTTCTTAACAGAGCACGCATTTTGATAATAAAATTCAATAATTTGCAAGCGTTGTTCGTTTGTAAGACGATTCATGATGAAATGTCAAAGCATACTGAGCATCTTTCTCTTTGACACCATGTCTGAAATCCCACGTGATCTGTCAAATACTAATGCATGAAAATCCTAACCTCAAAAAAATCACTCTTTATAAGGTTACTTTCTATGTGTGCCACAAAATTTGAAATCAATTTTTGAAAGCTTTTTTCTCAACCAATTTTGCTCAAATTTTGCACACTTAATCATTTTCGGTGACAATACAAGGAAATGGAAAAATTTGACCAATTGGACAAAGGGGCGTGGCACCTCCCATACGAAGTTAAAACCTATTATTGAATATTGTCAGTTCTATGACACCTAGAATGCTGAAATTTTGTGTAAGTGCATCTAGCATCAATTCGCATAGTTGTGCCAAAAATGGGCGGTATTGGAAAAGTGGGCGTGGCATCTCCCATACAAAGTTAAAACCTATTATTGAATATTGTCAGTTCTATGACACCTAGAGTGCTGAAATTTTGTGTAAGTGCATATACCATCAATGTGCATAGTTGTGCCAAAAAGGGGCGGTATTGGAAAAGTGGGCGTGGCACCTCCCATACGAAGTTAAAACCTATTATCGAATATTGTCAGTTCTATGACACCTAGAGTGCTGTAATTTTGTGTAAGTGCATCTAGCATCAATGTGCATAGTTGTGCCAAAAATGGGCGGTATTGGAAAAGTGGGCGTGGAACCTCCCATACGAAGTTAAAACCTATTATTGAATATTGTCAGTTCTATGACACCTAGAGTGCTGAAATTTTGTGTAAGTGCATCTAGCATCAATTCGCATAGTTGTGCCAAAAATGGGCGGTATTGGAAAAGTGGGCGTGGCATCTCCCATACGAAGTTAAAACCTATTATTGAATATTGTCAGTTCTATGACACCTAGAGTGCTGTAATTTTGTGTAAGTGCATCTAGCATCAATGTGCGTAGTTGCGCCTAAAATGGGCGGTAATGCAAAAGTGGGCGTGGCACCTCCCATATGAAGTTAAAACCAAAATTACACCTACTGTAATTTTGTGTAAGTGCATCTAGCATTAATGTGCGTAGTTGTGACAAAAATGGGCGGTAATGGAAATGTGGGCGTGGCACCTCCCATACGAAGTTAAAACCCATTTTCGAATATATGCCGTTCTATGGCAGATAAAAAACTGAAATTTTGCAGTAATTTTTCCTTCTACAAAAGATAACTAAAAAAGAATTTCTAGGCCCAATAGAATTCTGCTTGCATAAAGCATGGATTTAAAAAAAAAAATTTTTTTGATTTACTAGTTTTTAAAAAAGTTATCAAGCTCTTAAAAAATCACCCTTTATATAGAAAGTAACATTATATAAAGCATGGAAAAAGGAGTGACAAGGAGGGACAGGGACGGCCAAGAAGGGACAAGCAGGGTCAAGGAGGGACAATCAGGGAAAAGGAGGACAAAGGAGGGGCAATGAGGGACAAGCTGGGATAACGAGGGACAATGAGGGGAAAGGAGGGGCCAGAAGGGACAAGGCGGGACAAGGACGGGCAAGGAGAGACAAGGAGGATCAAGGAGTGACAATGAGGGACAAGGAGGGACGAGCAGGGACTAGGGGGGTCAAGAAGGAACAATAAGGGAAAAGGAGGGGCAAGGAGGAACAAGGAGGGTCAAGGAGGGACCTGAAGGGACAAGGAGGGACCAGGAGGGACAAGGAGAGACAAGCAGGAACAAGGAGGGACAAGGAGGGACAGGGACGGCCAAGAAGGGACAAGGAGGGACAAGCAGGGTCAAGGAGGGACAATGAGGGAAAAGGAGGACAAAGGAGGGGCAATGAGGGACAAGGAGGGACAAGCAGGGATAACGAGGGACAAGGAGGGACAATGAGGGAAAAGGAGGGACCAGGAGGGACAAGGCGGGACAAGGACGGAAAAGGAGGGATAAGGAGGAACAATGAGGCACAAGGAGGGACAATGAGGGACAAGTACGGACCAGGAGGGACAAGGAGGGATAATGACGGACAAGGAGGGAAAAGAAAGAGCAATGAGGAGCAAGGAGGGACCAGGAGGGGCAATGAGGGACAAGTACGGACCAGGAGGGACAAGGAGGGTCAAGGAGGGTCAAGGAGGGACAAGGAGGGACAAGGAGGGACTAGGAGGGACATTGAGGGACAAGGAGAGACAAGTAGGGAAAAGGAGTGACAAGGAGGAACAAGGAGGGACAATGAGGGAGAAGGAGTGACAAGGAGGAACAAGAAGGGACATGGAGTGAAAAGGAGGGGCAAGGAGAGACAAGGATGGAAAAGGAGTGACAAGGAGGGACAAGGAGTGGCAATGACGGACCAGGAGGGACAAGGCGGGACAAGGCGGGACAAGGAGAGGCAATGAGGGACCAGGAGGGACAAGGCGGGACAAGGCGGGACAAGGACGGACAAGGACGGACAAGGAGGGACAAGGATGGGCAATGAGGGCCCAGGAGGGACAAGGACGGACAAGGAGGGAAAAGGAGGACAAAGGAGGGACAAGGAAGGACCAGGAGGGACAAGCAGGGTCAAGGAGGGACAAACAGGGACAAGGATGGTCAAGGAGGGACAAGTAGGAACAAGGAGAGACAAGCAGGGACAAGGAGGGACAAGCAGGATCAAGGAGGGACAAGGATGGTCGAGCAGGGACTAGGGGGGTCAAGGAGGGAAATGAAGGGGCAAGGAGGAGCAAGGAGGGACCAGTAGGGAAAAGGAGGGGCAATGAGGGACAAGCAGGGATAACGAGGGACAAGGAGGGCCAAGGAGGGATAAGGAGGAACAAGGAGGGACAATGAGGGACAAGGAGGGACAAACAGGGACAAGGATGGTCAAGGAGGGACAAGTAGGAACAAGGAGAGACAAGCAGGGACAAGGAGGGACAAGCAGGATCAAGGAGGGACAAGGATGGTCGAGCAGGGACTAGGGGGGTCAAGGAGGGAAATGAAGGGGCAAGGAGGAGCAAGGAGGGACCAGTAGGGAAAAGGAGGGGCAATGAGGGACAAGCAGGGATAACGAGGGACAAGGAGGGACAAGGAGGGCCAAGGAGGGATAAGGAGGAACAAGGAGGGACAATGAGGGACAAGGAGGGACAAGTACGGACCAGGATGGACTTCCCTACTTGTCCAAGGAAGGAAATGAGGAAAAAGGAGTGAGGGACAAGTACGGACCACGAGTGACAAGGACGGAAAAGAAGGGGCAATGAAGAGCAAAGAGGGACCAGGAGGGACAATTAGGAGAGACAAGGAGGGACAAGGAGGGATAAGTACGGACCAGGAGGGACAAGGATGGTGAAGGAGGGACTAGACGAGACAACGAGGGACAAGGAGGGACAAGGAGGGACAAGGAGGGACAAGGTGGTACAAGGAGGGACAAGGAAAGACAAGGAGGGACAAGGAGGGAAAATCAGGGAAAGGAGGGTCAAGGAGGGAAAAGGTGGAACAAGGAGTGACAATGAAGGACAATGAGGGAAAAGGAGTGACAAGGAGGGCCAAGAAGGGGCAATGAGGGCAAGTAGGAGCAAGGAGGGACCAGGAGGATCATGGAGGGACAAGAAGGGACAAGGAGGGACAAGCAGGATCAAGGAGGGACAAAGCAGGGATAAGGAGGGACAAGCAGGGACAAGGAGGGACAAGGAAAGACAAAGAGGGACAAGGAGGGAAAAGCAGGATCAAGGAGGGACAAACAGGGACAAGGAAGGACAAGGAGGGTCAAAGAGAGACAAGGAGGGTCATGGAGGGACAAGGAGGGGCCAGGAGGGGCCAGGAGGGACTAGGAGGGAAAGGAGTGACAAGGAAAAACAAGGAGGGACAAGGAAAAACAAGGAGGGACAAGGAGGATCAAGGAGTGTCAATGAGAGACAAGGAGGGACGAGCAGGGACTAGGAACAAGGAGGGACAAGTTTGGACAAGGAGGGACAAGGAGGGACAAGGAGGGACATTGAGGGACAAGGAGAGACAAGTAGGGAAAAGGAGTGACAAGGAGGGACAAGGAGGGAGAAGGAGTGACAAGGAGGAACAAGAAGGGACAAAGAGTGAAAAGGAGGGGCAAGGAGGGACAAGGATGGAGAAGGAGTGACAAGGATTGACAAGGAGAGGCAATGAGGGACCAGGAGGGACAAGGAGGGGCAATGAGGGACCAGGAGGGACTAGGACGGACAAGGAGGGACAAGGAAAAACAAGAAGGGACAAGGACGGGCAAGGAGAGACAAGGAGGATCAAGGAGTGACAATGAGGGACAAGGAGGGACGAGCAGCGACTAGGGGGGTCAAGAAGGGACAATAAGGGAAAAGGAGGGACAAGCAGGGTCAAGGAGGGACAATGAGGGAAAAGGAGGACAAAGGAGGGGCAATGAGGGACAAGGAGGGACAAGCAGGGATAACGAGCGACAAGGAGGGACAATGAGGGAAAAGGAGGGACCAGGAGGGACAAGGACGGACAAGGAGGGATAAGGAGGAACAATGAGGCACAAGGAGGGACAATGAGGGACAAGGAGGGACAAGTACGGACCAGGAGGGACAAGGAGGGATAATGACGGACAAGGAGGGAAAAGAAAGAGCAATGAGGAGCAAGGAGGGACCAGGAGGGGCAATGAGGGACAAGGAGGGACAAGGAGGGACAAGGAGGGACAAGGAGGGTCAAGGAGGGACAAGGAGGGACTAGGAGGGACATTGAGGGACAAGGAGAGACAAGTAGGGAAAAGGAGGGAAAAGGAGTGACAAGGAGGAACAAGGAGGGACAAGGAGGGACAATGAGGGACAAGGAGGGAGAAGGAGTGACAAGGAGGAACAAGAAGGGACAAGGAGTGAAAAGGAGGGGCAAGGAGAGACAAGGAGGGACAAGGATGGAAAAGGAGTGACAAGGAGGGACAAGGAGAGGCAATGACGGACCAGGAGGGACAAGGCGGGACAAGGCGGGACAAGGAGAGGCAATGAGGGACCAGGAGGGACAAGGCGGGACAAGGACGGACAAGGAGGGACAAGGAAAAACAAGAAGAGACAAGGGGGCAAGGAGGGACAAGGACGGAAAACGAGTGACAAGGAGGGACAAGGATGGGCAATGAGGGCCCAGGAGGGACAAGGACGGACAAGGAGGGAAAAGGAGGACAAAGGAGGGACAAGGAGGGACCAGGAGCGACAAGCAGGGTCAAGGAGGGACAAGAAGGGACATGGTGGGGGACTGAGGGACAAGGAGGGAGAAGGAGGGACAAGCAGGATCAAGGAGGGACAAACAGGGACAAGGATGGTCAAGGAGGGACAAGTAGGAACAAGGAGAGACAAGCAGGGACAAGGAGGGACAAGCAGGATCATGGAGGGACAAACAGGGACAAAGAGGGTCGAGCAGGGACTAGGGGGGTCAAGAAGGGTCAAGGAGGGAAATGAAGGGGCAAGGAGGAGCAAGGAGGGACCAGTAGGGAAAAGGAGGGGCAATGAGGGACAAGGAGGGACAAGCAGGGATAACGAGGGACAAGGAGGGAAAAGGAAGGACCAGGAGGGACAAGGAGGGAAAAGGAGGGAAAAGGAGGGCCAAGGAGGGATAAGGAGTAACAAGGAGGGACAATGAGGGGCAATGAGGGACAAGGAGGGACAAGTACGGACCAGGATGGACTTCCCTACTTGTCCAAGGAAGGAAATGAGGAAAAAGGAGTGACAAGGAGGGACAGGGACGGCCAAGAAGGGACAAGCAGGGTCAAGGAGGGACAATGAGGGAAAAGGAGGACAAAGGAGGGGCAATGAGGGACAAGGAGGGACAAGCAGGGATAACGAGGGACAATGAGGGGAAAGGAGGGGCCAGAAGGGACAAGGCGGGACAAGGACGGGCAAGGAGAGACAAGGAGGATCAAGGAGTAACAATGAGGGACAAGGAGGGACGAGCAGGGACTAGGGGGGTCAAGAAGGGACAATAAGGGAAAAGGAGGGGCAAGGAGGAACAAGGAGTGTCAAGGAGGGACCAGAAGGGACAAGGAGGGAAAAGGAGGGACCAGGAGGGACAAGGAGCGACAAGCAGGAACAAGGAGGGACAGGGACGTCCAAGAAGGGACAAGGAGGGACAAGCAGGGTCAAGGAGGGACAATGAGGGAAAAGGAGGACAAAGGAGGGGCAATGAGGGACAAGGAGGGACAAGCAGGGATAACGAGGGACAAGGAGGGACAATGAGGGAAAAGGAGGGACCAGGAGGGACAAGGCGGGACAAGGACGGAAAAGGAGGGATAAGGAGTAACAATGAGGCACAAGGAGGGACAATGAGGGACAAGTACGGACCAGGAGGGACAAGGAGGGATAATGACGGACAAGGAGGGAAAAGAAAGGGCAATGAGGAGCAAGGAGGGACCAGGAGGGGCAATGAGGGACAAGGAGGGACAAGTACGGACCAGGAGGGACAAGGAGGGACAAGGAGGGTCAAGGAGGGACAAGGAGGGACAAGGAGGGACTAGGAGGGACATTGAGGGAAAAGGAGGACAAAGGAGGGGCAATGAGGGACAAGCAGGGATAATGAGGGGAAAGGAGGGGCCAGAAGGGACAAGGACGGGCAAGGAGAGACAAGGAGGATCAAGGAGTGACAATGAGGGACAATGAGGGAAAAGGAGGACAAAGGAGGGGCAATGAGGGACAAGCAGGGATAATGAGGGGAAAGGAGGGGCCAGAAGGGACAAGGAGGGACAAGGACGGGCAAGGAGAGACAAGGAGGATCAAGGAGTGACAATGAGGGACAAGGAGGGACGAGCAGGGACTAGGGGGGTCAAGAAGGGACAATAAGGGAAAAGGAGGGGCAAGGAAGAACAAGGAGGGTCAAGGAGGGACAAGGAAGGAAAAGGAGGGACCAGGAGGGACAAGGAGAGACAAGCAGGAACAAGGAGGGACAGGGACGTCCAAGAAGGGACAAGGAGGGACAAGCAGGGTCAAGGAGGGACAATGAGGGAAAAGGAGGACAAAGGAGGGGCAATGAGGGACAAGGAGGGACAAGGAGGGACAAGCAGGGATAACGAGGGACAATGAGGGAAAAGGAGGGACCAGGAGGGACAAGGCGGGACAAGGACGGAAAAGGAGGGATAAGGAGGAACAATGAGGCACAAGGAGGGACAATGAGGGGCAATGAGGGACAAGTACGGACCAGGAGGGACAAGGAGGGATAATGACGGACAAGGAGGGAAAAGAAAGAGCAATGAGGAGCAAGGAGGGACCAGGAGGGGCAATGAGGGACAAGTACGGACCAGGAGGGACAAGGAGGGACAAGGAGGGACATTGAGGGACAAGGAGAGACAAGTAGGGAAAAGGAGGGAAAAGGAGTGACAAGGAGGAACAAGGAGGGACAATGAGGGACAAGGAGGGAGAAGGAGTGACAAGGAGGAACAAGAAGGGACATGGAGTGAAAAGGAGGGGCAAGGAGAGACAAGGATGGAAAAGGAGTGACAAGGAGGGACAAGGAGAGGCAATGACGGACCAGGAGGGACAAGGCGGGACAAGGAGAGGCAATGAGGGACCAGGAGGGGCAATGAGGGACAAGGAGGGACAAGCAGGGATAACGAGGGACAATGAGGGGAAAGGAGGGGCCAGGAGGGACAAGGACGGACAAGGAGGGATAAGGAGAAACAATGAGGCACAAGGAGGGACAATGAGGGGCAATGAGGGACAAGTACGGACCAGGAGGGACAAGGAGGGATAATGACGGACAAGGAGGGAAAAGAAGGGGCAATGAGGAGCAAGGAGGGACCAGGAGGGGCAATGGGGGACAAGTACGGAACAGGAGGGACAAGGAGAGACAAGCAGGAACAAGGAGGGACAGGGACGGCCAAGAAGGGACAAGGAGGGACAAGCAGGGTCAAGGAGGGACAATGAGGGAAAAGGAGGACAAAGGAGGGGCAATGAGGGACAAGGAGGGACAAGCAGGGATAACGAGGGACAAGGAGGGACAATGAGGGAAAAGGAGGGACCAGGAGGGACAAGGCGGGACAAGGACGGAAAAGGAGGGATAAGGAGGAACAATGAGGAACAAGGAGGGACAATGAGGGGCAATGAGGGACAAGTACGGACCAGGAGGGACAAGGAGGGATAATGACGGACAAGGAGGGAAAAGAAAGAGCAATGAGGAGCAAGGAGGGACCAGGAGGGGCAATGAGGGACAAGGAGGGACAAGGAGGGACAAGTACGGACCAGGAGGGACAAGGAGGGTCAAGGAGGGTCAAGGAGGGACAAGGAGGGACTAGGAGGGACATTGAGGGACAAGGAGAGACAAGTAGGGAAAAGGAGTGACAAGGAGGAACAAGGAGGGACAATGAGGGAGAAGGAGTGACAAGGAGGAACAAGAAGGGACATGGAGTGAAAAGGAGGGGCAAGGAGAGACAAGGAGGGACAAGGATGGAAAAGGAGTGACAAGGAGGGACAAGGAGAGGCAATGACGGACCAGGAGGGACAAGGAGGGACAAGTACGGACCAGGAGGGACAAGGAGGGTCAAGGAGGGTCAAGGAGGGACAAGGAGGGACAAGGAGGGACTAGGAGGGACATTGAGGGACAAGGAGAGACAAGTAGGGAAAAGGAGTGACAAGGAGGAACAAGGAGGGACAATGAGGGAGAAGGAGTGACAAGGAGGAACAAGAAGGGACATGGAGTGAAAAGGAGGGGCAAGGAGAGACAAGGAGGGACAAGGATGGAAAAGGAGTGACAAGGAGGGACAAGGAGAGGCAATGACGGACCAGGAGGGACAAGGCGGGACAAGGAGAGGCAATGAGGGACCAGGAGGGACAAGGCGGGACAAGGCGGGACAAGGACGGACAAGGAGGGACAAGGTGGGACAAGGAAAAACAAGAAGGGACAAGGAGGGCAAGGAGAGACAAGGAGGGACAAGGACGGAAAAGGAGTGACAAGGAGGGACAAGGATGGGCAATGAGGGCCCAGGAGGGACAAGGACGGACAAGGAGGGAAAAGGAGGACAAAGGAGGGACAAGGAAGGACCAGGAGGGACAAGCAGGGACAAGCAGGGTCAAGGAGGGACAAGGAGGGACATGGTGGGGGACTGAGGGACAAGGAGGGAGAAGGAGGGACAAGCAGGATCAAGGAGGGACAAACAGGGACAAGGATGGTCAAGGAGGGACAAGTAGGAACAAGGAGAGACAAGCAGGGACAAGGAGGGACAAGCAGGATCAAGGAGGGACAAGGAGGGACAAGGAGGGTCGAGCAGGGACTAGGGGGGTCAAGAAGGGTCAAGGAGGGAAATGAAGGGGCAAGGAGGAGCAAGGAGGGACCAGTAGGGAAAAGGAGGGGCAATGAGGGACAAGCAGGGATAACGAGGGACAAGGAGGGATAAGGAGGAACAAGGAGGGACAATGAGGGACAAGGAGGGACAAGTACGGACCAGGATGGACTTCCCTACTTGTCCAAGGAAGGAAATGAGGAAAAAGGAGTGAGGGACAAGTACGGACCACGAGGGACAAGGACGGAAAAGAAGGGGCAGTGAAGAGCAAAGAGGGACCAGGAGGGACAATTAGGGGCAATGAGGGACAAGGAGGGATAAGTACGGACCAGGAGGGACAAGGATGGTCAAGGAGGGACAAGACGAGACAACGAGGGACAAGGAGGGACAAGGAGGGACAATGTGGTACAAGGAGGGACAAGGAAGGACAAGGAGGGACAAGGAGGGAAAATCAGGGAAAGGAGGGTCAAGGAGGGAAAAGGTGGAACAAGGAGTGACAATGAAGGGCAATGAGGGAAAAGGAGTGACAAGGAGGGCCAAGAAGGGGCAATGAGGGCAGGTAGGAGCAAGGAGGGACCAGGAGGATCATGGAGGGACAAGGATGGAAACGGAGTGACAAAGAGGGACAAGGAGAGGCAATGAGGGACCAGGAGGGACAAGGAGGGGCAATGAGGGACCAGGAGGGACTAGGACGGACAAGGAGGGACAAGGAAAAACAAGAAGGGACAAGGACGGGCAAGGAGAGGCAATGAGGGACCAGGAGGGACAAGGAGGGGCAATGAGGGACCAGGAGGGACTAGGACGGACAAGGAGGGACAAGGAAAAACAAGAAGGGACAAGGAGGGGCAAGGAGGGACAAGCAGGGTCAAGGAGGGACAATGAGGGAAAAGGAGGACAAAGGAGGGGCAATGAGGGACAAGGAGGGACAAGCAGGGATAACGAGAAAGAGCAATGAGGAGCAAGGAGGGACCAGGAGGGGCAATGAGGGACAAGGAGGGACAAGTACGGACCAGGAGGGACAAGGAGGGACAAGGAGGGTCAAGGAGGGACAAGGAGGGACTAGGAGGGACATTGAGGGACAAGGAGAGACAAGTAGGGAAAAGGAGGGAAAAGGAGTGACAATGAGGAACAAGGAGGGACAATGAGGGACAAGGAGGGAGAAGGAGTGACAAGGAGGAACAAGAAGGGACAAGGAGTGAAAAGGAGGGGCAAGGAGAGACAAGGAGGGACAAGGATGCAAAAGGAGTGACAAGGAGGGACAAGGAGAGGCAATGACGGACCAGGAGGGACAAGGCGGGACAAGGCGGGACAAGGAGAGGCAATGAGGGACCAGGAGGGACAAGGCGGGACAAGGACGGACAAGGAGGGACAAGGAAAAACAAGAAGAGACAAGGAGGGCAAGGACGGACAAGGACGGAAAAGGAGTGACAAGGAGGGACAAGGATGGGCAATGAGGGCCCAGGAGGGACAAGGACGGACAAGGAGGGACTAGGAGGGAAAAGGAGGACAAAGGAGGGACAAGGAGGGACCAGGAGGGACAAGGCGGGACAAGGACGGAAAAGGAGGGATAAGGAGGAACAATAAGGCACAAGGAGGGACAATGAGGGGCAATGAGGGACAAGTACGGACCAGGAGGGACAAGGAGGGATAATGACGGACAAGGAGGGAAAAGAAAGAGCAATGAGGAGCAAGGAGGGACCAGGAGGGGCAATGAGGGACAAGTACGGACCAGGAGGGACAAGGAGGGTCAAGGAGGGACAAGGAGGGACATTGAGGGACAAGGAAAGACAAGTAGGGAAAAGGAGGGAAAAGGAGTGACAAGGAGGAACAAGAAGGGACAATGAGGGACAAGGAGGGAGAAGGAGTGACAAGGAGGAACAAGAAGGGACATGGAGTGAAAAGGAGGGGCAAGGAGAGACAAGGATGGAAAAGGAGTGACAAGGAGGGACAAGGAGAGGCAATGACGGACCAGGAGGGACAAGGCAGGACAAGGCGTGACAAGGAGAGGCAATGAGGGACCAGGAGGGGCAATGAGGGACAAGGAGGGACAAGCAGGGATAACGAGGGACAATGAGGGGAAAGGAGGGGCCAGGAGGGACAAGGCGGGACAAGGACGGACAAGGAGGGATAAGGAGAAACAATGAGGCACAAGGAGGGACAATGAGGGGCAATGAGGGACAAGTACGGACCAGGAGGGACAAGGAGGGATAATGACGGACAAGGAGGGAAAAGAAGGGGCAATGAGGAGCAAGGAGAGACCAGGAGGGGCAATGGGGGACAAGTACGGAACAGGAGGGACAAGGAGAGACAAGCAGGAACAAGGAGGGACAAGGAGGGACAGGGACGGCCAAGAAGGGACAAGCAGGGTCAAGGAGGGACAATGAGGGAAAAGGAGGACAAAGGAGGGGCAATGAGGGACAAGGAGGGACAAGCAGGGATAACGAGGGACAAGGAGGGACAATGAGGGAAAAGGAGGGACCAGGAGGGACAAGGCGGGACAAGGACGGAAAAGGAGGGATAAGGAGGAACAATGAGGAACAAGGAGGGACAATGAGGGGCAATGAGGGACAAGTACGGACCAGGAGGGACAAGGAGGGATAATGACGGACAAGGAGGGAAAAGAAAGAGCAATGAGGAGCAAGGAGGGACCAGGAGGGGCAATGAGGGACAAGTACGGACCAGGAGGGACAAGGAGGGACAAGGAGGGTCAAGGAGGGTCAAGGAGGGACAAGGAGGGACAAGGAGGGACTAGGAGGGACATTGAGGGACAAGGAGAGACAAGTAGGGAAAAGGAGTGACAAGGAGGAACAAGGAGGGAGAAGGAGTGACAAGGAGGAACAAGAAGGGACATGGAGTGAAAAGGAGGGGCAAGGAGAGACAAGGATGGAAAAGGAGTGACAAGGAGGGACAAGGAGAGGCAATGACGGACCAGGAGGGACAAGGCGGGACAAGGCGGGACAAGGAGAGGCAATGAGGGACCAGGAGGGACAAGGCGGGACAAGGCGGGACAAGGACGGACAAGGAGGGACAAGGTGGGACAAGGAAAAACAAGAAGAGACAAGGAGGGCAAGGAGAGACAAGGAGGGACAAGGACGGAAAAGGAGTGACAAGGAGGGACAAGGAAGGACCAGGAGGGACAAGCAGGGTCAAGGAGGGACAAGGAGGGACATGGTGGGGGACTGAGGGACAAGGAGGGAGAAGGAGGGACAAGCAGGATCAAGGAGGGACAAACAGGGACAAGGATGGTCAAGGAGGGACAAGTAGGAACAAGGAGAGACAAGCAGGGACAAGGAGGGACAAGCAGGATCAAGGAGGGACAAGGAGGGACAAGGAGAGTCGAGCAGGGACTAGGGGGGTCAAGAAGGGTCAAGGAGGGAAATGAAGGGGCAAGGAGGAACAAGGAGGGACAAGGAGGGACAAGTACGGACCAGGATGGACTTCCCTACTTGTCCAAGGAAGGAAATGAGGAAAAAGGAGTGAGGGACAAGTACGGACCACGAGGGACAAGGACGGAAAAGAAGGGACAGTGAAGAGCAAAGAGGGACAAGGAGGGACAATTAGGGGCAATGAGGGACAAGGAGAGACAAGGAGGGATAAGTACGGACCAGGAGGGACAAGGATGGTCAAGGAGGGACAAGACGAGACAACGAGGGACAAGGAGGGACAAGGAGGGACAAGGTGGTACAAGGAGGGACAAGGAAGGACAAGGAGGGACAAGGAGGGAAAATCAGGGAAAGGAGGGTCAAGGAGGGAAAAGGTGGAACAAGGAGTGACAATGAAGGGCAATGAGGGAAAAGGAGTGACAAGGAGGGCCAAGAAGGGGCAATGAGGGCAGGTAGGAGCAAGGAGGGACCAGGAGGATCATGGAGGGACAAGGAGGGACAAGCAGGATCAAGGAGGGACAAAGCAGGGATAAGGAGGGACAAGCAGGGACAAGGAAAGACAAAGAGGGACAAGGAGGGAAAAGCAGGATCAAGGAGGGACAAACAGGGACAAGGAAGGACAAGGAGGGTCAATGAAAGACAAGGAGGGTCATGGAGAGACAAGGAGGGGCCAGGAGGGACTAGGAGGGAAAGGAGTGACAAGGAAAAACAAGGAGGGACAAGGAAAAACAAGGAGGGACAGGAAAAACAAGGAGGGACAAGGAGGATCAAGGAGTGTCAATGAGAGACAAGGAGGGACGAGCAGGGACTAGGAACAAGGAGGGACAAGTTTGGACAAGGAGGGACAAGGAGGGTCAAGGAGGGACAAGGAGGGACTAGGAGGGACAAGGAGGGACATTGAGGGACAAGGAGAGACAAGTAGGGAAAAGGAGTGACAAAGAGGGACAAGGAGAGGCAATGAGGGACCAGGAGGGACAAGGAGGGGCAATGAGGGACCAGGAGGGACTAGGACGGACAAGGAGGGACAAGGAAAAACAAGAAGGGACAAGGACGGGCAAGGAGAGGCAATGAGGGACCAGGAGGGACAAGGAGGGGCAATGAGGGACCAGGAGGGACTAGGACGGACAAGGAGGGACAAGGAAAAACAAGAAGGGACAAGGAGGGACAAGGAGGGACAAGCAGGGATAACGAGCGACAAGGAGGGACAATGAGGGAAAAGGAGGGACCAGGAGGGACAAGGACGGACAAGGAGGGATAAGGAGGAACAATGAGGCACAAGGAGGGACAATGAGGGACAAGGAGGGACAAGTACGGACCAGGAGGGACAAGGAGGGATAATGACGGACAAGGAGGGAAAAGAAAGAGCAATGAGGAGCAAGGAGGGACCAGGAGGGGCAATGAGGGACAAGGAGGGACAAGTACGGACCAGGAGGGACAAGGAGGGACAAGGAGGGTCAAGGAGGGACAAGGAGGGACTAGGAGGGACATTGAGGGACAAGGAGAGACAAGTAGGGAAAAGGAGGGAAAAGGAGTGACAAGGAGGAACAAGGAGGGACAATGAGGGACAAGGAGGGAGAAGGAGTGACAAGGAGGAACAAGAAGGGACAAGGAGTGAAAAGGAGGGGCAAGGAGAGACAAGGAGGGGCAAGGATGCAAAAGGAGTGACAAGGAGGGACAAGGAGAGGCAATGACGGACCAGGAGGGACAAGGCGGGACAAGGAGAGGCAATGAGGGACCAGGAGGGACAAGGCGGGACAAGGAGGGACAAGGAAAAACAAGAAGAGACAAGGAGGGCAAGGAGGGCAAGGAGGGACAAGGACGGAAAAGGAGTGACAAGGATGGGCAATGAGGGCCCAGGAGGGACAAGGACGGACAAGGACGGACAAGGAGGGACAAGGAGCGAAAAGGAGGACAAAGGAGGGACAAGGAGGGACCAGGAGCGACAAGCAGGGTCAAGGAGGGACAAGAAGGGACATGGTGGGGGACTGAGGGACAAGGAGGGAGAAGGAGGGACAAGCAGGATCAAGGAGGGACAAACAGGGACAAGGATGGTCAAGGAGGGACAAGTAGGAACAAGGAGAGACAAGCAGGGCAAGGAGGGACAAGCAGGATCATGGAGGGACAAAGAGGGTCGAGCAGGGACTAGGGGGGTCAAGAAGGGTCAAGGAGGGAAATGAAGGGGCAAGGAGGAGCAAGGAGGGACCAGTAGGGAAAAGGAGGGGCAATGAGGGACAAGCAGGGATAACGAGTGACAAGGAGGGACAAGGAGGGAAAAGGAAGGACCAGGAGGGACAAGGAGGGAAAAGGAGGGCCAAGGAGGGATAAGGAGTAACAAGGAGGGACAATGAGGGGCAATGAGGGACAAGTACGGACCAGGATGGACTTCCCTACTTGTCCAAGGAAGGAAATGAGGAATAAGGAGTGACAAGGAGGGACAGGGACGGCCAAGAAGGGACAAGCAGGGTCAAGGAGGGACAATGAGGGAAAAGGAGGACAAAGGAGGGGCAATGAGGGACAAGGAGGGACAAGCAGGGATAACGAGGGACAATGAGGGGAAAGGAGGGGCCAGAAGGGACAAGGCGGGACAAGGACGGGCAAGGAGAGACAAGGAGGATCAAGGAGTGACAATGAGGGACAAGGAGGGACGAGCAGGGACTAGGGGGGTCAAGAAGGGACAATAAGGGAAAAGGAGGGGCAAGGAGGAACAAGGAGGGTCAAGGAGGGACCAGAAGGGACAAGGAGGGAAAAGGAGGGACCAGGAGGGACAAGGAGAGACAAGCAGGAACAAGGAGGGACAGGGACGTCCAAGAAGGGACAAGGAGGGACAAGCAGGGTCAAGGAGGGACAATGAGGGAAAAGGAGGACAAAGGAGGGGCAATGAGGGACAAGCAGGGATAACGAGGGACAAGGAGGGACAATGAGGGAAAAGGAGGGACCAGGAGGGACAAGGCGGGACAAGGACGGAAAAG
>CANDYM010000001.1:0-100158 GCA_947397865.1 Polietes domitor
CATTTGATGACTCCCCAAAATACACAAGGTCGGAACACCTTTACGATCAATATGCGCATCCATCAATGCACCAGGCTATGGGTTCTGCAAATATATAGTTGATTTTCTCAAAAAAGTGACAATATATAATATAAAAGACGCAACAGAATTCAGACATAAAATTAAGAATAAGGCAATAAGGTCTCATTGTTTCCGAACATACCCATAAACTTAGCCCTGAGGACAATAGCAAAGAAGTGGAGACAGATAGAAAAATTCATCTCAATACCGAAACAACTTTTTATGGAAATACAATTTACGATGGAAGAGGAAAAATACTATAAATCACCTTACTTAGACACGGTAGTCATACGACAAGGAAATACGCCTAAAATAGACTGGTAAGAAATAGTTGTAAGACGAAAACAAAAATCAAAAAAAGAAGTAAAATCCAATGTGATACACAAGATTAACACTATCTGGCAAATTTTTTAATAATTAAAAATATATGTTGAGAAATTTTTTTCTGGGATAATTGTGCTCAAATAAACTAAGAAAGTCATTTGCTAATTTAGTTCGAGAGCCACATAATAAAAGGTGAGGAGTACCTTGCGTCCTCTATACACGAAACAATTGTTTTCTTCACATCCATAAGTACATATGTATGTTGAAACTAGGTAGTCTCACCTTATCAAAAAATATATCACAATTAGATCAGGGCCCAGAAATCAATATTAATTAGTTTGGAATTAGAAGAATTCACACACAAAATATCACGTGTTTATCTTTATTCGGACTTCGTGCACAAAACTGAAAATAGAATCTAGATTGACAACACTGGTTTAAACAGCTGACGAACGTTTCGTGTTTTGTTTCACTGTCAAACATCTTCAGTTTGGTCTATAATTTAACCATGAATCATCTTACAAACGAACAACGCTTGCAAATTATTGAATTTTATAACCAAAATGCGTGTTCTGTTAAGAAAAAATTTACATTGTTCGACATTAAACCTTACGTAGAGTGCGAACTGAAGAAAATATCGCAGCTGTATCAGCCAGTGTTAATGATGACCATCAATTATCGATTCGTAGCCGTTCGCAGCAATTGGGCCTCTGTTACTCAAAAACGTGGAAATGCCAAAATTGGACTAAGCGGATGGACCAAGGTCAACATTTATATGAAATAATCTTCACATGACATCTGTTTTGAATATCTGAATGTCGTAATTGGGGGGAAAGATATTTGCCGGAAGTCGATTCCACATACGGATAGTACGGGCGAAGAACGAATTTATTCTGTAATGTGTAGTGCGGCCGGTTGTCCAATCGACAACAAATGGATGAGCATTCCTGGAGAGTCGCGTATCTCACGGGCGGTATAAGATCACGAATTTCCGAATAACAAACACCATGGAAGTATCGGTGTTCAAGGGAGACAATAGAATTGGATATCCTACCGTCTCCTATCAACACATTCGCCCTCCTCTGGACACTGTCAAGTATGAGGAGTCATTGATGAAGCTGGAGCACCCGACCATATGTGGGAGTTGTATTCCATCTTAGGTCTGAAGTACGTAGTGTAGATATTGATCAGATCAGATTTCTTACATCGTTTTAAATCCGAAACATTTAAATGCTTCTTTTGACACATCAAATACATGTTTTGTCCAATGAACATCACGTTGTATTATCATGCCTAGAACATCGAGAGTATTTGGTTGCTCAATATCTACACCGTTCATTAAAATCGACACCGTTGGATCAGTGAATCGCTTGTGAGACAACAAGGAGCACTGGGTCTTACGTGCATTAAAATCTACTCTATTCACTCGACCCCATTCAGAAATGGCCAGCAAATCCTGGCTAGGTGACTCATCCATTAATCGCCTTTTATCCTCAATTTCTTGACGACTTGGTCTATGAACGAATGAGTATGAATGACAGATGTTGCTGTCATCCACGAATGAGTATATTGGATTCAAAGTCCGATCCAAGAGGTCGTCGATGAAAATAAGAAAAATGGAGGGGAAAGGACAGAGCCCTGTGGTACTCCTGCGGTTAACCTATGCTCATCGGATGAGAACCCATCTACAACAACACGTATAGTACGATCTCTGAGGAAGCTCGATATAAATCGAGAGACGTCACTACCAACACCAAAAGCGATAAGCTTTGATATGAGTGCGCCGTGCCAATCTCTATCAAAGGCCTTGGAGATATCTAGAGCAACGACCTTACTCTCACCAAGCTGGTGAATAGATCGATTCCACTTTTCGGAAATCTGCGAAAATTCTTTCCATGTTATCCCCATAAAAAGGGGTACAATCAATGAAACAAAAATTCAAATCTATAACGAGGATAACTTCCGCAAAATAACGTCAGAACTTGAAAAGAAAAATAAAAAGTTATATACACACCAGCTCAAAAGTACCAAAAGACTGATCAAAGGCATTGACCACTACGTTGAAACATCGTTAATTGAACATGAACTTTCGAAGAGAGGCTTCAAAGTGAAATCAGTTACAAATATTTTAAACAAAAACAAGGTACCCCAACCTCTTTTCCGTGTTGAACTCATTCCCAACGACACAAAGCTTAAACCATCAGAATCTCATCCAATTTACGATCTAAAATATTTTATGAACCGCAGAATAACCGTTGAGGAAACGCACAAACGAAATAGTCCAGTTCAATGTACTAACTGTCAGGAATTTGGTCATACGCGGACATATTGTAAATTGCCGACTGTTTGTGTAATATGCGGAGAACTACACAAAGCCACTGACTGTAAAAAAAATAAATCTGACGCGACCGTGAAGAAATGCAGCAACTGTGGAGATAAAAACACTGCTAATTACAGAGGTTGTCCAATCTACAAAGCCGTTAAGAATATCCGAGCTAATCAAGCAACCAATGATAAACCACTACCGAAAACTACACATAAAGCAGTGGAAAATAATAATCCTAGTTACCCTATCGAAACTTCATCTTATGCAAATGCCCTGAAACTTCAAGATAGTGGACCGAGAGTGAATCAACCGTTTTACACATCTAGCCTCGAAAAATCTATCGAAAATTTAATCAATACAGTGAATAACTTCATGTCAGCAATGCAAAATATGATGCAAGAAATGTTGAAAATGCAGTCAATGCTTCCCCAGACAGTTATCTCGAAATAAAGTCATCTATAAAAATTTGTCAGTGGAACGCAAACGGCATTCGCCAACATAAACTCGAACTCGAACACTTTTTAAAAAATATGAATATTGATATAATGTTAATCTCAGAAACACACATAACAATTCACAATACATTCACAATAAGAGGCTACACAATGTACGACACCAAAGATCCGAGGGGCAAATCTTGCGGTGGTACGGCAATTTTAATAAAATCCCGCCTAAAACATCATGTTTTGGGCGAATATAGAAAAACATACCTCCAAGCAACTTCTATTGCCTTAGACGAATTTGTTGACTCATTTGTTGTTTCTTCTGTTTACTGTGCTCCTAAATACGCTATCAATGAAACAGAATTTAAAAATTTCTTTACTTCACTAGGCAATAAGTTCATCGCCGCAGGTGATTTCAACGCAAAGCACACCTATTGGGGTTCACGTCTAATCTCGCCAAAAGGCCGCAGTTTTTATAATACAATATCTGTTTCTGGACTAGATATTGTATCTGGGGGTCAACCAACCTACTGGCCATCTGACTTAAGAAAAAGACCAGATTTAATTGACTTTGGTGTTACAAGGATGTTCAACAGAGAACAAGTCAAAGTAGAAGCCTGCTTAGACCTTAGCTCTGACCACACACGGACAATTTTTACGATACAAACCCCTTTTCTAAGCACTTGCAAACCTACAAGCTACAAAGTCAATTGGCTGAAATACATAAAATATCTAAGTTCTCACACTCGGCTAGATATCAAACTCCAAAATTCTGAAGACATTGACCAGGGACTTCTCAACCTTATGGGGTCTATAAAAATGGCAGCAGAGGTATCCACATCAGCATCACTACGTTCTTCATCTACACCAAAATCATCCACAAAAAATATTTCGTTCTTGGATATCGAAAAACTAGTGAGAGAAAAAAGACGAGCAAGGAGACTGTGGCAACAAAATCGATCACCGAGGCTTAAGTCGCTGCTCAACGAATGCAGTAGGAAACTACAAACACTTTAAGAAACAAAAAAGAAAGATGAATTCTCAAGTTTTATTGAACAACTAGACCATACAGCCAAATCCAATTACTCACTGTGGCGAGCAGCAAACGATTTCAAACGACCAGTGAATACCGACCAACCTATACGCAAACCAAATGGTCAATGGACAAGAAGTGATTTTGAAAAAGGAGAAGTATTTGCTAACTATCTGCGTCAGGTATTCTCACCGAATCCTGCTGTCATTACTCACAACTTGCCTCCAATTCCACATCAAATCTCGCAGTCTCCATGGAGCTTCTCATTCAAATATCTTAAAAAATAAATTAGAGCATTAAATCCAAGAAAAGCCCCAGGACATGACTTAATAACTAACAAAATGATAATTGAATTACCGGAAGTGACATAAAAGCTTGTTCTCTTAATCTTCAATGCTATATCACGTCTCGGGTATTACTCTACAGTTTGGAAAACATCAACTATCACCATGATTCATAAAGAAGGAAAAGACCTACAAAAGCAAATTCTTACAGACCGATAATTCTTCTCCCTAACATGTCCAAACTTTTTGAAAAGCTGCTTAACGCCAAACTCATGAAATTCCTAAACGATAATAACATCATCCCAACCCACCAGTTCGGGTTTCGTAAAAACCACAGCACGACTCAACAAGTTCACAGGCTAGTAACAAATATACGCAATGCTCTTGAAGAAAACAAAACTGCTCAACTCTGTTCATTGATGTTTCTCAAGCTTTCGAAAAAGTATGGTACGAAGGCCTAATTCACAAAATTAAAATGTTTCTGCCTCCTAATACACACAATCTGCTAGAAAATTACATTCTTGGCCGCAAGTTCATAATTAAACACAAAAGCTACATATCTTCGGAAATTTCTATAAAAGCCGGCGTCCCCCAAGGTAGCATCTTAGGTCCACTGTTATATGTTCTACATACCTCCGACATGCCTACTAGCAATCTGGTCCATATCTCAACGTTCGCCGATGACACCGCAATTTCAAGAGTCCATTAGAATCACATCGTCGCATCTGGTCTTCTTCAAGAATATGTAGTTTTATTAGAGAATTGGCTCCATAAATGGAGAATAAAAGTAAACGAACAAAAGTCCATACATATCACTTTTACTCTGCGAAGGAACACATGTCCACCAATTAGCATTAATGGCCAGCATACTTCCATCAAATACTTGGGAATCCATCTTGACCGCAGACTCACTTGGCAAACCCACATTGATTCTAAACTTACCCAAATAAAACTTAAATCGCAACAACACGCATGGCTCATAAATCGTAACTCCAAACTTGGACTCGACTGCAAATTGCTTATATACAAGACTATAATTAAACCAATATGGATGTATGGCATTCAGCTCTGTAGAAACTACCTCAACAACCTAGCTACACATCCAAATGCATTGGCAAGGGACCTAAGAAGTTATGGCGGCCATAACCGCCTGAAGAAACGAGATACTGTCGACATGATTCACTAAGAAGCATACGTATATTCACATATGTTATTGTAAGCTGTGGCAAGCAATAATAAAATATTTGTTAGTTATTTAAGATCTGTACACTTATTGATAGTTTCACTTTGTGAAAGATACAATTATTAAATAAAGATTAAATACAAAAAAACTTTTCGGATAGCAGTGTCATCAGGTCTCCCATAGATCGATTCCTACGTAAGCCATACTGTCGATCATTAAGTAAGTCATTAGTTTCTAAATACGTCACAAATGGGCTGATGTTCGCAATCTTCCAACGCGCTGGGAAAACCCCTGCACGGTCTGCAATGTTGAAAAGATTACGAAGGGGACGGGCAAGCGTCGAAGAGCACTTACATAGGACAAGTGCTGAAATACCATCCGGGCCTGGAGATTTATTTACGTCGAGATTTGCAAGAACCCGTTTAACTCCACGTGTTCGAAAAAATATCTGAGGCATGGAACTAGATACATTTTCGATCACGGGGAGTGGTTGATTGCTTTCCGGCAAGCATGAGTTCCTTGCAAACATTTCAGCCAATAGGATAGCTTTGGCAACCGGGTTAGTGAATATTTGGTCATCTTTAATAAGAGTTGGGATTGATGAGGAGTTATCCCTTACTCTTCTTACAAATGACCAAAAGCTCTTACTTCCCCTGGGAGAAGAAAGAACTATGGCACGAAGGCGTTGTTCGTACAGAAACTTTTCACGTCTAACTACCCTGGCAAACATGGTTCTTGACTGTTTGCGTAGCCGATCAGTGGTGGCATTTTTATTTGAACGCCATTTCGTGAACGCTTCCTCTTTGGATCTGACAGCAGTCTTGCATGTCTGGTTAAACCAACTTTTATTAGATGGTTTATCCGAAATAACTTTAATTGGAATAAAAGACTTCATTCCAATCAAGATAATATTTTCGATCATTTCAGCCGCAGCATCTATATCGCCATTTAGAAAGCAAAGTTTCCAATTGTAATGCTGGAAAAAGGTGTGGAGCTCGGCCCAACGTGCCTTTTCGTATATACATATTGACCGCTTTGGGGCTGGGGTCGAAGCGACACGAAGAGCGGAATACGAAAAGGATGTTGAAACAATACAATGATCCGAATTACCAAGAGGTGCTAGAACGTTAACTTCATACTTTTCAGGGTGTGTTGTTAAGAAAAGATCAACAATATTTGAGTGTTGCCCCTGGACACACGGAATGTGAGTCGGTTCATTCCCTAGTTGCATCAACTCATTATGCTCAGCAAAAAGCTCGGCGTATTGACCTTACGGTGTTGAGTGACTCGAATGGGCAAGCCAAGAGGAATTATGGACATTGAAATCGCCAGCAACCACAATTTCACTGTCAAGACAATCCTGTAAAATTTTTGTAATTGAATCGGAAAGGGCGTCAAAGCCATTTAGGGATAATTCCCTTTCCGCGTTTGGACTTCTATACACAAATCCGAAATGTAGTACGTGTGTTCCAATCATGAATTTAACCCAAAGGGAATTAAATTCTGGAATTTCTGAGTTTAAGTTATGCCGGCTCTGAAACACTATATCATTACGTACATATACCAAAAGACCTCTGTGGGGGATAACGAGAGATAGGGTGTGATACCATACAAAGAGCAAAAACATCAGACATCTCGATTACAAGACAAGCATAGACGTAGATTTAAACAGTAGAGTAACAAAGCTTATGTTGTGAACAATAGGTTTTGCGTTTTTTTCTATTAATGTAATTATTTTTGTTATATATAAATATGTCAATTCTATAGTCGATTTTGTTTGTAATATGTTAACGTATTATTCGTGATTATTTGTATAGATCTTTGAGGATGACCAACGAAGTTGTTCGAAATATTTACGACCTACATCCGAACTAAAGTTAATAATATAAAGGTCAACAATAAATAAAACTAATATTTATTTTTTTTTCTTATAGCTTGCAACCTGAAGACAGCAGTTACTTTGTGTATGTTAATTATTTACTGGCGTAAAATAATTAAATAATTTTATATATTTATTATCGGATTTTATACTAGCGAATTTTATCAGAAAGTTATTACCATCTGCATTTGATCTTGGACAATTTTTTCTGCATGAAGTTGGGTGTCTAGAGCTTATACACAAAGGCGATTTTATAAGTTTTTAATTGTCAATTTCACCACCATTAATTTTGTCTTAATTTAGTCAATCCCGTTGAATGCTTGTATTTGGTAGAACAGCGTTCCCATTTTTGAATTTTCTGAACTTTCTCCATTTGAAATAACTTCAAAGTTTTACAAATTTTAAAAATTCATTAAAATCGGTTCAGCCAACATGAGTATCAAATAAAAGAGGTATATTTCTAGAAATATTTTTTTGAGAATATCTTACGAAGAGTTTCGTTTGATTTGTACGTTACTTCAAAAATGTAATTGTTGTTTCAAAAATAGGCAACATCGTGGCACTGGCAGTTGAAAATTAATTTAACATACGTTCATTAAATTCCCAGTTTCCTGGATAAAACTAGGCTATTCAACCTACACTAAAGTGAGGGTATTCAATCGAAAGGAAATTACCCAATAATTTGAAATTTTGACAAAAGATTATGGGTATGGAACTGTTAGGCGATCAGGGCCCCTAACTACCACCGCGCACGGACCCACCTGTTTCTGGGATGCCTCTCATCTCAAACCATATCGTTTACTTTTACATTTAGTGTTTTGACCAACCATTTTGGACGGCTTTGTAGACGGGATAAATATTCGGCTTGCCATTGTCTCGAAAACTGATCAACCAATTTTGACAATTATGCCATCGATCCAACAGTTTCATATAATCCATTTTTGGCAATACAGTTTTTGAGTGTTTGTCCGTCGTCCACTTCACACCTGTTTTTCTGTCGTCCGTGTCGTGTGCCATTTGTACTTTTTTGTTGTGTTAAAATTAAAAATCAACATCAAATAAATAAAATCAATCACAGCCAACGGAATAGTGTCCACAAAATTAAATAAAATATAAATGAATTTAACAATTAAACAATGTGTTCAACTACAAACAATTGAACGAAAGTAATCAACAAAAAACAACCAAAATAACGAATGTCGCACCACGCACCGAACTAAAACAAACCAAATAAGCAACAACAAACAAAGCAGCAGCATCAAGGAAACACCAGCACCACTGACCACACAATGCTCCATTCGCGTCGTAACCGTTTATTGTAATTCAATTGACATTATTATCTTCTTGCCATTGTTCTCCCAATGCTTAAGACATAACACTAGGTATTGGGTGAGTACAGCAACGGTAAGGAGGGAGGTCTGACAATTGTGGTTACACATTTTGACTTTGTTTTTTTCTTCTGTGTGTCCTAATGGTTGGTACGTTTAAAATACAATTTGCCAACATACGAGGCGTTAGAGAGAACTTTTTTGCCGTGCACGCTTATGTACATTTTCATCGGCCTGATGTTTTGGCTGTATGTGAGATTCAGGTGTGTGAGGATTCCGATCCACAGGATTGTCACATACCTTGGAATCACACCCTATCGCTTTTTATATCCCACAGAGGTCTTGTGGTCTATGTACGTAATGACATACCGTTCCAAAGCCAGCAACACTTGAGCTCAGAAAATCCAGAATTTAACTGTCTTTGGGTTAAGTTGAGGATTGGAACTCACGTACTGTATTTCGTATTTGTGTAAAGAAGTCCAAACACGGAAAGTTAGGCATCCCTAAATGGCTTCGACGTCCTTTCCGGCTCAATTACTAAAATTTTAGATGATTGTCCAGACAGTGAAAACACCGAGCTTTTTGCAGCGCATAATGATTTGACACAACTAGTGAATGAACCGACTCACATTCCGTGTGTCCAAGGGCAAAACCTAAATATTCTTAATCATTTTCTAACTTCACACCCTGAAAAGTATGAAGTTGATGTTTTAGCACCTCTTGGTAATTCGGATGATTGTATTGTTTCAGCAGCCTTTTCGTATTCCGCTCTTCGTGTCGCTTCGACCCCAGCCCCAAAGCGGACAATTTCTATATACGAAAAGGCACGTTGGGCCGAGCTCAACAACTTTTTCCAGCATTTAAATTGAAAGCTTTGCTTTCTAAACGGCGATATAGATGCTGCGGCTGAAATGATCGATTTGGTGGTATTTTTATTTTAACTCCATTTCTTGAACGCTTTCTCTTTGGATCTGACAGCAGTCTTGCATGTCTGGTTAAACCATCTAATAAAATATGGTTTAACCAGACATGTATAAACCATCAAATAAAAGTTGGTTTAACCAGACAAGGATAAACCATCTAATAAAAGTTGGTTTAACCAGACATGCAAGACTGCTGTCAGATCCAAAGAGGAAGCGTTCTCTGGAGTTTAAATAAAAATACCACCACTTATCTGGTACGCAAACAGACAAGAACCATATAACGTCTTCGTGCCAAAGTTCTTTCTTCTCTCAGGGGAATTAAGAGCTTTTGGTCATTTGTAAAAAGAGTAAAGGATAACTCCTCATCTATCCGAACTCTTGTTGAAGATGAGCAGATATTCACTAACCGGTTGCCAAAGCTAACATATTGGCTGAAATGTTTGCAAGGAATTCATCGTTGACGGAAAGCAATCAACCACTCCCCGTGATCGAAAATGTATCTAGTTACATGCCTCAGATGTTCGATGGACAAAGCATGTATTTGAAGTGTCGAAAGAAGCATTCAAGTGTCTAGGCTTCTTAAACCGGTGTAAGAAATACTTCACTCCCACTGATCTTCTCAATATCTACACTACTTACATCAGACCAAAGATGGAATACAATTCCCATATATGGTCGGGTGCTCCAGCTTCATCACTGGAGCTACTTGACCGTGTCCAGAGGAGGGCGATGGTGTTGATAGGTGACGGTAGGATATCCAATTCTATTGTCGCCCTTGAAAACGTCGCAATGTTGGTTGTGTGTCATTGTCCTATCGTTACTTTCATGGTGTTTGTTCTTCGGATATTCGTGATCTTATACTGTCCGTGAGAACGTTCGGTAGAGATACAAGATTTTCCAGGAATTCTCACCCATTTGTTATCAATTGGCGGATATCTTCCCAGCTAATTATGATATTCAGAAGCTTAACACAAAGGTCAACAAACACTACTCCTTTTTTTCTACTTCCAATGCCGTATCTTCCTCCAGCCAACGCAATGCGATGCATTTATAATGGACATCCCCTGAGTAATGGTTCAGTGAAAAAAATACCGCATTTGGGCGAATGATAATCCAAGAGTGATAGTCGAAACCCAATGCACCCATAAAAAGTGACTGTTTGGTGCGGTTTATGGGCTGGCGGAATCATTGGGCCTTTTTTCCATTTGGCCGATATTTGTTTCCATACATAATTGAACCATACCAATATTATAATAATCCATACATTGGTATGGTTTATTATTATTATCATAACAAAAATAAATGGCAATAATTTCCTAAATAATTTGTGTTTTATTCAAAATCAACATCGGTCCTTAAAATTTAACCACCCTTTATATAACTGTTGATACAAAAGCTCTTGTTGGTGGTAAATTGCCATAATCTGCACAGATGGATTCGGTTTACTTCTAAAACAAGGTGCAGGATGCTATTTTACGACCAGTAGTGCATTCTAGTATAGTTTAAAGTAAGATAAACGCCCCCGTGAAATGTAGCTGAGTGACTGTTTTGTATTATCAGTTCAGTTATATGGTGATTTGTTGAACTATTCGAACTAATCGCAATGAAAACTTAAGACTTCAAATTTTTTGAAATTGCTGTAAAACCGAATACAGTATCTCGTGATTCTATTTAAACTCGTCTGTATTCAGAACCCAATACATGCACACGTCCTTGCAAGTATTCAGCTGCACCATCTCTTTATTGTATCTATATTTCAATGGTATGTTTTGTAATAAGTTGTTATTGTTACACGGTCATTTTCGTAGTTATTTATGTATGGTTTACAAAATGTGAAAGAAATTGCGCTTATTTGTTCATTTGCATTCTTCAAGTAAAAAAACAACAAAAACACAAAATGAAATATTTCGTCTACGCATGTTCAGAATCACCACAAAAGTTTGACAGTACTTACAACAGTTAGCATATGAACATAGCATAACAAATTTGTCTTTGCAAGAAATCTTTTCTCACATATCATCTTTGAATATCAGCGACATCATAAAAAGGGAGTCTCTTGCCAAGTTCCAAGATGCTTCTAAAACTTTATTAAAAAATTCCATCAGATATATTTGTTAGTGTACATTACATAATTTGGCGGCCAAAGTGGGAACGGAAATATTTTGACCTTGTATTTTTGGCTCTATTTTCCGGTTTTTTTAATTGTTAGAGTATCTTTCAGAAACAAATATTTAATGTTTTTTGACAAGGACCGCCTGGATTTTCTGTAATTTGAAGTTTAGTTCGAATAAGCTGACCCGACCGTTGGTCCTTTGACAGCATTTTGAGTACTTGTTATTTCAGTACTTGTTATGTTATTGTTATGGGACATCTTTTATTTTTAAGTTTTGTATAGCTCCTTTTATAACTTCGACTTAGGGATCAACATCAGTTAACAAGCTTGTTAAATTCCTGACTATTATGACTTGGGTACTCAGATAAAAATCACACTTTTCGGCAAACAAATCAAAGGTGAAAAAATTTATCCGAACTGTACCGCCCAGACCACTAACCCTATAGTTCGCATTCTGGGTATTGATCCTTAACTATCCTGCTCGTCAAAAAGGTTTTTTGATGCAGAATCTATTTTACTATGAGTGATCGTACGGTAAACGTTTGACCTACGGAAATTGTTCTAAAGACTCGAAGAGTTTTAGTTTGGCCTTTCTACAGAATCATTTGCACCGACATGATTCGTATCTGTGTGGATTATTACTGTTATTTCGGTTTCCTTTAAAACTCGAATTGAGATCCATTCCTGCCTAAATGTAGTGTACTGTGATGTTTCCTCCTACAATATGTACACGTATTGGTACTTTTGCACTATTGACTATTATGTCCAACAGCTGTCACAGCACCCATTGTCGCGAGCAATATCCATCCTCTATTTCACAGGAAGCCCTTAGAACTGAGGAAAATTTTTCAACAAATGCATCTTATCGCATAGGGAAAAAATTGTGCGAATTATTCTGAGTCTGGCCATGATTCATATATACTTGATTTATTTGTTGACGTCGAAGACTGTCAACTCTCCCCAGAACATGATATCTATTTATAAAAAATTCCTCCATCTGCGACCATAGGGGCAAATCCAAATATGATTCCAGGGACTGTTCCCATAATGCCAATATGTCAACGGTTAATTTTGCGAACATAAATGGAAAAGGCCCATCCTTGTCCCCATTGTCCTACTTCGACATCGTGTGTTGTCAGAATCGCTAGGCAGTCATTTATCGTTGAGTGAATTCTATTTATATCCTGACCACTTTCCGCTTCTGCTGCTGGAATGCTAAAAAGTATCTGTAGGTGCTTGTTGAATAAAACTCTCTTATTCTCATAGCATGTTTCTGGAAAAAAATACTGCCTTGAAACAACATTTTGAAAATGTTGCCTACATCCTTCAAATATGTCACATTTTCAATGATTACAAACGAAAACTCCCGGACCTCAAAATACGAAATGGTGAGAGCGAAGCCGAACTAAATCGTCGGCGGCGGTGGCGTAATTGACTTTTGATCGGCGGCGGCGCAATGTCATAATAAATGCTTGGCGACTGCGCGCCGTCTGCGGTTATTCGATCGGCTTCTTTCTCTATCAGATATGAACAAAAGAAAAAATTGGAAGATGTCAGTCATATCACACAAAAATATTCTAAGTTAACCGGTAATTCATTAGATCTAGCAAAAATAATTAAAAATGCTGGATAGTGAAGAAAGTCCCTGCTCGTTTAAACGTGTTCAGGGTATGATTTGTAATTTTGTTCGGTATTTTACTTGAAAAAATTGTAAATGGTTTCGATTTCGAAATGTCGGAACTTTCGATGAAAAATTGTTTACATTTTTTAAATACATTATTAATAAGTCGAGACTCGTGAAAAGCATTCCGTCGAAGAATGTAGGAATGCATTAAACAGACAAAACTTTATTACCAATAATATCACACGATTGGCTAACAAATTTTATTTGTCATGTGCGTTCCATTACCATTAAATGAAGTCTGAAGTTTTGTTTCATCAATAGTTGTTTCCATGGTTATTCAATACCTAATGGGAATTTGAATACATACTACAAAACAATATCGATCCAAAGTTATGTATTTCCATTTTCAACAGCTTGAACATTTTTAATTTCAGTGTGGTATGACGGAGAACCAAAATGCTTTTGGACTTCTACAGCAAATACTTGCCCGAAATTGGACCACTGAAAATATTTATAAATAAGAAGTATATGTGACCGAAAATTTCAGAAGAAATTACAGGGAAAAATGTCAAGCAATGTTAAGAAAGGTATAAAACCGTCTTAAAGAGAAAAAAGGTAGCAATCGAAAATAAAAATACATCCGGTTCAAAAAGAAGAAATATCGATTTCGAGGAAAAATTACGGAAAATATGTTCCATCGATTATTCAATTGAACCGGAGGTCCAGATGAGTAGCCCACAATGTATTAAGAAGGAAATCAATGCTAAAAAAGAATTAAAGACAATGCACCGAAGAACAAGACCATAGTACAAAATACTTTGATGGAATGGTGAAAGTCTAAGAGCATTAACTGTTGAAAACGACAATTCAGGACTCCGAGTGCATTCTCGATCTTTACACGTGTTTGGCAACATTTTAAATTGTATTTTTTTCCGATTTGTTCAACGTTACATAGTTACGATATGCCGTCAAAAGGAATTCTCTTAATGAGTGAGCAGAATCTCCAACCAAATGGTAATTTCGAGAACATATGTTTGGCAAATCTTTGCCAATAAAAGACAATTTTAATATTCTCGAACCGTGAATTTTGCTGGGTATACCAGTAAATACATTCACAAATTCCCTGCATTGTTATTGAAACACAAGCATGTCTATTAGCGTATGTGGATCGAATCTTGTGCTTTGGTGTCCTTATAGAAATGTATCTCCCATCCACACAACTCAAGACGTTAGGGAACCCAGATATCTGGAAAAAAATTTGTTTAGTAATTATATATATGTTTAATATCAATGTTGTATAACTTTTTGGAACTCTTTAGCCGATTTCCTTGTCTAATTACTACCGCGTCGAAATATTGGGAATGAATAAATAAATTATCAGAAACAACAACACCTGTTTTTCAAATAAAGCCTACAGCCGAACAAAACAAAAATAAAATTAAATTTCAATATTTTATTGATGATTGTATGGGCACTTGATAAAGACATGTCGAAAAGATTTGCAACTTCTCCCAAGGTTGTTTCGTTGCCGCTAAACCTACAATCACTATTTATATTTAACATATTATTGATTATATGATACCACATACCACAAAAATGAAAGTACATAACTTTCACGGCTAATACTTAAATTGTTCTTAAACTAAAAACCATTTTATTAAATTTTTTATCATTATCTTAAGAGCATCGGCTTACCTACATCTCTATCAGTGACTCTGTTTTGTTTTTTTCTTGTTTGTCTGTTCTAATGGTGGGTAAGTTTAAAGTACAATTTGCCAATGTACGAGGACTGAGAGCGATTTTTTTTGCCGTGTACGCTCATGTACAATTCCATCGGCCTGATGTTTTTGCTCTTTGTGAGACCCAGGTGTGTGAGGATTCTGATCCACAGGATTTTCACATTCCTGGGTATCACACCCTATCCCTCTTTATCCCCCACAGAGGTCTTTTGGTATACGTACGTAAAGATATAGTGTTTCAGAGCCGGCATAACTTAATCTCTGAAAATCCAGAATTTAACTCCCTTTGGGTTAAATTCAAGATTGGAACACACGTACTACATTTCGGATTTGTGTATAGAAGTCCAAACGCGGAAAGGGAGGTATCTCTAAATGGCTTTGACGCCCTTTCCGATTCAAATACAAAAATTTTAGAGGACTATCCTGACAGTGAAATTGTGGTTGCTGGCGATTTCAATGTCCATAATTCCTCTTGGCTTGCCCATTCGAGTCACTCAACACCGGAGGGTCAATACGCCGAGCTTTTTGCCGCGCATAATGATTTGAAAGGGTCCGGGATACGTAAGGAATAGTAAGAAGGTTTCTCTTTGTTGGAAAATATTTAAGTTTCCCCCCGTAATGTATTTACAATATATCGAACTCGGCCCTGTTCCAGGCAGTCGGCAGCGGTATCAGCTATTAATGCCACGCAAGTATATTTACGATAAATTGAAAATACTTCCCCAGACTCCTCTTTGGGAGTTATTTGGGTATTTTGTAATATCTCTTTCCTTTACTCCTTTTGGAGATTTCGCGTACTTACACGCTACAACGAATACTCGGCCCTGCGAGATGCGGTATTGGAAGGAAGAAAAAGGGAGACTTCACATTGTTCGGAGAATTCGAATTAGTTCAAGATGGAATTGATAGACTGACATTAAACTTTAAGTGAACATGAGAATTCTATCAATATCCTCATATTAATGAATTAATATAAGTATAGTTTAAGTTATAAACGAAGTCTTATTAAAATATGTGTACACATGAAGCAATTTGTTCATAAAGGTTTTTGTATAATTTTTTAAAGGCTTCTCTCATTTTTATTGTAAATTTATAATTTATTATTAATCACGAATTGGGAAAAGGATGGCATTTTTAAACTCCTGTTTTTCTCATTATAAATTAAACTAATTTTAATAACATAAAACAGAGCATATTGAAATTAAAAAAAATAATTTCTCACAACAAAAACATGTATTAGTAGGGGAATGAGACTCCAATTATTATATATTATAAAATATTAAGGTCAAAGCCAGAATTCGAATACGTCAAAGCTGTCCACTAATATTTAATTTAATTTTTATTTAATATAATTTTATATTATTACGAGGCAAGAACAGACCGCCGGAGCGTCAAATCCGCCAAAGTAATACTTTAGTTTTATTTAAAGTTTAATATGTTTTTATTTGTATATTATTTGTTATTATTATTGGTCATCCTTTTTTGAAAATGAAAAGC
Source organism: Polietes domitor (assembly GCA_947397865.1). Classification (NCBI taxonomy): domain Eukaryota; kingdom Metazoa; phylum Arthropoda; class Insecta; order Diptera; family Muscidae; genus Polietes; species Polietes domitor. The sequence goes on from CANDYM010000001.1 coordinate 16,757, forward strand.
CTGAATAGACTGAGCTTATTTTAAGTTTATTGGTGCAGAGCTAATCTTAGAATGACAAAATTGATGTGTTATCCCTAGTTATATTGAAAATTTGAAAGGTTACAAGCAAGATGTAAAAAAAAAAAAAGAGTGATTCATTTAATGAGTGAAATCTTTTGGAATATGAAAATATGTAATTGAGAGAAATAAAAGAAAACTAATAACAAAGAGATCAAAATTATTACAAGCTGTATAAAAATGAGTGAAATAAAATAATCAAATTAACTCGAATGCAGTCGTGATAATAAACTTATGGCAAACAAACCCAACATTAATAATGAATTTAATAACATTAAATAATAATAATGAAATAATAATGTAATGAAAATAAATGATAATTATATAATATTTGTAATTATGCAGTTATAAAAAGACGCATGTTACAGCCTCCCCATATGCCACATAGATCGTCTATATGATATGGCAGGACCTTAATTGTGTTTCTTGGAACATCTCGCCCAAATAAGTCTTCTGTTAGCATAGTTTATATCGCCTTCGTGGGATGTGTGTGTTTGATGTTTGTTGCTGTATAAAATTCGTTGTTGTATGTGTATCCGTCCGATTAGAAATTTCCACGTTGGTTCTATCATTTAATGGTAGGTTGATAGTTGTTGTATTCGCATTATTAGACTTTGGACGACCTCGTTTTCTAATTGGATAGATTGGTGTATCTGAAGAACCTTTGTATGGAGTTAAGTCTGATGCATGGTGAGTTCCTAGCGGTGTATTAGGATTCTCCTCTGCTGCAATCGTAAACAAGATCCTTTTTGGTCTATTATTCTGTAGGGACCATCTTGACGTGGAACAAACTTTGATGTTCTATTTTTATTGGAGTTACTTAGCACATGTGTTGTAATTAGGACCTTATCGCCAATATTAAAATCAATCTGAGGTCTTCGTTTTACATCGGAGTAAAGTTTGTTGCGGTCTTGCATTTTTTCTTCTGCTTCTTTTCATTCATTTTTCATTGTATCTGCTAATCTTATCAGATGTGGAGTTATGTGGGGAATAACATTTTCAGATGTACTTATTGCTCTGAGATCGTAATGTGCTTCCAAAGGACTTCTTAGTTCACGACCAAAGGTTAAATACGCTGCTGAGTATCCTGTACTCTCACATTTAGAAGTATTCATCGCAAAACGTATCATTGGTATTTTAAGATACCATGTTGTTGTTCTTTTCCAACGCAAATCGCTAATTGTGTTTTCAAATCACGGTTTTTTCTCTCCACCGGATTCGCTTCATGGTGATAAACGGGGTTAAAGGTTTGCACGATACCCAAGCAAAAAGTAAGTTTTTGCATAATACCAGGTATAAATTGACAACCATAATCAGTATGTATTCGCCTTGAAACGCCATATCGCAGTACAATTTCATTCAAAACTATTATTGAACAATTTTCTGCTGTTGCTTCCTTTAAGGGAAACGACTGCAAATATCTTCGATTACCAATATCCACTGATGTCCTTGATTTGTGCGTGGTAGGGGACCAACGAGGTCTATGGCAATTACTTCAAAACGTTGACTGCTCGACACTGTACGATATAAGCCAGCTGGCTTCAAATTTGTTGCTTTATATTTCTGGCATTCAATACACTATTTAATATTTCTGACCTCATTCCTTGCCAGTAATAATGTGGAATAATATGGTTGATTGTTCTTTCAATGCCATAATATCCTGCTGTGGGAACATCATGAAAACGCCACAAAATTGTACTACGCATTGATTTTGGTACTACCAGTTGACCACTTTCAGAATACTGTTCGGAACAATAACGATACAGTACTTCGAAAGAGGATATTATCTCGTTTAGTTCTTCATCTTCAATTTGTGCTTTTCTTATTTCTGCAGAACCATGTTGAGGAAAATCTATGGATATTGCAAAGCATTCACATGTTATATCTGTATGCCTTTCATTCGAGCAAGGGGTCTAGACAACGTGTCTGCAACGACGTTTTGTCTCGCAGATGTGTATCCAAATTGTATGTTGAAAGGCTGCAATTGAAGAGCCCATCTGGCTAATCGTTCAGTTGGTGACTTCAGACTGAAAAGTAAAATTAGTGGTGATGCTAAGAGGGTTTTTAACGTATTAAACGCGACATTTTCCTCATCCGACCATTTCCACTTTGTACCTTTCTTTGTTAAATTAGACAAAGATTTCGATTTCGGCAAAATTTGGTATGCAACGTCGATACCACGAGCAAGTTTGCAAAAAAGATATCAATTGTTTAAGATTTTTCGGGTGTGGCCTCGTTAGAATTGCAGTTGTTTTTTCAGGATCAGGCTGTAAACCATTTACTGTTAGTACATGACCAAGATATTTTACTTCTGATCTGCAAAAGTGGCATCACGATTGAATTGAAGTTTAAACATTTGTATTATCTCAAACGTTTTACGTAAGTCTTTCATATGAGATTCAAAATCCTTTAAGCAAATAATAATATCATGAAGATATGCCAGAATTGTTATTTGTGGAAGACCATTTAGAAATTTATCAGCCAGTCTTTGAAATGTCGCTGGGGCGTTTTTAAGTCGGAATGACATTCTGTTAAAAACGTAAATACCAAAAGTAGTTGTGAATGTCGTCATAACCTTATCCTTTTCAGACATTTTCCTGTCAATATCCTGCTTTTAAATCAATTGTAGACATAAATGACGACGCTTTTGCTGCATGTAGTAAATCGTCCATTATCGGAAGTGGATATTTGTCAGTTATTGTAATGGCATTACGACGACGATAAACGACGCAAACTCTAATAGATCCACATTTCTTAGGAATAAGTTCCACGGGAAATGCCCACGGTGATTCCTCTTCTTTGATAATTTCTTTGTTCAGCATATCGGTAATTTCCACCTTACGTTTTTCTTTCATCATTGTGATATACGATATGGAGGGCATGAAATAGGTGCATGTGTGCCGGTATTAATGAAATGTTCCACATGTGGGACTGGTTCAGTGCTGTTCTCAAAAACGCTTTGAACTTCGATCAACAAATCATTTAAAGCTCGTCTTCCGTGATCATTTAGGTTTGATCATCCATGTTATCTTAGCTTAAAATCGAAAGTGCTTAATTCTATTGGGGATCCTGATTGATTCGCTGTATTTTTGATTTTAATCCTTTTTAACGGTGGGAACCAATTCGACTCATCAGGGATTTGCAAACCGAGAGGAATGCTGCCTTCAAAAATTGTGTTTATGCCATCTGGCGAGTAATTATAAGTAGATGAATTATATATATTTTTAGGGGTAGTTCTTTTCCTTTAATTTTTGAAATAAGGTATACCCTGCAACGCTTGTACGTACAGCTGTGTCGAAATATGCTTCACCATATAGCCCATTGATGTTTATATCGACCGTAGGTACATCTCTACCGACTATAGTTGTATGGACTGCATTGAAATCAAGTTTTTCAGGGCTATTTTTAGGGTTTCTTTTATTGCAATTTGGGCAATTTTACCTATAATAACCGACCATAACGGTTTCCTGTGTTTTCGATTTTCCTTTTCGGTCAGCTTCTACCTTCTTGTAACACGATTCTGCTGTATGGTTCTTTTTCCTGCAATATGAGCAACACACCAAAGGCTTATCATAAGTTTCAGTAGATTTGGGCCTAGACTCCTTGTTTTCGTTTATGAGCATTTCAATATCTCTAGCCTTTTGTAACAAATCTTGAAAAGAATGAATCTTAATTCTGGGTATTTTCGCTCTTATTGAAAATAGTAGTTGTGAAAATATCAAATTCAGCATTGTATTTTCAGAAAATTTTTCCGATAATTGGACAAAAAGGCGACGTTTCTTAGATATAAAACTATCGGTGGACTCAAAGGTTTTTTGTTTTTCCTGATTAAGTTAAGAAAATATACGCCAATCTGGCTTAGGCGGACGAACCTTCATTTTGAACACCTTGCCACCATGTGGAAGCATACCCTTCAAGTAGTAGTGGCAAACTAGTGAGTGCTAGCGAATCAGACACATTTTCTGTTTTTTTTGTAGACCAAAATAGTTGCAATGAAATCATCAACCTTTGTAAAGGGTGATTTTTTAAAAGCTATAGGAAAGTTTTTCAAAAAAACACATACAATTCAGAAAAATGCATGAAATCTTTATTTGAATCGATAGTACCGTCCATATAATTTAATGTTTGAAGATTATTTCATGCAAATGTTTACCTTGACTGCGCCTCAAATGGTCCATCCGCTTAGTCCAATTGTGACATTTCCACGTTTTTGAGTAACAGAGGCCCAATTGCTGCGAACGGCGACGAATCGATAATTCATGGTCATCATTAACACTGGCCGATACAGCTGCGATATTTTCCTCAGTTCGCACTCTACGTAAGCGTGTTGGTGGTTTAATGTCCAACAATGTAAATTTGGTGCGAAATTTAGTCACAATAGCCCGAATAGCCGCTTCAGTGGGTCGATTAAACTGACCATAAAATGGAAGCGTGCGATGAACTTTATTAACAGAGCACGCATTTTGATAATAATTTTCAAATAACGATTGCAAATTGCAAGCGTTGTTCGTTTGTAAGACGATTCATGGTTAAATTATAGACAAAACTGAAGATGTTTGACAGTGAAACGAAGCACGAGACGTGCGTCAGCTGTTTAAACCAGTGTTGCCAAAAAGATAATAGCTAAAAATTCACCCTTTATTTTTTCTTCCTCCACTAAAACGTGCACTACAATTAGCGAAAGTAGTTTTTGGTTATTGTCTTATGTTAAAACTACCTCGTAAGTCCATAAACTTCTTGTGTAAACATTATACCTGGTACGTCGGTTAGATGAACATTATTGGTATCATTTAGCGCAAAACTCTGTTGAAAATCGCTTGAATTTTGTGCAGTAGGTGCGTTTTGAAGTGGGTTTGTAATATATCACTGACGTTAGGCAATACGGTCGCAGGTTGTGTAGCAATATGACGGGATTGGATTTGGTTTTGTCCATCGCTAGTGTTACGATTTCCTGACGAATTTGCATTTTGCGAAATTGTTGGTGTATTTCGAGGACTTCTACGCATTTTGCTTTTTTATGTTACGCAAGATGTCAAAATATTCAAATTTGAAAGCTTTTCGATAAATTGGCTTTTGTAATGCGGAATTTCTTTGCTCACCCTGTATTTTTCTTTACACAATGATACAGGCTAATTCCGCGTCGGTCCCACTGTGTCAAGAATAACCTTATCTCTTTGGTTAAGAATCACATTATCTCTTCGGTTAAGCTTATTCTTGACACAGTGGAACAGACACGGAAATTTCTGAACAAAAAGGACGACCTAATAATTTTGAGCGCTGTCAAAGGGGGGAAGACTGTAGCAATGGACGCAAATGATTATAAGCTAAAAATTAACAACATTATAGGTGACATATCGACAATTAAAAAGAGAGATCCACTCTTCAATGCAAAAATAACAGACTTGTTGAAAAACTGTGCAAAAAAAAAACAAAATGAAGGAAAAAATTGCCATAGCAACGGGCATTTAATGACTCCCCAAAATACACAAGGTCGGAACACCTTTACGATCAATATGCGCATCCATCAATGCACCAGGCTATGGGTTCTGCAAATATATAGTTGATTTTCTCAAAAAAGTGACAATATATAATGTAAAAGACGCAACAGAATTCAGACATAAAATTAGGATTAAGGTAATTGAAAATGATGAAATATTAATATCCTTTGACGTGGTCTCATTGTATCCGAACATACCCATAAACTTAGCCCTGAGGACAATAGCAAAGAAGTGGAGACAGATGGAAAAAATCACCTCAATACCGAAACAACTTTTTATGGAAATACAATTTACGATGGAAGAGGAAAAATACTATAAATCACCTTACTTAGACACGGTAGTCATACGACAAGGAAATACGCCTAAAATAGACTGGTATCACTAACGAAGAGTTCTACAAATTAGTGACAAGGAGTTTCACATAATAAACAAACAGAAAATAATGACAATATTAAAGTTGAATGACATCCCCAAGAATACCATCGAAGATCTATAAAACGTCCAATAAAAAATTGTAGAAAAGAGGGCAAGGATGAAAGTCTATAAATCCATGACATATGTACCAGGACTCTCTGAAATATTACAAAACTCCGATATTTATGACAAAGAAAAGTATGAATTGGCCCATAACACTCACAATACGGTAGCACTACATTACTAAATAGTTGTAAGACGAAAACAAAAATCAAAAAAAGAAGTAAAATCCAATGTGATACACAAGATTAACACTAACTGGCAAATTTTTTAATAATTAAAAATATATGTTGAGAAATTTTTTCTGGGATAATTGTGCTCAAATAAACTAAGCAAGTCATTTGCTAATTTAGTTCGAGAGCCACATAATAAAAGGTGAGGAGTACCTTCCGTCCTCTATACACAAAACATTTTTTTCTTCACATCCATAAGTACATATGTATGTTGAAACTAGGTAGTCTCACCTTATCAAAAATATATCACAATTAGATCAGGGCCCAGAAATCAATATTAATTAGTTTGGAATTAGAAGAATTCACACACAAAATATCACGTGTTTATCTTTATTCGGACTTCGTGCACAAAACTGAAAATAAAATCTAGACCAAACGATTGGCAACACTGGTTTAAACAGCTGACGCACGTTTCGTGTTTTGTTTCACTGTCAAACATCTTCAGTTTGGTCTATAATTTAACCATGAATCATCTTACAAGCGAACAACGCTTGCAAATTATTGAATTTTATAACCAAAATGCGTGTTCTGTTAAGAAAGTTCATCGTGCGCTTCTTCCATTCTATGATCAGTTTAATCGACCCACTGAAGCGGCTATTCGGGTTATTGTGACTAAATTTCGCACAAAATTTATATTGAACCACCAACACGCTTACGTAGAGTGCGAACTGAAGAAAATATCGCAGCTGTATCAGCCAGTGTTAATGATGACCATCAATTATCGATTCGTAGCCGTTCGCAGCAATTGGGCCTCTGTTACTCAAAAACGTGGAAATGCCAAAATTGGACTAAGCGGATGGACCATTTGAGGCGCACTCAAGGTCAACATTTATATGAAATAATCTTCACATGACATCTGTTTTGAATATCTGAATGTCGTAATTGGGGGGAAAGATATTTGCCGGAAGTCGATTCCACATACGGATAGTACGGGCGAAGAACGAATTTATTCTTTAATGTGTAGTGCGGCCGGTTGTCCAATCGACAACAAATGGATGAGCATTCCTGGAGAGTCGCGTATCTCTACCGAACGTTCTCACGGGCGGTATAAGATCACGAATTTCCGAATAACAAACACCATGGAAGTATCGGTGTTCAAGGAAGACAATAAAATTGGATATCCTACCGTCACCTAACAACATCTTCGCCCTCCTCTGGACACTGTCAAGTATGAGGAGTCATTGATGAAGCTGGAGCACCCATATGTGGGAGTTGTATTCCATCTTAGGTCTGAAGTACGTAGTGTAGATATTGATCAGATCAGATTTCTTACATCGTTTTAAATCCGAAACATTTAAATGCTTCTTTCGACACATCAAATACATGTTTTGTCCAACGAACATCACGTTGTATTATCATGCCTAGAACATCGAGAGTATTTGGTTGTACAATATCTACACCGTTCATTAAAATCGACACCGTTGGATCAGTGAATCGCTTGTGAGACAACAAAGAGCACTGGGTCTTACGTGCATTAAAATCTACTCTATTCACTCGACCCCATTCAGAAATGGCCAGCAAATCCTGACTAAGTGACTCATCCATTAATCGCCTTTTATCCTCAATTTCTTGACGACTTGGTCTATGAACGAATGAGTATGAATGACAGATGTTGCTGTCATCCACGAATGAGTATATTGGATTCAAAGTCCGATCCAAGAGGTCGTCGATGAAAATAAGAAAAATGGAGGGGAAAGGACAGAGCCCTGTGGTACTCCTGCGGTTAACCTATGCTCATCGGATGAGAACCCATCTACAACAACACGTATAGTACGATCTCTGAGGAAGCTCGATATAAATCGAGAGACGTCACTACCAACACCAAAAGCGATAAGCTTTGATATGAGTGCGCCGTGCCAATCTCTATCAAAGGCCTTGGAGATATCTAGAGCAACGACCTTACTCTCACCAAGCTGGTGAATAGATCGATTCCACTTTTCGGAAATCTGCGAAAATTCTTTCCATGTTATCCCCATAAAAAGGGGTACAATCAATGAAACAAAAAATCAAATCTATAACGAGGATAACTTCCGCAAAATAACGTCAGAACTTGATAAGAAAAATAAAAAGTTATATACACACCAGCTCAAAAGTACCAAAAGACTGAAAGTCATCCTCAAAGGCATTGACCACTACGTTGAAACATCGTTAATTGAACATGAACTTTCGAAGAGAGGCTTCAAAGTGAAATCAGTTACAAATATTTTAAACAAAAACAAGGTACTCGAAATAAAGTCATCTATAAAAATTTGTCAGTGGAACGCAAACGGCATTCGCCAACATAAACTCGAACTCGAACACTTTTTAAAAAATATGAATATTGATATAATGTTAATCTCAGAAACACACTTAACAATTCACAATACATTCACAATAAGAGGCTACACAATGTACGACACCAAAGATCCGAGGGGCAAATCTTGCGGTGGTACGGCAATTTTAATAAAATCCCGCCTAAAACATCATGTTTTGGGCGAATACAGAAAAACATACCTCCAAGCAACTTCTATTGCCTTAGACGAATTTGTTGACTCATTTGTTGCTTCTTCTGTTTACTGTCCTCCTAAATACGCTATCAATGAAGCAGAATTTAAAAATTTCTTTACTTCACTAGGCAATAAGTTCATCGCCGCAGGTGACTTCAACGCAAAGCACACTTATTGGGGTTCACGTCTAATCTCGCCAAAAGGCCGCAGTTTTCTGGACTGTTTCTGGACTAGATATTGTATCTGGGGGTCAACCAACCTACTGGCCATCTGACTTAAGAAAAAGACCAGATTTAATTGACTTTGGTGTTACAAGGATGTTCAACAGAGAACAAGTCAAAGTAGAAGCCTGCTTAGACCTTAGCTCTGACCACACACGGACAATTTTTACGATACAAACCCCTTTTCTAAGCACTTGCAAACCTACAAGCTACAAAGTCAATTGGCTGAAATACATAAAATATCTAAGTTCTCACACTCGGCTAGATATCAAACTCCAAAATTCTGAAGACATTGACCAGGGACTTCTCAACCTTATGGGGTCTATAAAAATGGCAGCAGAGGTATCCACATCAGCATCACTACGTTCTTCATCTACACCAAAATCATCCACAAAAATATTTCGTTCTTGGATATCGAAAAACTAGTGAGAGAAAAAAGACGAGCAAGGAGACTGTGGCAACAAAATCGATCACCGAGGCTTAAGTCGCTGCTCAACGAATGCAGTAGGAAACTACAAACACTTTAAGAAACAAAAAAGAAAGATGAATTCTCAAATTTTATTGAACAACTAGACCATACAGCCAAATCCAATTACTCACTGTGGCGAGCAGCAAACGATTTCAAACGACCAGTGAATACCGACCAACCTATACGCAAACCAAATGGTCAATGGGCAAGAAGTGATTTTGAAAAAGGAGAAGTATTTGCTAACTATCTCCGTCAGGTATTCTCACCGAATCCTGCTGTTATTACTCACAACTTGCCTCCAATTCCACATCAAATCTCGCAGTCTCCATGGAGCTTCTCATTCAAATATCTTAAAAAAGAAATTAGAGCATTAAATCCAAGAAAAGCCCCAGGACATGACTTAATAACTAACAAAATGATAATTGAATTACCGGAAGTGACAAAAAAGCTTGTTCTCTTAATCTTCAATGCTATATCACGTCTCGGGTATTACCGTACAGTTTGGAAAACATCAACTATCACCATGATTCATAAAGAAGGAAAGGACCCTACAAAAGCAAATTCTTACAGACCGACAAGTCTTCTCCCTAACATGTCCAAACTTTTTGAAAAGCTGCTTAACGCCAAACTCATGAAATTCCTAAACGATAATAACATCATCCCAACCCATCAGTTCGGGTTTCGTAAAAACCACAGCACGACTTGAAGAAAAAAATACTGCTCAACTCTGTTCATTGATGTTTCTCAAGCTTTCGATAAAGTATGGTACGAAGGCCTAATTCACAAAATTAAAATGTTTCTGCCTCCTAATACACACAATCTGCTAGAAAATTACATTCTTGGCCGCAACGTCATAATTAAACACAAAAGCTACATATCTTCGGAAATTTCTATAAAAGCCGGCGTCCCCCAAGGTAGCATCTTAGGTGCACTGTTATATGTTCTATATACCTCCGACATGCCTACTAGCAATCTGGTCCATATCTCAACGTTCGCCGATGACACCGCAATTTCAAGAGTCCATGAGAATCACATCGTCGCATCTGGTCTTCTTCAAGAATATGTAGTTTTATTAGAGAATTGGCTCCATAAATGGAGAATAAAAGTAAATGAACAAAAGTCCATACATATCACTTTTACTCTGCGAAGGAACACATATCCACCAATTAGCATTAATGGCCTTAGTACTCTCCAGCATACTTCCATCAAATACTTGGGAATCCATCTTGACCCCAGACTCACTTGGCAAACCCACATTGATTCTAAACTTACCCAAATAAAACTTAAATCGCAACAACTCGCATGGCTGATAAATCATAACTGCAAACTTGGACTCGACTGCAAATTGCTTATATACAAGACTATAATTAAACCTATATGGATGTATGGCATTCAGCTCTGTAGAAACTACCTCAACAACCTAGCTACACATCCAAATGCATTGGCAAGAAGAAACGAGATACTGTCGACATGATACGTATATTCACATATGTTTTGTAAGATGTGGCAAGCAATAATAAAATATTTGTTAGTTATTTAAGATCTGTACTCTTATTGATAGTTTCACTTTGTGAAAGATACAATAATTAAGTAAAGATTGAATACAAAAAAAACTTTTCGGATAGCAGTGTCATTAGGTCTCCCATAGATCGATTCCTACGGAAGCCATACTGTCGATCATTAAGTAAGTCATTAGTTTCTAAATACCTCACAAGATGGTGGCTAACCATACTCTCTATAACCTTCGAAAGCGCTGAGCAAATCGCTACCGGTCGATAGTTAGCAGGGTTATTAGCCTCACCTTTTTTAGGGATGGGCTGATGTTCGCAATCTTCCAACACGCTGGGAAAACCCCTGCACGGTATGCAAGGTTGAAAAGATTACGAAGGGGACGGGCAAGCGTCGAAGAGCACTTACATAGGACAAGTGCTGAAATACCATCCGGACCTGGAGATTTATTTACGTCGAGATTTGCAAGAACCCGTTTAACTCCACGTGTTCGAAAAAATATCTGAGGCATGGAACTAGATACATTTTCGATCACGGGGAGTGGTTGATTGCTTTCCGGCAAGCATGAGTTCTTTGCAAACATTTCAGCCAATAGGATAGCTTTGGCAACCGGGTTAGTGAATATCTGGTCATCTTTAATAAGAGTTGGGATTGATGAGGAGTTATCCCTTACTCTTCTTACAAATGACCAAAAGCTCTTACTTCCCCTGGGAGAAGAAAGAACTATGGCACGAAGGCGTTGTTCGTACAGAAACTTTTCACGTCTAAGTACCCTGGCACACTTGGTTCTTGTCTGCTTGCGTAGCAGATCAGTTGTGGCATTTTTATTTAAACGCCATTTCCTGAATGCTTCCTCTTTGGATCTGACAGCAGCCTTGCATATCTGGTTAAACCAACTTTTATTATATGGTTTATCCGAAATAACTTTAATTGGAATAAATGACTTCATTCCAATCAAGATAATATTTTCGATCATTTCAGCCGCAGCATCTATATCGCCATTTAGAAAGCAAAGTTTCCAATTGTAATGCTGGAAAAAAGTGTGGAGCTCGGCCCAACGTGCATTTTCGTATATACATATTGACCGCTTTGGGGCTGAGGTCGAAGCGACACGAAGAGCGGAATACGAAAAGGATGTTGAAACAATACAATGATCCGAATTACCAAGAGGTGCTAGAACGTTAACTTCATACTTTTCAGGGTGTGTTGTTAAGAAAAGATCAACAATATTTGAGTGTTGCCCCTGGACACACGGAATGTGAGTCGGTTGCATCAACTCATTATGCGCAGCAAAAATCTCGGCGTATTGACCCTACGGTGTTGAGTGACTCGAATGGGCAAGCCAAGAGGAATTATGGACATTGAAATCGCCAGCAACCACCATTTCACTGTCAAGACAATCCTGTAAAATTTTTGTAATTGAATCGGAAAGGGCATCAAAGCCATTTAGGGATACCTCCCTTTCCGCGTTTGGACTTCTATACACAAATCCGAAATGTAGTACGTGTGTTCCAATCATGAATTTAACCCAAAGGGTCAAGACAATCCTGTAAAATTTTTGTAATTGAATCGGAAAGGGCATCAAAGCCATTTAGGGATACCTCCCTTTCCGCGTTTGGACTTCTATACACAAATCCGAAATGTAGTACGTGTGTTCCAATCATGAATTTAACCCAAAGGGAATTAAATTCTGGATTTTCTGAGTTTAAGTTATGCCGGCTCTGAAACACTATATCATTACGTACGTATACCAAAAGACCTCTGTGGGGGATAACGAGAGATAGCGTATGATACCCAGGAATGTGAAAATCCTGTGGATCAGAATCCTCACACACCTGGCTCTCACAAAGAGCAAAAACATCAGACATCTCGATTACAAGACAAGCATAGACGTAGATTTAAACAGTAGAGTAACAAAGCTTATGTTGTGAACAATAGGTTTTGCGTTTTTTTCTATTAATGTAATTATGTTTGCTATATATATAAATATGTCAATTCTATAGTCGATTTTGTTTGTAATATGTTAACGTATTATTCGTGATTATTTGTATAGATCTTTGAGGATGACCAACGAAGTTGTTCGAAATATTTACGACCTACAGCCGAACAAAAGTTAATAATAAAGAGTGATTTTTTTGAGGTTAGAATTTTCATGCATTAGTATTTGACAGATCACGTGGGATTTCAGACATGGTGTCAAAGAGAAAGATGCTCAGTATGCTTTGACATTTCATCATGAATAGACTTACTAACGAGCAACGCTTGCAAATCATTGAATTTTATTATCAAAATGCGTGCTCTGTTAAGAAAGTTCAGAAAGAAAGAAATTGTGTTCAGCGACGAAGCTCATTTTTGGCTCAATGGGTACGTAAATAGGCAGAATTGTCGATTTTGGAGTGAATATCAGCCAGAAGCATTGCAAGAGCTACCAATGCATCCAGAAAAAGTCACAGTTTGGTGCGGTTTATGGGCTGGTGGCATCATTGGACCGTACTTCTTCAAAGATGATGCGAATCGTAACGTAACTGTGAATGGTGAGCGCTACCGTGAGATGATATCCAACTTTTTTTTGCCCAAAATGGAAGAACTGAACTTGGTTGACATGTGGTTTCAACAAGATGGCGCTACATGCCACACAGCTCGCGATTCTATGGCCATTTTGAGGGAAAACTTCGGAGAACAATTCATCTCAAGAAATGGACCGGTAAGTTGGCCACCAAGATCATGCGATTTGACGCCTTTAGACTATTTTTTGTGGGGCTACGTCAAGTCTAAAGTCTACAGAAATAAGCCAGCAACTATTCCAGCTTTGGAATAGTTGGACTTTCCGAATGGACCACCTAAGACGCAGCCGCGGTCAACATTTAAATGAAATTATCTTCAAAAAGTAAATGTCATGGACCAATCTAACGTTTCAAATAAAGAACCGATGAGATTTTGCAAATTTTATGCGTTTTTTTAAAAAAAAAAGTTATCAAGCTCTTAAAAAATCACCCGTTATAAAGGTCAACAATAAATAAAACTAACATTTATATTTTTTCTTATAGTTATAGTAATTTTCTGAACTTTCTCCATTTGAAATAACTTCAAAGTTTTACAAATTTTAAAAATTCATTTAAATCGGTTCAGCCAACATGAGCATCAAATAAAAGAGGTATATTTCTAGAAATATTTTTTTGAGAATATCTTACGAAGAGTTTCGTTTGATTTGTACGTTACTTCAAAAATGTAATTGTTGTTTCAAAAATAGGCAACATCGTGGCACTGGCAGTAGAAAATTAATTTAACATACGTTCATTAAATTCCCAGTTTCCTGGATAAAACTAGGCTATTCAACCTACACTAAAGTGAGGGTATTTAATCGAAAGGAAATTACCCAATAATTTGAAATTTTGACAAAAGATTATGGGTATGGAACTGTTAGGCGATCGGGGCCCCTCACTACCACCGCGCACGGACCCACCTGTTTCTGGGATGCCTCTCATATCAAACCATATCGTTTACTTTTACATTTGGTGTTTTGACCAACCATTTTGGACGGCTTTGTAGACGGGATAAATATTCGGCTTGCCATTGTCTCGAAAACTGATCAACCAATTTTGACAATTATGCCATCGATCCAACATTTTCATATAATCCATCTTTGGCAATACAGTTTTTGAGTGTTTGTCCGTCGTCCACTTCACACCTGTTTTTCTGTCGCCCGTGTCGTGTGCCATTTGTACTTTTTTGTTGTGTTAAAATTAAAAATCTTGATGTTGAATAAATAAAATCAATCACAGCCAACGGAATAGTGTCGACAAAATTAAATAAAATATAAATGAATTTAACAATTAAACAATGTGTTCAACTATTGAACGAAAGTAATCAACAAAAAGCAACCAAAATAACGAAAGTCGCACCGCGCACCGAACTAAAACAAAACAAATAAGCAACAACAAACAAAGCAGCAGCATTACAGAAACACCAGCACCAACATACTACAAAACAATATCGATCCAGAGTTATGTATTTCCATTTTCAACAGCTTGAACATTTTTAATTTCAGTGTGGTATGACGGAGAACCAAAATGCTTTTGGACTTCTACAGCAAATACTTGCCCGAAATTGGACCACTGAAAATATTTATAAATAAGAAGTATATGTGACCGAAAATTTCAGAAGAAATTACAGGGAAAAATGTCAAGCAATGTTAAGAAAGGTATAAAACCGTCTTAAAGAGAAAAAAGGTAGAAATCGAAAATAAAAATACATCCGGTTCAAAAAGAAGAAATATCGATTTCGAGGAAAAATTACGGAAAATATGTTCCATCGATTATTCAATTGAACCGGAGGTCCAGATGAGTAGCCCACAATGTATTAAGCAGGAAATCAATGCTAAAAAAGAATTAAAGACAATGCACCGAAGAACAAGACCATAGTACAAAATACTTTGATGGAATGGTGAAAGTCTAAGAGCATTAACTGTTGAAAACGACAATTCAGGACTCCGAGTGCATTCTCGATCTTTACACGTGTTTGGCAAAATTTTAAATTGTTTTTTTTTTTCCGATTTGTTCAACGTTACATAGTTACGATATGCCGTCAAAAGGAATTCTCTTAATGAGTGAGCAGAATCTCCAACCAAATGGTAATTTCGAGAACATATGTTTGGCAAATCTTTGCCAATAAAAGAGAATTTTAATATTCTCGAACCGTGAATTTTGCTGGGTATACCAGTAAATACATCCACAAATTCCCTGCATTGTTATTGAAACACAAGCATGTCTATTAGCGTATGTGGATCGAATCTTGTGCTTTGGTGTCTTATAGAAATGTATCTCAAATCCACACAACTCAAGACGTTAGGGAATCCAGATATCTGGAAAAAAATTTGTTTAGTAATTATATATGTTTAATATCAATGTTGTATAACTTTTTGGAACTCTTTAGCCGATTTCCTTGTCTAATTACTACCGCGTCGAAATATTGGGAATGAATAAATAAATTATCAAAAACAACAACACCTGTTTTTCAAATAAAGCCTACAGCCGAACAAAACAAAAATAAAATTAAATTTCAATATTTTATTGATGATTGTATGGGCACTTGATAGAGACATGTCGAAAAGATTTGCAACTTCTCCCAAGGTTGTTTCGTTGCCGCTAAACCTACAATCACTATTTATATTTAACATATTATTGATTATATGATACCACAAAAATGAAAGTACATAATTTTCACGGCTAATACGTAAATTGTTCTTAAACTAAAAACCATTTTATTAAATTTTTTATCATTATCTTAAGAGCATCGGCTTACCTACATCTCTATCAGTGACTCTGTTTTGTTTTTTTCTTGTTTGTCTGTTCTAATGGTGGGTAAGTTTAAAGAATTTTTTTGCCGTGTACGCTCATGTACAATTCCACCGGACTGATGTTTTTGCTCTTTGTGAGACCCAGGTGTGTGAGGATTCTGATCCACAGGATTTTCACATTCCTGGGTATCACACCCTATCCCTCTTTATCCCCCACAGAGGTCTTTTGGTATACGTACGTAAAGATATAGTGTTTCAGAGCCGGCATAACTTAAACTCTGAAAATCCAGAATTTAATTCCCTTTGGGTTAAATTCAAGTACTACATTTCGGATTTGTGTATAGAAGTCCAAACGCGGAAAGGGAGGTATCTCTAAATGGCTTTGACGCCCTTTCCGATTCAATTACAAAAATTTTAGAGGACTATCCTGACAGTGAAATTGTGGTTGCTGGCGATTTCAATGTCCATAATTCCTCTTGGCTTGCCCATTCGAGTCACTCAACACCGGAGGGTCAATACGCCGAGCTTTTTGCCGCGCATAATGATTTGACGCAACTAGTGAATGAACCGACACACATTCCGTGTGTCCAAGGGCAACACTCTAATATTCTAGATCTTTTCTTAACATCACACCCTGAAAAGTATGAAGTTAACGTTCTAGCACCTCTTGGTAATTCGGATCACTGCATTGTTTCAGCATCCTTTTCGTATTCCGCTCTTCATGTCGCTTCGACCGCAGCCCCAAAGCGGACAATATATATATACGAAAAGGCACGTTGGGTCGAGCTCAACAACTTTTTCCAGCATTTCAATTGGAAACTTTGTTTTCTAAATGGCGATATAGATGCTGCGGCTGAAATGATTGAAAATATTATCTTGATTGGAATGAAGTCATTTATTCCAATTAAAGTTATTTCGGATAAACCATATAATAAAAGTTGGTTTAACCAGACATGCAAGGCTGCTGTCAGATCCAAAGAGGAAGCATTCAGGAAATGGCGTTTAAATAAAAATGCCACAACTGATCTGCTACGCAAGCAGACAAGAACCATGTGTGCCAGGGTACTTAGACGTGAAAAGTTTCTGTACGAACAACGTCTTCGTGCCAAAGTTCTTGCTTCTCCCAGGGGAAGTAAGAGCTTTTGGTCATTTGTGAGAAGTGTTAAAGATGACCAGATATTCACTAACCCGGTTGACAAAGCTAACCTATTGGCTGAAATGTTTGCAAGGAATTCATCCTTGCCGGAAAGCAATCAGCCACTCCCCGTGATCGAAAATGTACCTAGTTCCATGCCACAGATATTTTTTCGAACACGTGGAGTTAAAAGGGTTCTCGCAAATCTCGACGTAAATAAATCTCCAGGCCCGGATGGCATTTCAGCACTTGTCCTATGTAAGTGTTCTTCGACGCTTGCCCGTCCCCTTCGTAATCTTTTCAACCTTACATACCGTGCAGGGGTTTTCCTAGCGCGTTGGAAGATTGCGAACATCCAGCCCATCCCTAAAAAAGGTGAGGCCAACAATCCTGCTAACTATCGACCGATCGCGATTTGCTCAGCGCTTTCGAAGGTTATGGAGAGTATGGTAAACCACCATCGTGTGAGGTATTTAGAAACTAATGACTTACTTAATGATCGACAGTATGGCTTCCGTAGGAATCGATCTACGGGAGACCTGATGACACTGATATCCGAAAAATGGAATCGATCTATTCACAAGCTTGGTGAGAGTAAGGTCGTTGCTCTAGATATCTCCAAGGCCTTTGATAGAGTTTGGCACGGCGCACTCATATCAAAGCTTATCGCTTTTGGTGTTGATAGTGACTTCTCTCGATTTATATCGAGCTTCCTCAGAGATCGCACTATACGTGTTGTTGTAGATGGGTTCTCATCCGACGAGCATAGTTTAACCGCAGGAGTACCACAGGGCTCTGTCCTTTCCCCCTCCCTTTTTCTTATTTTCATCGACGACCTCTTGGATCGGACTGTGAATCCAATATACTCATTCGCGGATGACAGCAACCTCTGTCATTCATACTCATTCGATCAGAGACCAAGTCGTCAAGAAATTGAGGATAAAAGGCGATTGATGGATGAGTCACTTAGCCAGGATTTGATAGCCATTTCTGAATGGGGTCGAGAAAATAGAGTAGATTTTAATGCACGTAAGACCCAGTGCTCCTTGTTGTCTCACAAGCGATTCACTGATCCAACGGTGTCGTCGATTTTAATGAACGGTGTAGATATTGAGCAATCAGATGATCTAGTTGTTCTTGGCATAAAAATACAATGTGATGTTCGTTGGAGAAAACATGTATTTGATGTGTCGAAAGATGCCTTCAAATGTTTAGGCTTTTTAAAAAGATGTAAGAAATATTTCACACGCTCTGATCTTCTCAATATCTACACTACCTACATCAGACCAAAGATGGAATACAACTCCCATATATGGTCGGGTGCTCCAGCTTCATCACTGGATCTACTTGACCGTGTCCAGAGGAGGGCGATGGTGTTGATAGGTGATGGTAGGATATCCAATTCTATTGTCTCCCTTGAACACCGTCGTAATGTTGGTTGTGTGTCATTGTTCTATCGATACTTTCATGGTGTTTGTTCTTCGGAAATTCGTGATCTTATACCGCCCGTGAGAACGTTCGGTAGAGATACGCGACTCTCCAGGAACGCTCACCCATTTGTTGTCGATTGGACAACCGATCGCACTACACATTACAGAATAAATTCGTTCTTCGCCCGTACTATCCGTATGTGGAATCGACTTCCGGCAAATATCTTTCCCTCCAATTACGACATTCAGAGATTCAAAACAGATGCCAACAGACACTACTCCCTCTTTCCTCCTTCCAATACCTTATCTTCCTTCTACCAACGCAATGCACTGCATTTATAGGGGACATCCCCTGAGTGTTGGTTCAGTGAAAAAAAATCAATTACATTCTTCACAAAGTTTTTCACACGGTGTTGAAGATTTCGCCTTAACAACACTACTGAAATCTCCTCCACATCATCAGATGATGAAGATGAATCCAATAATTCCTCCATTATTTTGTTTGCTGCCAATATGGCAATGTTTTTTTTTTCAATTATAGAATTTTAAACAGATTTTTTGTATTGATGACGTTTTTGGCGGCTGTTGAATAACATTCAATATATAAATAAATACTTCGTACAATGACCTAAATAAAGGATCTGTGCAACTTTCATACACAAAAACCATGCACACACAAAATACGTTATTTAGGTTGGCTGTATACAAAACGCGCATTATTGAAAAACAGCTGATCATTTTAATGCAACACTGTGACACCTAGATTAGATTGAGGGCTGAAAATTCAACACTTTTGCAATTCCAGATGGCAACATTTGCAGAAAAGAATGTGAAATCCTTATACAAGGTTGCATTTTTTTTTGAAATGAAAACGAAAATGCAGTTTCAGGGCAAAGTGCAGAAAAAATTCAGTATTTTTTGCCAGAAAAAAAACACCATTATTAACAATCCTTCCAGCTTCTTCTGTCGTCTTATTACGCAAATGATATTATTTCTGAGCCAGCGTCAGACGGGGATGATTCCCATATATTGCCGTGAACATATCCCTAAACGCGGGCCATTCCTCATAACTTCCATGGAAATCCTGGGTATCACTTTAATACAAATTTCCGAAGTATAAAAAGTCGTATTCACTGGATAAATAGCGGAACTATGCTGTTGGCCATTCGTTCTTTTCCTCTTCAAAATATCTATTGTACTGGCCTTCGTTTTCTGATACATGTCCCTAGTCAACTCATATGTTTATTTAGCAATTTGCTTGAAAATTCTATTTTCTAATTCTTCTTGTTTAGTTTCTAGAAGGGAATCGGAGAGTTCCTTCTCAGGGACCTTGGCCCGGTTCGAAGAACCATGAACGAGGTCCTACCAGGTTGGTGGACTCGTTAGGTTCTCAGAGTCTTGTGGTTGTTGTTGCACGAATATGAAGTGAAAGTAAAAGTACGTGGTGGTTCCTTTGACAGTTTCGATAATTACTTTATAATAATTTAATTATTTTATTGACTATGTGGTCTATGTGGAGGATTTAACTTTGCGAAAACAAAACGTAAAGAAAGTAGTAAAAACCGAAGTTGGCCGCAATCCTGGTCTTCCAGTATCAGGGATGACACTAATCGTTGAGATCAATCAAGTCCAAATCGATGTCATCATCGACAAGATCTGATCGATCCTCAACAGCATCTGTTAATTACACAGGTATTCATTATTTATATAGACCTCTATTTAACAAAGAGGGCAGACAATCAATCCTCCTTGCTGATATATCAATCATAAAGTGATATTTTGAGGATATAAATAACTACATAGGCATTTTTTTATTTTTTTATAGTAGTCGAAAATTGCCTTGTTTCACTCAATTTCTTGGAACTCATCACCTAGTAAGAAACGTTAATATTTTTGTGATAGAAAACCAAGAAAAAACTTAAATTATTTAAATTATAAACCCATTTTTTTTCGCTTTTCAGAATATATGTTCATTAAAATAATTATTAAAAAACAAAATTTCACAATAGTGTGATATTTTATTGAATACAGTTTACTTGATTTTTTAATTCATATTTTTAGATACACCCAAAATGTCTTCTGAACCAACTACTCCTCCGGTATTACCGTCAACGCTTACTTTCACCCCGATTAGCATTCAACCAAAAGTTTGTCATGTGTACAATGAAATAATGAGTGAAGGTCAGGAATGTTTAATTATTAGTGAATGTTCACATCATTTCCATAGATCATGCATAATTACATATTTGGCTTCGGCAGCCGAATGTCATGTATACAAACGCGCTTGTGAACCTAGTGATCTCCATGCTTTGGTTATATTACCAAAACCACCTATAGTCACTAAGACTACCCACACTAGACAGAAATGTGGCTAAAACATATAATACTCGTAGTACTGAACGAAATTTGTTCAAGGATACTCGAAATCCTTCTCCAAGCTGTAGCGTACATCAGGATCAAAACCTCTAACCGAAATACAAGTGCTATAAATAACGCCAATATTGTAACATCACCTTTTCAGGATCCTACTAATCAGCCTACAGGTCACACAAGTACGATCGATTATAACGAAATCAATCGCATGATTGAATTAGGATTACCTCGTCTTTTTCAAGGTATTAATTTTTCGCAACCTTCACCGACCAATAATGTTTTACATAATAGTAACCCAAATCCTTCAAATATAAACAACCACGAGAATATTATTAACACCAGCACCAATCACAACAATAATCCAGTTTGCATTCCCAACCATAACTCCAACAACAATATCAATAACAACTCTGATAATAATTTAAACAACAATGCCAATGCTAGTGTCAATAATCCCCAGAATAGTCAATTCCAATTCTCAAGATACCAACTTATCCCCAAATACATTTTCAGCTGCAATGCAAACAATATGCATGCTAACAAAATTAATTCAGTAATACATAATTGGAACCTTAAGTTTGAAAGATCTTGAGTATTGACGAATTTTTGTACCGCTTTATAACTATTACAAAAGAGACTTCTCTGTAATTTCAAATTACGAAATTTTTTTGTAAAAGTAAAATTTTCTACAATAATATCAAATCCCCAGTACATGCGATTACGTCAAAGTATCATTCGTGAATCTTCAAGAATACAGTTTGTTGTATACTGGGCGAAATCGTTTGACCTAATTCAAAGTATTATTGGATCAGTTTTTATTTTAGCACGTAATGCTAATGGTATATATTGACCCGATATTTCGTTAAGTTAATTTTCAAAGTAGTAGAGTTAACCCATTAACGCCTGACCACCGATTCCGTTGTCCGATTTTGACGAAATTTCACACAGTTAGTATTTAGGACATTTATATTGCGGTGGTATTTTTTAAAAATTTTTATCATTCACACACGAGCCTGTGGCCTTTGGGTATTTTTCTACCCACTTAGGCATTAACGTGTTTTAAAATATAAACAGTAGCAATAAACGTATTTTTTGTATGTTTTGATGACAATCTAGTGTTTATCTATTTTTAACTACACTGTCTCAAACAATTGTCCGTACACCAATCAGTTGAAAATATATTTCACTGTATCTCAAAAAATATATGGCCGATTCGATTCAAATAAATAATTTTTTAAAGTTCAATAAGTTCATTAAATAATTACCAATTCATAAAGGTTTAACATGGTTTACTTTTATTAAACACAAAAACTAAAAGAAAAAACTCCAAAAATTAAACTCAAAAATTTGTCCGTACAGTTTAAAAAAAGCGAAATAGACAACACTCAAGTCTAACGGTTGTTAAAATTTTTGTTGTTTTAGTAAATTGTGATCGTTGTCGATTCTTATTAAGTCGTTTGCTTGGTTGGATTGTCTAATTTGCTTCCAAAATGAGTGCAAATAATAAAAATCATACCAAGATTCCCATTGATATTAAGGAATTAGTTATTAAAATGCATAATGAAGGCAAAAGTTTACGAGAAATTTCTGAAAATGTGTATAGACCACGATCTTCAGTACAATATGTGATTCAAAAGTACAAGAAAACTGGATCACTCGAAATTACCGCAGGAAGAGGCCGTGCTAAAATCATAGACCAACGACTGGGGAGGAAGATCGACCGGATGGTGAAGAATGATCCAAAAACAAGTGCGGTGCAAATTGCAGAGAACATCAAAATAAACGAAAACGTTTCTCTAAGTCCACAAACAATTCGGAATTTTCTTCATCTCAACCAATATAAGGCCTGTGTACCTCGTAAGAAACCCTTTATTTCAAAGAAGAATGTGAAGCTACGTTTGGAGTATGCCACAAAATATATTAATAAGTCAGATGACTTTTGGAAAACAGTTATATTTACGGACGAAAGCAAGTTTAATATTTTTGGGTCCGATGGCAGACGATTTGTGTGGCGGAGAGAAAATACCGCGCTTCAGTTAAAAAATTTAAAAGCAACTGTGAAGCACGGTGGGGGCTGTGTGATGGTATGGGGAGCGATGGCGGCTGGAGGTGTTGGTAATCTAACATTTATTGAAACCACAATGGACAAACTACATTATTTAAATATTTTAAAAGAAAATTTAAAAGCTAGCGCGACGAAATTGGGTTTAGAAGATGAGTATCGGTTCCTTCACGATAATGATCCGAAGCACACTTCCATGATTGTAAGAGAATGGTTGCTTTACAATGTGAAAGAAGTGATTCCCCACCCTCCCCAGAGTCCAGATCTTAACCCCATAGAGCATCTATGGGGAGTTTTAGAAAAAAAAATTCGACAACATACAATCACCAATAAACAAATGCTAAAGGATGTCATCGTGGAGGAATGGCGGAATATTGAAACTGAGACCACAACTACACTCGCTTTATCTATGAAAAACCGTTTAAAGGAAGTAATTGCGGCCAAGGGACATCATACTCGGTATTAAAAAATATGTTATATGTAGTTAATTTTAAGTTATTTTTGCTGTACGGACAAATTTTTGAGTTTAATTTTTGGAGTTTTTTCTTTTAGTTTTTGTGTTTAATAAAAGTAAACCATGTTAAACCTTTATGAATTGGTAATTATTTAATGAACTTATTGAACTTTAAAAAATAATTTATTTGAATCGAATCGGCCATATATTTTTTGAGATACAGTGAAATATATTTTCAACTGATTGGTGTACGGACAATTGTTTGAGACAGTGTATGTGGAATGAAAAAATGTGTGTGTGGTGCGTTTATGTAGTGTGTGTGTGGTGTGTTAGAAAAATAAATTGGGACTTCCCCGTTTTTGGCTAGAGCTGCAATACAATAAATAGTGTTTTAGAACCCTTTAACGCTTAAGTGGGTATTTAAATTCCCATGCCATAAAATCGTACCTGTAGCCCAGACGAGTGGCCTTATCTCAGTGATTTTTTTTGTAAGATAGGGGACATCTAGGGCTATAAGGCATCAAGAAGTTTTTTGCTAAGACAGCTCCAGAAAATTTTTAGAGCCACTTATGTTAATTTTTTTTGTCTTTTTAAAATTAAGGATTTTTGACCCGTGAATTCACCCCCCCCCCCAAGATATGACCCTATATGAACAGACATTTTTTTTTAAATTAGGTAAACACGGATTTGCGATACCTCTCACACGTCTCTAGCTTGAATTTTTCTAATGTAGCTCTATTTTTGGGTATTTTTCTACCCATTCGTCGTTAATGGGTTAATTACATGGGATAAATTATCGGTAACGGGGGTTTTAGTACAGACCCTGATAAAATTATCGCCATTACCAACTGGCCAGTACAAAAGAATTTAAAACAAGATTTATTGGCATAGCTGGGTTATATAAACGGTTTATTAAAAATTTTCAACAGAGACATTCCCAATTACAGAAGTGGTATCCACCAAAAGAAAGTTCAAGCGGGCGGACGAGGCCCGAAAACCATTCGAGAGAGTTAAGTCATTGCTCACCTCAGCTTCAGTGTTGACAATTCCAGACTTCTCCAAAAAGTTCCATCTTCACTGTGATGCAAGCGACTTTGGCATTGTCGCAGCGTAACTATAGTGTTACAGAGCGAGAATGTTTGGCGGCTCTTGAAGCAAAAAAGAAATTCCGATGCAATCAGGAATTTGAAGTAGTTACAGACCATTCTAACCTGCTGTGGCTCATGAGACAGCCCGATGTAAGTGGCAGGTTAGCTCGGTGGGTGTTGAAATTGCAGCCCTACAGATTCATCATTAGCCACAGGAAGGGTAAAGAACACGTAGTACATGAAGCACTGTCCCGGGTACCCAATGAGTTTCTGCTTTAGAGTTTGTCCAGCCAGGTATTAGTTTAATTCATCGTCCTTTGACGATATAGATTACAATGACTTAAGGGAAAGACTAGGAAACAATCCAGGTAAATATTCTGATATAAAAGTGGTAGACAAAATTGTTAATTTTCGGACAGAGCATTACTCTGGCGATGAATCTCAGGAAGATCAGTGTTGGCAACTTTGGATACCTTTGGAAAGTGCGTATTGAGATCATCTCGAAGACCCAAGACACTCCAGTAACTGCGTACTCAGGTATGACCGTCTTGGTCGTAGACGTAAATTTCCCTGGTCTGAAATGGAACGTGAAGTACGGGACTATGCTCGTAACTGTGAAATATGTAAGACAACGAAAGCCCCAAACATGGTGATGATGTCGCCACTGGGTAACATGGCCGAATCTGTCCGTTCATTCCAGCGCCTCTACGTTGACATTCTTGGACCTTATCGGAGAAGCAAATCTGGACTGCTTATTGTCCTCGATCATTTGTCAAAATTTCACACACATTCAGGATTTTCTTTAAAAGCACATATTTCATGTCTACGGTGTACCTGAAACAATAGCGTGTGACAATGGTAGTCAATTCCGTTCGAAAGAACTAAATGCGTTTTTAACGGAAAATTCACTCCAATCCAATGCCTGGGAGTGAATCAATCGATGACTGATAGCAGGAATAAGGGCTTATCTTAAAAACGAGCACAAGCAATGGGACCAGAATCTTACCTCTTACAATTACTTGTGCCCTCCGTAACTCGTACCGTCAACAGTGCTCCATAACACGACATTTTTGGAATTGATATGACAACACACGCGTCTTCTTACGAATTATTAAAAAACTACAACTCTTAACTGAACGGATCTTCAAATTGTCCAATGATGACCACCTTTAACTGATTTGCCAGGCCCTGCGTGAACATATCAAAGAAGCGTTTGGCAAAAATCAGAATACTTACAACCTCAGAATAAGACCACACATTTTCACTGTAGGACAAACAGTCTATCGTAGGAACTTTGTCAAGTGTAATTTTGAAAAATGCAAAGCTATCACCTGTTTTTGTAAAAGACTGAGTAAAAGAAAAGCTGGGTAAACATTACTACGTGTTGAAAGATATGGGTGGTAAACTTATGGGGACAGATAATGGAAAGATATTCGCACCGTCCTATTTCCATCTAATTCACCTACGAATATCTCCCAGAATTATCCGGTTTGTAATGGACGATCTCTTTATATGTATAGTTTACAAAATGTGAAAGAAATTATGGTTATTTGTATATTTGCCTTTTTACAGAACAATAACAATACAGTTTCTAAAAAAACTGCATTCTTTATTTTTTTGTAAGATTCGCAATGTAAAAAAAAAACAACAACATTCATACAGTTTCAGAATCAGCACAAAATATTGATCGTACCTGCAAAAGTTGGCATCTGAACTTCTCTGCTAAATCTTAGCAGCCATTTGTGTCGAAAATACGAGGTTCACTTAACACTTTAGTTTCTCTGAAAATAAAAGCATTGAATTCTAAACGATTGTACTCACGAAAATAGTTTAAATATTTACCAACAATTTTGCTAAAAAATAAACTTCACACTTCTAGATTTCGATTTAATTGACCGAACTGTTGTTTTTGTTATTATTTTGCTTTGATTTAATGAATTCATTCATGAGCTGTAACGACAAGTTTCCTCTGGTGGAGCGACAGAGAGAAAAAACGACTGTGTTTTCAGTTTATCCCTATATAATTATTTTATTGAATTATCCTAAAGAGAGCGATAACAATGTTCTTAGTACTAACGTATGAGATATGGCAGGACTGGACACGGTTCGCGGCGTGGGGTTCGTTGGTTGTTGAGCAGTGTGGTGGGAAGATATGCGATGGTGAGGTGTGGAGAGGATCAGCGGCCCTTCTTTGCGTTGCGTGTGTGTGGAGACCTGACCAGGAGACAGCTTTCCTTCGAGACGTGAGGGTGGAGACCTGTGACGGCCCTCCAATCAGATACACGTGAATGTCCAAATCAACGTCACGTCAGCCCTCTAAGCAGACGGACGCGGCCAGCTAAATAAAGTAGAGACCACGTCGGCCCTCTAGTAGTCGCTCGCGGGAAACTAAATAACGCAGAGACCACGTCGGCCCTCTAAGCATATGCACGTGGAAAGCTAATAACGCAGAGACCACGTCGGCCCTCTAAGCATATGCACGTGTAAAGCTAATAACGCAGAGACCTCGTCGGCCCTCTAATCAGACGCACGCGAAAACTAAATAACGTAGAGACCACGCATGCCGTCTAATCAGACACACGCGAAAACTAAATAACGTAGATACCACGCCGGCCCTCTAATCAGACGCACGATGGTTGTACCAACAACCATCACTGCAATACCCCCACCGAGAACACAGAACAGCAATATGTTCGATTGCAACATTAACAATAATATTTAGATCAACCAATTTCTGTTTATACAAATTCGCATAACACAGCAATACGTTTGATTGCAACATTAACAATAATATTTAGATCAACCAATTTGTGTCTAGACAAATTCTTAAGAATTCTAAAATGCACTTTCTTATTTTCTTTAGTTTTAGTATTCTTTCTTTTGTTAAGTTAAGTTATGGTTAATTAAAAGTGAAAATAAAGAATCAGACTGTATCAACCCACGAAAATAATCAGTCGAGTTTTATTTTTTTCTCAATTCCGTGGACGTCCAATATAAATGGCGCAGTCGGTAGTTCAGCGATAGGTTTCGCTGTCCATCTAAGTGTCTTTTCCACAATTAAAGGAAAATTAAAGAAAATATTTTGTGTCTAAAGAAGGAGAACAAATTTTTACATCATCCTTCTGAGACGAAGGGCATGAAATCATTAAAAAGGAAACGACATCAATGACAACAAACCATTAAAAAGGAAACAACATCAAGGACAACGTGACCGTGGGTCCTTACTCTTTATTCGCTGGAACTCATTCCTATTATCATTGAAGCATGTGGATCGTCCTATATTTCGTGATCGGGTACATGTAAGTGTTTGTGTGATGTTAAATAAAATACAAAAAATGAATGGTTAACACAATTTTATAACCGTGTCAAAGGAAAGGAATAGTAATATATAAGAAAGTATTTTTAATCTAATGAATGCTAGAAATTTTAATAATATCGAGGGCATATCGATATAAAGAAATTAAAATAATAGTAATACATAAGAAAATATTTTTAATTTTATGAAATGCTTGAAACTTTAATAATATCGAGGGCATATCGATATAATGAAATTAAAATAATAATAATAATAAATAATAATTATTAAGAATAAACCATTTTTAACGTTTTGTAATAATATCCAGGGTATATGGATATAAAAAGAAAATTGAAAATTTTAAAGAAAATAAATTTTGTGTAAGAAAAAGAAAAAAATATATACGTTGAGCAAAATAACTACTAAAAAGGTATAATATCCAGGGTATATGGATATAAAAAGAAAATTGAAAATTTTAAAGAAAATAAATTTTGTGTAAGAAAAAGAAAAAAATATATACGTTGAGCAAAATAACTACTAAAAAGGTACATGAAAGTAATATATGTGATCGTAATAACAAGTATCGAGGTGCGTGGCAAAATTGGAAAGTGGAAGTCCATCCCCGTCAAAGACTTTGACTGCATATCATTAGTCTATTTGACAGGAGTGCAGAAGGAACGCTAACGGGATACCTTTATATATACATTAGACAGAATTAATTTTTTTATGCCTAATGACAAAGGACTGAGACAGAAACTCCGTTTCATACCTTATAACCTCAGGAAATTTTCGAGCTTGTCATCTATCCCTGAAAATGTTAGCCCAACTCTCGACGATAGTTCAGTTAGTGGTCTCGCCCAGAGTAACTCTTCCCTTTTCGATTCTAGTTCTTGTTCCATTTCCGACACAATGGCTTGTTGGCCTAAACGAACCACTAGGATCAAGAGTAAGAACTATGCAACCAGATTCCTTATCAATGGCACTATCTTATTGCATCAAAGAAAATACCTCAGTCGAATAGAGTAGGGTACCATTCCCAAGACAAACCGTACGGTAACCGTCCTTAGAAAAATACGTTTCCCAATAATAAACAAAATCACAATTGGCAATAAACCCCTGATCGCAGGAACCAAAGATACCAACAGCCACGAAATTGACAAACACAACCCCAACAATACAACCAGAATAATAATTTCAACAGAAACAGGGACCAGTACCATCCAAACAATTCTGGATACCAGAAATCGCAACATTTCCGTCCGAATCAGAATACACCACAAATAAAAGCAAGCCCAAGTCAACAAACCAGATTTAGTAGCATCCCAAATTTTAATTCTCACGAAATAACTATCTCCGACAATTACCAACAGTTAGACCATTATATCGAAAATAACTCAGACGATTTAAATATTAACAACAGTTTTTACCAACAGAACGAATTTTCCAATAAACATCACTCAAATGGTCGAAGCAGTTCTGGTAAAAACCACCAACAATCGAATGAGCATTGCGAAATCGAATCAACCAATATTGACGAGACTCAACATTTTTTACCATAGCCTCGAACAACCGACCGGTTACATAAGTCCAACGAAACACCCGTCACCTTACCATATAAAACGATATTTCTACCTCCTGGCAAGCCTCTTAAATTCCTTTTGGACACTGGGGCATCTTCGTCTTTTATAACCCCGGAATATGTTTTACCGAAAGAGCAGATCCAATGCAAACCATTCACTATCACACCGTTTTCAAAATCTACTAAGTGGACAAACAAATAGTCTTACCGATGTTTTCGGAGTTTAATCAGACAGGATCCCTCAAATTTCTAATCTTCAAATTTCATAATTTCTTCGATGGCCTTTTGGGTATAGATACTCTACTTACACTCAATGGCAAAATTGACCTCTTGAACAGAACTCTGATAACTAAAAACGCCATTAACAACATCAACCTCAAAATTAATCAATTCACTGGAATCATGGAGGTCCCGGCAAATTCGAAAACGCTAGTAGAATTGCCCATTGGTAAAGAGAACGGCACCGTCTATATAAATTCAATTTAATTAAGCCCTACACTTTTCGTTAGCCCTGGTTTATACAATGTTAAAAACGGGTGTAGTTCTATTGAAATAACCAATTTCTCACACGAAAATCAGACATTCCTGTTGGAAGCCCCACTAGTCGTAGAACAATACGATGCAGTGAATTTCATCGAGATGAAGAATTTTAACATGACAACCGATAGGGGCGAAAGAAAAGATGATCAAACTTATTCACCAGACCTAACTGATCTATTGAGAACAAATCATCTCAATAGCGAAGAACGAAAGAAAATTGTGAAACTATGTAGATATTATAGCGATATTATCTACAGGGAAGGCGAACCACTTTCGTTTACAAGCAAGATGAAACATAAAATAACTACCAATGACGATATACCAATTTACACAAAATCATATAGATACCCATACGTACACAAACAAGAAATACATACACAAATAGACAAAATGTTAGAACAAAATATAATTAGACATAGCTACTCACCCTGGAGCTCTCCAGTATGGATAGTCCCCAAGAAAACTGACATCCATGGTAACAAAAAATGGAGATTGGTAATCGACTATAGGGAAGACAACGACAAGGCTATATCTGACAGATATCCAATACCAAATATATCCGAGATATTGGATAGACTTGGTAGATGCGTATATTTCTCCACCCTAAATCTGGCCAGCGGATTCCATCAGATTGAGATGGATCCTAAACACGCCCAGAAAACAGCCTTTACAGTGGAAAATGACCATTATGATGCCATTTGGGTTAAAAAATGCTCCCAGCACGTTCCAAAGGGTAATGGACAATATCCTAAGGGACCTCGTAGGGAAAGTATGTCTTGTCTATCTCGATGACATTATTATATACTCCACTTCCCTACAGGAACATTTGGAAAGCTTAACACAGGTATTTGAAAGGCTAAGAGATGCTAATTTCAAAATACAAATGGATAAGTGCGAGTTTCTCAAGAAAGAAATATCCTTCTTAGGGCATGTCATAAATTCTGAGGGAATAAAACCTAACCCGGCAAAAATTGACGCAATAAGGAACTTCCCTTTACCTAAAACCCGTACGGAAATTAAGACATTCTTGGGACTCGTTGGTTATTACCGTAAATTTATAAAAGACTTAGCAAAACTTACGAAACCACTTACTCAATGTCTGAAGAAAAACGCAACAATTACAACGGACCAACGATAGAGAAAGAGTTACTTGCCATAATCTGAGCTGTGAAATATTTCCGCCCGTACCTCTTTGGAAGGAAATTCAAAATCCTTACGCACCACAAACCACTTACTTGGGTAATGAACCTGAATGAACCCAACTCTAAATTAGTAAGATGGCGCCTGAAATTGGAGGAATATGATTACGAAGTCATATATAAAAAGGGAAAACAACACGAACGCTGACGCTCTTAGCCGCGTTAAAATAAACGGATCATTGGAAGAAGACAACCAATAACTTTCCAACAACACAAGCACAATTCATAGCGCGGACGAAAATCTGGTTGACGGTATCCCTATTTCAGAAAAGCCATTAAACGAGTTCAACCTACAAATCATTCTTGAAATGAAGGGAACAGGATCCCCAAAGACCGTGGAGAAAATTTTTAAGAATAGGCAAAGAAGAACCATACGTAGGGAACAATTTAATGAGGACATCATATTAGACATATTTAAGAAATACTTTTCACCTAATAAACAAACGGCCATTTACACTAATAACGACATCTTCCTATTAGTGCAGGCAACATATTCAAAATACTTTTCTGAAGCCAGAACATTCCGCCTCATCAGGTGTACAGACAACAGGCAACATATTCAAAATACTTTTCTGAAGCCAGAACATTCCGCCTCATCAGGTGTACAGAGATTCAAAGATATAACAGAGGAGGACGAACAGGAGAAAATAATCCGCGATTATCATGTGCGCTCCAATCATAGGGGAATAACAGAAACACTGCTACATTTGAAGAGAGAATATTATTTTCCTAATATGAAGGATAAAATTACGAGAACTTTGAATAACTGTGAAAAATGCAAAATTCTTAAACATGACAGAAACCCTCCCAAACTAAAATTTGTGATCCCGGAAACACCATTAAAACCTTTAGATATACTCCACATCGATATTTACAGCATCAACAATAATCAAATTCTGACTATTATAGGTAAATGCTCTAAATTTGCATGTGGATATACCCTCAGTTGCAGAAGCAGTATAACGATTCTTAGGGCATTCAAAAATTACATTACTACTGTTCATGCGAACACAGAATGTTTGCTGGGCGGCATCCTTTCTCTCCTAGCGTCTATCTCCATGTCGATGCTATTGTAAGATCGACTTGGCTCTCCCCCTTCTCTCTATTTGTGCTTAGTTCAGTTGTCAACCTAACGCTAAAAGAGCAGGCAGTGCGATCTACATACCCATCACGGGAACAACATAAAACATCAACACACGTCAACAGCAGCCATAAAAAGTTCCTCGAACAATCCATACTCAACATATAAGTGGATACGAATGAGAACAACTTGTACCCAACCTACATAGTGATCCTCACAACACACATTATATACTAGAGTGAAACATACCTACTTAAACTAAAGTTTACTTGTAACATAACTCAACAAATGAATTATTAAATCACACAACATAAGTTCAATACATATTAAATGTAACACTTGCATTGTAACACACACATACACACGTGCCAATAAAATACACTACCCGGAATAATAATTATAACGTTCACCGAAAATACACAGTGTTATTATTCTATGAGGGAAAGGTAAATGAGACAACCCCATCTACCCCCTCTAACGCGTCTAAACATGGTCCATACGAACCTCTATTAGAAACAGTGTTTAAGATAATTATACAGTCCACACTAAAGTGATACAATATATGTGCCGAACACTATATTGGAGATTTTATCAGAAAGCAAAAAGCAGTACATGCGTAAACAAAAAATACAGTACATGCCGGTATAATCACTAACGTTGCTCGCGAGTCGTTTTGTTCTTTCCACGCATAATATTGCTTAAACCCAAAAACCCATCAGCATATACTGTATTAAAGGTACAAATCATAAACCAAAAGTACTGTAGTCGCAGCAGCAAATTACATTGGCAAGTACTCACTCTCATCATACTTCAAACAACATTCAAAAACCCACCCAAGGCATTGCTTGATCGTTTGTCTTCCACGATTTAAAGTGGGAAGAAGACAATAAAGAGGAACAAGAAAAATACCTGCTCTCATACCCATATACACATACACATACACACTCCCTCTCACTGATCGATCATAAAAGGTACGCTACATAGTTGTGGTCAGTGAGTTGAGTTTTGTCGTTTCGTCTGACAGTGTCACAGCATATGTTTATACATATACACACACATACACACTCGTGCTTAACAATAAGCAGGTACCCTACACACATTTGGTGAGTCAACTGCATTCATTCATTGACAGTGTCACAGCATATGTTTATGCATATACATACACATACACACTCGTGCTTAACAATACGCAGCTACCCTACACATATTTGGTCATTCATTGATACACTTGGTAAAAAATTGAAATAGTTTTGAATACACGCAAGTACTTGCTATGGCGAAGTTAGTACATTTAGAATCCACTTTGTATCGAAGCATTGCCTATGAATTAGAAGCATTTCAAAAAGACTATAGTGTCTCAGGGAAAGAATCTAAAACGTTGTCAGCTATTAAGTTTCACAAAACTGAGTTAGAAAAAATTTGGGAGAAAATTAATAGCAAATATGATGCTATACTCGAATCTGCCCTTCTGGTTGACCCAGAGGAAGGAAAAACCGTAGATTTGAAAAAGATTCAGCTTAAGTTTTTAGATGCCAAAAAATTTTACAGGCGTGTAGAAAATATAGATAATCTTGAAGATAAGCAGAAGAAAAGCCAACCCGACCCAAGCACGGCCACTTCTATCACAGGTGGTTTCACTGTACCACCATGCGATATTGATGTTTTCGATGGCGACTACTCGTCATGGCCATCCTTCAGGGATTTATTCCAAGCCATCTATGGCAACAATACACGTTTAAGTAGTGTGGAGATGTTATTCTACTTAAAGCAAAAGACCCGTGGGGAGGCAAAGGAAGTAATTGATAATGCGCCACTTACGAATGAAGGGTTTGATTTAGCTTGGGCAAATTTGACTGCCCAGTATGAAAATAATAGAATGCAAGTCAACGCTCAACTGAAGACGCTCTTAAACTTACCCACAATAGAAGTTTCATCTGGTGCCGCTGTCCGTAGGTTACAACGTACAGTATATGATTGTGTGAATACCCTTAAAACCCTTGCCATCAAGACTGAACACTGGGACCCAATTTTGATATATTTATGTTCATCCAAGCTACCGGTAGACATCTTAACTAAGTTTGAAGATACGCTTTCTGACCAATCGGTGCTACCTGCTTGGAATGAATTGAACACCTTCCTAACCAGTACTTATAAAGGCTTAGATTCAGTGGCAGACATTAAGCAAACAAACTTCATACCTACAAAGCTTTTTGATAATACAAATCAATCCTATCGAAAACGAACCCATACCTCACGGCCCCAATCTACTCTTTCTCAAACCAACACTCCGAACAACACATATATGACACATGGAAAATTTTGCAGGTTATGCCTAGGCAGCCACGTCCTTCGTGACTGTCCATCGTTTTCGGACTTGCCTGTTAACGATAGAAGAAAATATGTAACCGATAATAGTTTCTGTTACAATTGCTTAGCAATATCCCACACGGCTAACAACTGCAGGAGTACATTTACTTGTCGCGGCTGCGGTGGTCCACACCACACATTGTTGCACATACCAGATACACATATTCCAAATCCCGAACCGCCTTCTTCCTCCAGACCAAACACCGCTCAGTGTTTTTCGACCCAAACTCAAACACAATCTCTATTAGACGATAGGGAAAGGCTACTGGCCACAGCCGTCTTAAACGTAGACGTACTTGATTCGTTATTTCCAGCTAGGGCACTGGTAGACCCTGCCTCTGATTTTTCATTTATTGCTGACAGCTTAGTACAGAAGTTACGGTTACCCACTACCCCTATCTCAGCTGAGGTATCAGTTTGAATGGAGTTGTATCTGCCCGGCCGAACAGGCTTTGTGAAGTTACTCTAAGATCAAATTCTCGCCGAGAGTTCAGTATCAAGATCCGAGCAATAGTTGTCGAAACTCTTACCCAATCACTGCCTACACGAAACATAGCTCCATCACTCGCACATGATATAAAGGATATCGTATTGGCTGACCCTACATTTAATGAGAGCAGGTCCATTGATTTCATCATTGGAAGTGATTTTTACCCAAAGATTTTACGCATTGGTGTTAAGAGGAATATTGCGACTAGCTTGATAGCACAGGACACAGAATTTGGCTGGATTCTGACTGGACCTGTAGAGAAACAAGCAACCCACATGAAATAAATCACTTGGCGCACCACTACCCAAACACATTGTCCAATGATTATTTTTGCAATATCGAGCACAAAATGTCACTACCCACTATGGACGTTAACGACGTCTTAGTATATATATTTATTTGGAAAACAATCCAATTTGAGTAAAGCTGATTCAAGATTACACAAGAAAGATCGGCAACATACAAGTACAATACATGGAGAGTTAATCTAAACAGATACGTACCAGTGACGTTAATTATCACTTTACATGGAGGTATTACCAGAACATTATATGAGCGGATGCATCTTTACTCTACCCTACTCGATAAGTATCACACATTACCCAATTTTACCCGCAAATACTTAGATTCAACCCTCAGACACTCAATTTTTTTTATATTTCTTCTGTCTCTTATATAGATCCATCAAGGCGGGGGAGAATGTTCATGCGAACACAGAATGTTTGCTGGGTGGCATCCTTTCTCTCCTAGCGTCTATCTCCATGTCGATGCTATTGTAAGATCGACTTGGCTCTCCCCCTTCTCTCTATGTGTGCTTAGTTCAGTTGTCAACCTAACGCTAAAAGAGCAGGCAGTTCGATCTACATACCCATCACGGGAACAACATAAAACATCAACACACGTCAACAGCAGCCATAAAAAGTTCCTCGAACAATCCATACTCAACATATAAGTGGATACGAATGAGAACAACTTGTACCCAACCTACATAGTGATCCTCACAACACACATTATATACTAGAGTGAAACATACCTACTTAAACTAAAGTTTACTTGTAACGTAACTCAACAAATGAATTATTAAATCACACAACATAAGTTCAATACATATTAAATGTAACACTTGCATTGTAACACACACATACACACGTGCCAATAAAATACACTACCCTGAATAATAATTATAACGTTCACCGAAAATACACAGTGTTATTATTCTATGAGGGAAAGGTAAATGAGACAACCCCATCTACCCCCTCTAACGCGCCTAAACACCTACGGTATACCTAAGAAAGTTGTCTGTGACCAAGGCTCTGAATTCGTCGCAAACATTTTTCAAGATTTCTGTAGACAGTTCGAAATACAATTACACATAACGTCCTTCCAACATACTAGCAGTAATTCACCTGTGGAAAGGCTACATTCCACACTCACAGAAATATACCGACTAATTCTGTCCAAAAGAAAGGAAAACAAACTTACAATTGAACACGAGGAAATACTTTTTGAAACTTTCATTACATACAATAACGCCATCCACTCCACAACTAAACTTACGCCATACGAACTCTTCTTTGGTCGCCCATACAAATTCATGAAAACGATAAATTTCTCGAATGGGCACGACTATTTATCCAAACTGAATACTTTTCTTGACGAACTATACCCAAAAATTCAGGCACAAGTCAAAAATGCAACGGCAACTAGAATCGAAAACCTAAACATTTCCAGAGATAATCCAGTAAATACCACTGAGGGCCAAATCGTTTTCAGGAAAGAAGCAAGACGAAATAAACTAACACCGAGATTCTCAAAACATATAGTCCAAAAAGATAACAAAATCACTATATTAACTAAAGGGCAAAAGAAAATTCATAAATGTAGATCAAGAACACGAGATAAAGATAATGAATGAATAAATAAACACTGAACTCGCGCTATACTAACACATACTAACACTAACCTATTTTCCCTCTAGAATCTCTCCGACTCACAATCAAACGATCGAAGTGCATAATTTACCGGCAAATCAAAGTATCTTACCACTACGTCTGTGACCTGCAAGATCAATTACTAACTTTTACAACTTTATACATATTATTAATCTTGAAGACTATAAAACTAACATTGACGACATAGAGGCCACTCTTAGTCTTTTCGAAAAACTTACACCTGAGACAAACATTATGAAAGTGACTAAACTAAAGCTCAAAGAATCGAACAATAAATTCTTAACATTATACCCAATTCAAAGACAAAAAAGAGGATTGATCAACGTCGATTGCAAAATTAACAATAATATTTAGATCAACCAATTTCTGTTTATACAAATTCGCACAACACAGCAATATGTTTGATTGCAACATTAACAATAATATTTAGGTCAACCAATTTGTGTCTAGACAAATTCTTAAGAATTCTAAAATGCACTTTCTTATTTTTTTTTTAGTTTTAGTATTCTTTCTTTTGCTAAGTTATGTTATGATTAATTAAAAGTGAAAATAAAGAATCAGATTGTATCAACCCACGAAAAGAATCAGTCGAGTTTTATTTTTTTCTCAATCCCGTGGACGTCCAATATAACTCACGCGAAAACTAAATAACGTAGACACCACGTCGGCCCTCTAATCGCTTACTTTCTTCAGGATAAATAACTTGAACACTTATTTTTTACTTTGAATACTTCTTTTTGCTTGAACACTTCCTTCCTTTAAACACTTATTTGCTTTCTTCCAAAATAAATACCGATGTTCTGCTGTTCTAAGTCAGAGACGAACTAACATTTACAGATTATATATACGCTTAAAATCTAGAGTTGAACTTACAACTATACATTGGTTTACATAAATACATACATAACATCTTAACCTACAGAATATGCATGAGTAACATATACACACATATGTGTATGACCTAAGAACAAAAAATGAACGTACATACACTAAAATACCTAAATACATAAGTGTGCCGCAACCCAGAATCGACAGTGATACGATATGTCACGTCAACATAAACACGGCCGCCGCAACTCTGTCGCAATAATTCGGTCGCTGCTTTACTTGCCAACACACTGTTAACGCTGCAATGTGGCAATGATATACCCAAAAATTCAGGCACAAGTCAAAAATGCAACGGCAACTAGAATCGAAAACCTAAACATTTCCAGAGATAATCCAGTAAATACCACTGAGGGCCAAATCGTTTTCAGGAAAGAAGCAAGACGAAATAAACTAACACCGAGATTCTCAAAACATATAGTCCAAAAAGATAACAAAATCACTATATTAACTAAAGGGCAAAAGAAAATTCATAAATGTAGATCAAGAAAACGAGATAAAGATAATGAATGAATAAATAAACACTGAACTCGCGCTATACTAACACATACTAACACTAACCTATTTTCCCTCTAGAATCTCTCCGACTCACAATCAAACGATCGAAGTGCATAATTTACCGGCAAATCAAAGTATCTTACCACTACGTCTGTGACCTGCAAGATCAATTACTAACTTTTACAACTTTATACATATTATTAATCTTGAAGACTATAAAACTAACATTGACGACATAGAGGCCACTCTTAGTCTTTTCGAAAAACTTACACCTGAGACAAACATTATGAAAGTGACTAAACTAAAGCTCAAAGAATCGAACAATAAATTCTTAACATTATACCCAATTCAAAGACAAAAAAGAGGATTGATCAACGTCGATTGCAAAATTAACAATAATATTTAGATCAACCAATTTCTGTTTATACAAATTCGCACAACACAGCAATATGTTTGATTGCAACATTAACAATAATATTTAGGTCAACCAATTTGTGTCTAGACAAATTCTTAAGAATTCTAAAATGCACTTTCTTATTTTTTTTTTAGTTTTAGTATTCTTTCTTTTGCTAAGTTATGTTATGATTAATTAAAAGTGAAAATAAAGAATCAGATTGTATCAACCCACGAAAAGAATCAGTCGAGTTTTATTTTTTTCTCAATCCCGTGGACGTCCAATATAACTCACGCGAAAACTAAATAACGTAGACACCACGTCGGCCCTCTAATCGCTTACTTTCTTCAGGATAAATAACTTGAACACTTATTTTTTACTTTGAATACTTCTTTTTGCTTGAACACTTCCTTCCTTTAAACACTTATTTGCTTTCTTCCAAAATAAATACCGATGTTCTGCTGTTCTAAGTCAGAGACGAACTAACATTTACAGATTATATATACGCTTAAAATCTAGAGTTGAACTTACAACTATACATTGGTTTACATAAATACATACATAACATCTTAACCTACAGAATATGCATGAGTAACATATACACACATATGTGTATGACCTAAGAACAAAAAATGAACGTACATACACTAAAATACCTAAATACATAAGTGTGCCGCAACCCAGAATCGACAGTGATACGATATGTCACGTCAACATAAACACGGCCGCCGCAACTCTGTCGCAATAATTCGGTCGCTGCTTTACTTGCCAACACACTGTTAACGCTGCAATGTGGCAATGATATACCCAAAAATTCAGGCACAAGTCAAAAATGCAACGGCAACTAGAATCGAAAACCTAAACATTTCCAGAGATAATCCAGTAAATACCTCTGAGGGCCAAATCGTTTTCAGGAAAGAAGCAAGACGAAATAAACTAACACCGAGATTCTCAAAACATATAGTCCAAATAGATAACAAAATCACTATATTAACTAAAGGGCAAAAGAAAATTCATAAATGTAGATCAAGAAAACGAGATAAAGATAATGAATGAATAAATAAACACTGAACTCGCGCTATACTACCACATACTAACACTAACCTATTTTCCCTCTAGAATCTCTCCGACTCACAATCAAACGATCGAAGTGCATAATTTACCGGCAAATCAAAGTATCTTACCACTACGTCTGTGACCTGCAAGATCAATTACTAACTTTTACAACTTTATACATATTATTAATCTTGAAGACTATAAAACTAACTTTGACAACATAGAGGCCACTCTTAGTCTTTTCGAAAAACTTACACCTGAGACAAACATTATGAAAGTGACTAAACTAAAGCTCAAAGAATTAAACAATAAATTCTTAACATTATACCCAATTCAAAGACAAAAAAGAGGATTGATCAACGTCGATTGCAAAATTAACAATAATATTCAGATCAACCAATTTCTGTTTATACAAATTCGGACAACACAGCAATATGTTTGATTGCAACATTAACAATAATATTTAGGTCAACCAATTTGTGTCTAGACAAATTCTTAAGAATTCTAAAATGAACTTTCTTATTTTTTTAGTTTTAGTATTCTTTCTTTTGCTAAGTTATGTTATGATTAATTAAAAGTGAAAATAAAGAATCAGACTGTATCAACCCACGAAAAGAATCAGTCGAGTTTTATTTTTTTTTCTCAATCCCGTGGACGTCCAATATAACTCACGCGAAAACTAAATAACGTAGACACCACGTCGGCCCTCTAATCGCTTCCTTTCTTCAGGATAATAACTTGAACACTTATTTTTTACTTTGAATACTTCTTTTTGCTTGAACACTTCCTTCCTTTAAACACTTATTTGCTTTCTTCCAAAATAAATACCGATGTTCTGCTGTTCTAAGTCAGAGACGAACTAACATTTACAGATTATATATACGCTTAAAATCTAGAGTTGAACTTACAACTATACATTGGTTTACATAAATACATACATAACATCTTAACCTACAGAATATGCATGAGTAACATATACACACATATGTGTATGACTGAAGAACAAAAAATGAACGTACATACACTAAATGTCACGATACGATATGTCACGTCAACATAAACACGGCCGCCGCAACTCGGTCGCTGCTTTACTTGCCAACACACTGTTAACGCTGCAATGTGGCAATGATAACTCCATGCATTTGAGTTCTCATTCCCATACCCGTGAAATATGATCGATAACAATAAAGCGCCAACAGCTATTGTAGTCTAAGTGGTGTATTGCGTGGTATTGCGGGGTATACTTTTATGTACGTACATCAATTGAAATCGGCCAATCTTCCGTCTTGTTGTAGCCTACTTTTCCGCTGAAGAAAGGCCGTGGCGGTTTCGCGGGGGTTTAGTAGGGGCTCCGATGGGAGATGACCCGGTTCGAAGAACCATGAACGAGGTCCTACCAGGTTGGTGAACTCGTTAGGTTCTCAGAGTCTTGTGGTTGTTGTTGCAAGCAAGGAAAACACAAGTAACATAAAGTATCGTAAGTGAAAGTAAAAGTACGTGGTGGTTCCTTTAAATAAAAACTTTGACAGTTTCGATTTACTTTATAATAATTTAATTATTTTATTGACTCTGTGGTCTATGTGGAGGATTTAACTTTGCGAAAACAAACGTAAAGAAAGTAGTAAAAAACCGAAGTTGGCCGCAATCCTGGTCTTCCAGTATCAGGAATGACACTGATCGTTGAGATCAATCAAGTCCAAATCGATGTCATCATCGACAAGATCTGATCGATCCTCAA
Organism: Polietes domitor; assembly: GCA_947397865.1. Classification (NCBI taxonomy): domain Eukaryota; kingdom Metazoa; phylum Arthropoda; class Insecta; order Diptera; family Muscidae; genus Polietes; species Polietes domitor. The sequence goes on from CANDYM010000001.1 coordinate 58,616, forward strand.
CAGCATCTGTTAATTACACAGGAATTCATTATTTATATAGACCTCTATTTAACAAAGAGGGCATACAATCAATCCTCCTTGCTGATATGTCAAGCATAAAGTGATATTTTGAGGATATAAATAACTACATAGCCATTTTTTTATTTTTTTTATACTAGTCGAAAATTGCCTTGTTTCACTCAATTTCTTGGAACTCATCACCTAGTAAGAAACGTTAATATTTTTGTGATAGAAAACCAAGAAAAAACTTAAAATTATTTAAATTCTAAACCCAATATTTCAATTTAAAATAATTATTAAAAAATCACAATAGTGTGATATTCTATTGAATACAGTTTACTTGATTTTTTAATTCATATTTTTAGATACACCCAAATGTCTTCTGCACCAACTACTCCTTCGGTATTACCGTCAACGCATACTTTGACCCCGATTAGCATTCAGCCAACAGTTTGTCATGTGTACAATGAAGTAATGAGTGAAGGTCAGGAATGTTTAATTATTAGTGAATGTTCACATCATTTCCATAGATCATGCATAATTACATATTTGGCTTCGGCAGCCGAAAGTCATGTATGCAAACGCGCTTGTGAACCTGGTGATCTCCATGCTTTGGTTATCCTTCTTGAATCTTCAAGAATACGGTTTGTTGTATAGTGGGGCTAATGTTAGCTGTATTGGTGGAGATTTGGCTAGATACGAATATCAACAATTTTCAATTTTCATGTCATTTCATTTATTTACAGTCTATGGAATACAAACTTCCTTACAGACTACAACTTAATAATAATCCTAAAAATAAATTAAATCTAATATCTTTAAAAAATTAAACATATTTAAAGCATAATCGAAATCACTACATAACCTGTTAGACTCCTTTAAAGCCCGAGCAATAGGTTCATTTTCGGCATAACCAGTTCTATAAAAAGGTATATAGAAAAGGTTGTTCTGGCGCAAAGTACGGCAAGGCACATTAAAAGTTATGATTTTAAGCAACACTGAACAGTCAACTAAACCGTTGATAATTTTATAGAGAAAAACTTGAGCTAGAAGACTTCTTCTACTTTCAAGAGTTTTCAAAGAAATCAGCCTACATCTATCAATATAAATATGCTCAGGTTCATTAAATTTAATCGAACGTAAAGCAAATTTTAAAAACCGCTTTTGAACTCGCTCAATTCTATTAATATATTTAGCACAAAAAGGACTCCATATAAAACAAACATATTCCAATCTTGAACGGACTAACGACGTAAAAACTAGCTTAACGGTATATGGATCTTTAAATTCCGCACAATTTCTCTTGACAAAAGCAAGCAGTGAAAATGCTTAAGGAACAATATAATCCACGTGAGCCGCAAAAGTAAACTTAACATCAAAAACAACACCTAAATCCAACATTTCATCCACACACTGAATCTTACCCGAATTGATGAAATAATCATAACAAACAGGGCTTCTACATTTACCAAATGAGATTTTGCGACATATCAAAGAATTAATTTCTAAACAATTATCAAAACACCATGCAGATATAGCGTCCAAGTCACTTTGAAGACGAAAAACATCAGCAACGGAATTAATACGTAAACAAATTTTTAAATCATCAGCATATAACAAGACTTCACTCCATTTAACACATGACGCAACATCGTTAACAAACAAAATAAAAAATAAAGGCCCAACAATACTACCTTGGGTAATACCAGAGGTAGCTTTATAACAGTGAGACAGATACGATTCAATAGACACAAAACAACATCTATCCGATAAATATGACCTAATCCAATCAAGAAATTTTGAATGAAATCCAATACTGAATAATTTCCTAACCAGTATTGCATGACATACTCTATCAAAAGCTTTCGAAATATCAGTATAAACTGTATCAACCTGATGACCTAACGCAAAATTGGAGATGCAATAAATGGGTAAAAACAGCAAGGTTAGTTACAGTAGAGCGCCCTCTAACGAAACCATGCTGATATGGAGATAGTATTCCTTTTACCATAAAATATATCTTATCAAACACAATATGTTCAAATAATTTAGATATATTGCACAACTTGGAGATAGGCCGATAGTTACAAACATTGTCCTTCGGTCCAGACTTGTGGACCGGAGTAATATATGCAACTTTCCACCTATCAATAAAAACCCCACTACGCAGGGACTTATTAAAAATAGACAATAACGGAAACACTAAAGACGAACTACACCCCTTCAAAAATGCTGAACACAGACCGTCACTATCAGTTCTCAATGTGGTTTTCAACTTGGAAAACCCATAGAGAACATCAGCTTCAGTAAGTTGTAACATACCAAAATTAATAGATGAGTTTATAGAGATATTATCACTATAACTCAACCTATCCCCAGAGCTAAAATTCGCACTAAAAAATTCAGCAAACAAACTAGCAGTAGAGCAAGAGATTTTATTATCGAAAACCATTCGAGAGGGATAAACCGAGCTAGTCCTTTTAGAATTTATGAAATTCCAAAAGGATTTCGGACTATTTTTTATATTTACCTCAAAGTTTAGAATATACTGCTTATATAAGAATTTATTAAGGAAATTGAATTCCCTAGAATAATGTTCATACATGCGCCTATCATCATAACCACCAGATGCCTTAAAAAGTTTATAGTACTTATTTCTTAAATTCTTTAATTTCTTTAAACCCTTCGTGTACCAGGGTAATTTATGAGTTCTCGGCTTTAAAAGAGGTATTTCTTTAGAGCAAATATCATTTATGACATTTAAAAAATTATCGTAACTGTTTGCAACACTCATATCTTCGAAAAGAGGGCACCAGTTAACAGCATTTATTAAATTATTAATTACATCAAAATTACAGTTTCTAAAATCACGACCTAATTTGGATCCATTAATCTTAGAATAAACATAAAATTCAATTGTCAATTCTAAAGCCTTGTGGTGCATATCAGATCTACAAAAAGGATGTAAACATTCAGAAATACAAAATTTGAAATCTTGTTCAATAAAAACAAGATCTAAAATTTTATTCAATTGATTGAAATATCCGTGAACCTGAACCAAATTCAGACTATAGAGAGTATCAATCACGCTAATTTCAAATCCACTATTAATATTGGAGGGATTTACTATTCCAGAAACAGTATCAGTAGACCACACTACATTACTAAGGTTGAAATCGCCCAAAATTAAAAAACTTCTTTCATTAGCAGCCAAATTATTATTAATTTGGCTGCTATGAAGCTCATTAATTAAATTAATGAGCTTCATATATATAATCACAACTATTAGGTGGAATATAAGAGACTATTAAAATTAAATTCCCTTCTAATCCTAATATCGATACAGATACTTGATCAATTACAGAATCAGAGTTATAAAGATTAAGCATTGATGATTCTAAGCATTTTTTACCGCGATTAAAACACCACCACCTCTCAAACAATTAGTCTTAGCGTAATCCCTATCCTTTCGGTAAACAGTATAGACAGCAGTATTGAACACCTCCTCGTCAGCAAAATCACCGTTCAACCAAGTTTCAACCAGAACAATAACATCAAAATCAGACTTAAGCGATTCCAGATAGACCTGCTGTAATTTTGTTCTCATACCACCAATGTTCTGATAATAAATATTAAGCTTCGAAAATTTTGCAGTTGTTTCACCTACGATTCTTTTAGTGCTTGGCGCTACTTTTGAAAAAAATCAAAAGGCCTAATACAAGTATCAGCAGGCCACAATGACGGCTTAAAGAGCTCACCATAAAACGCTGCAGATATTCTAAGCTTAAACGAAATCTTATTCAAGCTATTTAGATCCGTATCCTTTTTTACCAAACGGAAACACACAAGATGATTACGTCCAACTCCAGCGTGCTTATCAATATAATTAATAATTTGCTCAGGCGTAACAGTGGGTTTAAAAGCAGATATGTGCACCCACTTTTTACCACTAACAACCGCCAATTCTCCATTAGAATTATCACCATACACAACACGTTTATTTCCTCTGTTACGCCTAACATGACTCCATTTCAAATTGTTCGCTTGGACATGACTATTTGGTTGAGACGTCAGTGTTGCTGAATTTTCAACAGCAGCAATAGCAGCAGAAACTTCACTATGATTCTCCGAGTTAGGCAATGTACATGCATTGTAGAGAGTCACGTTTTGTTCATCAGTAGGCACAAGCACACTACCAACAACATCATCAACAACAGCTTCGACTACAAGATCGTTTGAAAGGGCAGCATTAGCAGCAACAACATTAGAACGCATAGAAAACGAAGACAAACGGCAATTATCAGCGATTCTCTGCATCGGCACATCATTTACGGCGCACTCATTCGAAACACAAACAGTAGAAACAGCGATATCTGCATTAGAAACACCACCACAATTTACATCAAAGAGAGCAGCAGCTACATGGGACGTAGAAGCAGCGCAAGAAGGTGATTGACCGACATCATAACGAAGGCCATCAGCAGCTAGTATGTTAGAGTTGGGGAGTGTGTGTTTATTTTGGAGACAACTACCACCATTGACATTTATGAACGAAAGAAATTGAGATTTTAAATCTCTCACTTCGTTAGAGAGTATAGAAATTACACTAACAATATCTTTAGATGCATTGGCACAATTATTGCAATTATAAACAATGTTTTGGATGTTTTAAGCAGTTTGTATTCAATTTCATTCTCAATGCCGGCACACATTTTATGATATTTCGAACTACAGATGGTGCATTTAACAAAAATAGAACCATTTAAGGCTTTAAATCACTTTGCACAAACCGATTTCAGTGGAGACGACATAGCAAACAACTTGTTCGTGCGAAGGCAGAACTACTACTAATTCCCAGTAATTATTTGGATGGATTAAAGTAAATATTACATTCAAGAACATCACAAAAAAATTTCATTATCCCAACTATTTCCCAAAGACTGATACTGGGAATAGATTTTTCGAAATCGTTTGACCTAAATCAAAATATTATTGGATCAGTTTTTATTTTAGCACGTAATGCTAATGGTATATATTCACCCGATATTTCGTTAAATTAATTTTCAAAGTATTATTATTAAAGTCAATTCTGCGTTACCAGATAGTTTATCGGTAACCGGGGTATTACTACCGACCCTGATAAAATTATCGTCATTACCAACTGGCAAGTACAAAAGAATTTAAAACAAGATTTATTGGCATATCTGGTTGGTATAAACGGTTTCTTCAAAATTTTCAACAGAGACATTCCAATTACAGAAGTGGTATCCACCAAAAGAAAGTTCAAGAGGGCGGACGAGGACCGAAAACCATTCGAGAGAGTTAAGTCATTGCTCACCTCAGCTTCAGTGTTGACAATTCCAGACATCTCCAAAAAGTTCCATCTTCACTGTGATGCAAGCGACTTTGGCATTGGTGCAGTCCAACTGCAGCTTGACAACAACGGTAACAAAATTGCTATTGCTTTTATGAACAAGAAATTAAACATAGCACAGCGTAACTATAGTGTTACAGAGCGAGAATGATTGGCGGCTCTTGAAGCAAATAAGAAATTCCGATGCTATCAGGAATTTGAAGTAGTTACAGACCATTCTAGTCTGCTGTGGCTCATGAGACAACCCGATATTAGTGGCAGGTTAGCTCGGTGGGTGTTGAAATTGCAGCCCTACAGATTCATCATTAGCCACAGGCAGGGTAAAGAACATGTAGTCCATGAAGCACTGTTCCGGGTACCCAATGAGAAAGTTTCTGCGTTAGAGTTTGTCGAGCCAGGTATTAGAATAGGAAACAATACAGGTAAAAAATTTGCCAGGCCCTGCGTAAACATATCAAAGAAGCGTTTGACAAAAATAAGAAACTTACAACCTCAGAATAAGACCACACAATTTCACTGTAGGACAAACAGTTTGTAGGAACTTTGTCAAGTGTAATTTTGAAAAATGCAAAGCTATCACCTGTTTTTGTAAAAGACTGAGTGAAAGAAAAGCTGGGTAAATATTACTACGTGTTGAAAGTTATGGGTGGTAAACTTATGGGGACAGATAATGGAAAGATATTCGCACCGTCCTGTTTCCATCTAATTCACCTACGAATATCTCCCAGAATTATCCTGTTTGTAATGGACGATCTCTTTATATGTATAGTTTACAAAATGTGAAAGAAATTATGCTTTTTTGTATATTTGCCTTTTTACAGAACAATAACAATACAGTTTCTAAAAACTACATTCTTTATTTCTTTGTAAGATTCACAATGTAAAAAAAAACAACAACAACTTTCATACAGTTTCAGAATTACCGCAAAATATTGGTCGTACTTGCAACAGTTGGCATCTGAACTTCTCTGCTAAATCTTTGCAGCCATTTATTGTCGAAAATACGAGATTCACTTAACACTTTAGTTTCTCTGAAAATAAAAGCATTGAATTCTATACTATTGTACTCACAAAAATAGTTTAAATATTTACCCACAATTTTACTAAAAAATAAACTTCACACACTTCTAGATTTCGATTTAATTGATAATTGTTATTATTTTGCTTTGATCTAAATTCTATGAATTCATTCATGAGCTGTAATGACGAGTTTCCTCTGGTGGAGCGACAGAGAGTAAAAAACGACTGTGTTTTCAGTTTATCCCTATACAATTATTTTATTGAATTATCCTAAAGAGAGCGATAACAATGTTCCTAGTACTGACGTAGGAGATATGGCAGGACTGGGCACGGTTCGCGGCGTGGGGTTCGTTGGTTGTTGAGCAGTGTGGCGGGAAGATATGCGGTGGTGAGGTGTGAAGAGGATCAGCAGCCCTTCTTTGCGTTGCGTGTGTGTGGTGAACAATCTGACCAGGAGACAGCTCTCCTGGGAGTCGTGAGGGTGGAGACCTGTGACGGCCCTCCAATCAGATACACGTGAATGTCCAAATCAACGTCACGTCAGCCCTCTAAGCAGACGGACACGTAGAGCTAAATAAAGTAGAGACCACGTCGGCCCTCTAGTAGTCGCTCGCGGGAAACTAAATAACGCAGAGACCACGTCGGCCCTCTAAGCATATGCACGTGGAAAGCTAATAACGCCGAGACCTCGTCGGCACTCTAAGCATATGCACGTGGAAAGCTAAATAACGTAGAGACCTCGTCGGCCCTCTAAGCAGACGCACGCGAAAACTAAATAACGTAGGGACCACGTCGGCTCTTTAATCAGACGCACGCGAAAACTAAATAACGTAGAGACCACGGCCCACTAATCAGACGCACGTGTCAACAGTGTTGGCCGAGGTGACGTTTCCTTTCTTCAGGATAAATAACTTGAACACTTATTTTTTACTTTGAATACTTCTTTTTGTTTGAACACTTCCTTCCTTTAAACACTTCTTTGTTTTCTTCCAAAATAAATACCGATGTTCTGCTTTTCTAAGTCAGAGGCGAACTAACATTTTATTTCACAGATTATATATATACACTTAAAATCTAGAGTTGAACTTGCAACTATACATTGGTTTACATAAAGACATACATAACGTCTTAACCTACAGAATATGCATGAGTAACATATACACACATACTAAAATACCTAAATACATAAGTGTGCCGCAACCCGGAATCGACAGTGATACAATATGTCACATCAACAGAAACACGGCCGCCGCAACTCGGTCGCAAAAATTCGGTGGCTGCTTTACTTGCTGACAAACTGTTGACGCTGCAATGTGGCAATGAGAACGCCATGCATTTGAGTTCTCATTCCCATACCCGTGAAATATGATCGATAACAATTAAGCGCCAACAGCTCTTGTGGTCTAAGTGGTGTATTGCGGGGTATACTTTTTATGTACGTACATCGATTGAAATCGGCCAATCTTCTGTCTTGTTGTAGCCTACTTTGCCGCTGAAGAAAGGCAGTGGAGGTTTTGCGGGGGTTTAGTCGGAGCTCCGACGGAATCGAATCGAAGTGAGTACCGGTATTGGTGGTTGTTGGACAAAAAGCATCTCCCTTCTACGAAATCGCACCACGATTGCAAGTGGGGTACGTAGTAATGTCATTGCTGTGTAGGTACCAAAAACGTGATTGGAGGCTAAGCTCTTGAGCATATGTAAGTCAGATTGGTTATGGATATGTGCAAAGTTCAGTTTACGCAAATTAAGCTCCTCTACTGTGTTATTGGTTCGGAAATGTATGGGTTCTGGTATAATGATAACTACATGGTCGACTTCTACGATGTCCGACTCCACGAAAGGCAACCCGTTAATGTTGATTGAACAGTTACTATAATGTAGCACCACCGATCCGTTGATGACCGGTTGACTTCTACACTCAGACAGCACTTCCACTTTGTTTGCGTTGAAAATTAATACAAACTGTTTTTCCGGTTGGAAAACCTCCTCATCATCTCTCTTGTGTCGCAGATGGGAGATGAATTAGTTAGTAAGCCGATAGCTTTAATTGCTAGTGCTTTTTTCTAGTTTATTATAATTTTAAATTGTAATAATAAATAAATAAATAGTTAGTAGGTTCCGTAAGCAAGCCGAGTCGAGGCTTGATGGTTGACAATAATATGTACCGAACAATTCTGGGCATTGGCCATCAAATAACTTAATACTATTGTTATCATATGCTACATAGTTTGGAACTACAATACGTTTTGTTTTATTCATGGGAGTTGGGATTACGTGAGAAACTGATATGTTTCTTCCTCAAAAATTGGAATAAGAAAATTGAAAACTGATATGCCTGCATCGATAATAAACTATATGTTTCTCCGACAGCATTGTAATATTTTGTTCTTCTAAGATCCCTATAACCTCGCCGATTTCTTTGGTCCCCATAATGAATTTTGCAACATGCTTTCTCCAATATCACATAAGTGATTATAAATCATATCCATACAGTAGTTGAGCCTATTCACATGTGCTAACACACGAACGGCGCGATACTCCTCCCCAATTTCCTTATTAATAGTATTCTGTGCCTTGCTGAGGAAGTCATTCATGATTTCCTGATCCTTACCAATATAATCAGCAAGAGATTGTCCTTATTCCTCAAATGTTCGTCACTAAACCTTACTGACTGCTGAAAACTGTGCGTCCTTCCGGAAAAAAGGAGTGAGTTTCGTAGCCGAATGAATGGCATTGTTATAGGTTATAAGTGGCTCAGCAAATATCTCATCTCATGTGAGTTTCGCCTGTCTCCTTTTATCAAGTGAGTTTCGCCTGTCTCCTTTTATCATATAAATCTCCGCAGGGTAGAGTGGAGCCTTTCGACAGGAAAATTATTCGACGATTGTTGGAAGGACGTAAAATGTAATTCTATATTAAACTGTCTGCAAAAATCTTTAAATATAACAGAAGAAAATTCAGCCCCCTGCTCACAAACTAGTTTCTTTGGAAGACCATGTAATGAAATGAAATGCTTCAGGTTCAGATTTTAATACGTTCAATGAGTTAGGAACCTGAAATACGAGTTTTGTGGTTTTCGGTCGTACTTTAGTAACAGACATGTATCACAATTGTCTATCGTCTGGGCTATTTTGGAACGCATATTTGAAAAAACCTGCCTCTTCAAGTGTAAGAAAGTATCATCCCTCCCCCTATGATTGTTACTCTCCTGATAATGCAGAATTGTTTGATCCTGCTCGTCTGGGGTTTTCGAGTCAGGAAGGAAGGACATGCAACGTAGGACTTTATAAAGATTACTATGCGCAAAGTACCATGAATATGCACGATACGGAAAACATCATCCTGAACAAAAACCGCAAATACCCTGTTTGGCTTGAGGGTACTCCTCAATATTCCTGTTATGCTGCGTATGTCGAAACCCGCCGCGACAGTGGTACGTCGGATCTTATTCTTAAACGGGGCTTCCGTCTGCCTCCTAGGAACCTGCCCAATCCTAATTACGATTTGGTTGCAAAATTCATTTAAGGGTCTTTCTGATATACGTATTCCATTTTCCATATTGTCCACGGCGGAATGGACAGTGTCACCATTTGTCCTCTGGTTTGACATGTTATCATTGAGATTTACGTCCAAAGTAATTCGATTAAGTGCATCTGCATTTGTGTTTTGCGTACCCTTCTTGTAATGTATCTCGTAGTTAAATTCCGCTAACTTCAACCTCCAACGAACCAGTTTGGAGTTGGGTTCCTTAATACTCATCAGCCAGATCAAGGGGTAGTGGTCCGTCACGATCTTGAACCTGTTGCCGAATAAATACTGTCTGAAGTACTTCGTGGCCCAAATTATCGCAAGCATTTCCTTTTCAATAGTAGAGTAGTTAATTTCCACATCAGACAGAGTCATTTTGGCATAACAGACCGGTATATCGCTACCAATGCTACCCTGGGGAAGCACTACACCCAACGCGAAATTGCTAGCATCGGTTGTCAGAATGAAGGGTTTTTCAAAATACGGATGTTGAAGGATAGGATTATTGCAGACTAGAGTCTTACAAAATTCGAAAGTGTTAAACAAATTCCTCGTCGATGTGAACAGCTCGGTTACCTTTCAGTTGTCTCGTAAAAGGTTTAGTAGTCTTTGCGAAATCCCTTACAAATTTCCTGTAATAACCAAGCAATCCCAAAAATGACTTGATTTGTCTTCTAGTCCTAGGTAAAGGGAACATCTTCACGGCCTCAATCTTATTCGGGTTCGGTTTGATTCCTTCCTGCGTAACTACATGCCCTAAAAAGTCTATTTATTTCCGAAGAAAATGCGACTTATCGACCCTACTCTTGAAGTTAGCACCTCGAAGTCGTGAAAACACGCTATGCAAATGCCCAATATGTTCCTGGAGGGAGGTCGAGAACACGATTATATCATCCAGATATACCAAGCATATTGAGCCTACTAAACTCCCCAAGACATTATCCATCACCCGCTGGAACGTTGCCGGAGCATTTTTAAGACCGAAGTTCATCCTAATAAACTCAAAATGACCACCCTCAACTGTGAAGCCCGTCTTCGGAATGTCCTCAGGCTTCATTTCAATCTGATGGAAGCCGCTTGCCAGGTCGATCGTGTAAAAGTACGTAGCCTTCTCCTGAAGTCGATGACCAACCTCCACTTTTGCTCTTTCCCTGCGTCCGATTTCTTAGGAACAACCCAATCGGGTGCACTCCATGGGGAATAACATGGTCTGCTCAAGCATACCTATTATCTGTTTTTTTACCTCCTCCTTATGCTTCTAGGGGTATCTATATGTCTTAGTATAAATAGGTACATCGTCCGTAGTGGGTATGGTATGTTTAATCCTACTAGTAAATGTCAATGGGTCACCGTCCTTATAAAACAATTCATCAAACGTGGAACAGAGGGTGATAAGAGCTGCACCCTCCTCCTGGTTCAAATGACACGTATCAATTACAGCCCTTTCAAATACTTCCTCATGTTGAACATAGTCATCAGAACTAATATGATATACATCCACAAATTCATCATCATCATAAGGCAAAAGGTGCAGTTCACCACCTCCTTAAAACTCAAAAACCCCGAGCAGTACATAATCCACCCGAAATTCACAACCCGGGAAGAATTTCCGAAGATCCGCAGCAAAATTGACCGTCTTCCATGTCGACCGGAAGTGGTTGAAAAATTATATTTAACATTTTGTGATTACTGTAGTCTTGTCAGTTTTCCTAACTGTTGTAATTTTGTGATTTGTAGTGATCATACCATATAAATGTCGTGGATCATAAGTTATATGTGTGACTCAACTTGACTCAAAGTGAAAGTGTTCGCCTGAGTGTGTAGTTTATGGTGGAATTAATATCTTGCCAGCATTTTTCGGCAAACTCCTGCAATTGCCACTTTATTTTAGCACAATTTTCGATAGCCATAGTACACATATTTGATCATATCTCTGAATCAGATTTGTGTATGACCTATCACCATCTCATTTTAAAGGTATTGTAAGCACCTTTAAAATGGTATATAACGTAATTCACTTTTCTATACACACTTATACATTTTATATTATTTCCTGAAATAATTATTTAAATTGCACTGTCAAGTAGAATATTTGTATGCTATATTTTGCTTTTGTAATAATGTTCAGAAAAACAATGTTCGTCAAAGCGAAATAAGTTTCATTCTTTTAAGCTTTCATAAAATTTTGTTTTTGGTCGCCATGTACTAATACAGGCTGATAATTATGTTGGTTATATATTGAGTTTATATGGGAGGTAATAGAGGCGTGGTCCGATCGGCCCAATTTATTTTTTATTTTTGAAGTATGATATGTCTAGCAAATGTGCCAAATTACAAGATTATATCATTATTTTTCGACTTTATGCCATAAAAAATGGATTTGGGACCTGTGTGCGGTGAAGTAATGAGGATATATGGAAGCGAGGAACCCAGCCGTCGAGTATTTACGTAACCGGTGGGTCTAACGAGACGGTTACCTGAAAATTTGTCTCCGCATCTATGTTAAAAAATCGTGTGGAAGTTCCACCGGAACTGTATTCGCTTCAATACTATTTATCTGACGATTCTGGCGAAAGGACTGTCCCGAAGTACCCGGACCATTGGAGAATGAGGTTTGTGTACTCCTAACGTTCAATTTTATTTGTCGATGTACCTTGTCTGAAGGGTTTGGACCGTCGAGACTGTGAGCTACCGTTATTGTGCCCCCCCTGCTGTTGTTGATATAGTGTATTGCGATCCTGATACTGGTTAGAACGTCCACCTTGTTGGTTATTACCCTGACCACGTGCCCGCTTAGGACCAAAATCATTGCCCTGCTCGTTCTGCTTTCCCGGAAGTAAATATCCCTTTCCTCCGTAGCATATCCCACAGCCAATTCAAGCGTGGGTGGTCTCATCGACCTAACCAAGGGTCGCCTTAGACCCGTGAGGAACATTTTTAGGCATGTTCTAGAGTACAAATTTTTCTTAGATTTAGTCACGGTTGCTTCGTCCCTAGCCCTGTCCACAACACTAAATAAGGCTGACCTTATTTTGCAGATTTCATCGTGGAATACCTGTACCGACATATTCTGTTTTCCCAAGCAGTGAAAGTCATTCAACAGCGAAGGTTCATCCTTCCTGTTGGTGAACTTAAAGAACAAGCGAGCTTTAATTTCGTCCCAATTCAACTCAATATTTCATTCAATCAATGTCTCATTAGCATTGCCTAAGATCTTATTGCTGACATATCGTAAAAGCATCTGCCCATAAGGGGTCTGATCGACACCCCTTATAAGTAATAAGGTTTCATCCACGTTGATGATGAAGTCATTTACAAATCTAGGAGTGCCGTCAAAGGTTGGCAAATATTTGAAAGGGTCCGGGATACGTAAGGAATCATAAATCGTTGTGGGGTTAAACGTTGGACTGTTTCTCTCCCCCGAGACTCATTGTACCGTTATCCTGTGACAGTTGCTCAAACTGGTTGCCTAAGTCTGTCTGAGCTTCCAAAGTTAGCGGCGTTACCAATCGCGTCTTACTCCTTGTAAACCCTACGTAATCCTTCCCTTCCCAATACTCCTTAATTGGTATTCTACCAGATATTTAATTGCTTGTTATTCTTAGTCGGGCGTGGAATAGTAAGAAGGTTTCTCTTTGTTGGAAAATATTTAAGTTTGCCCCCGTAATGTATTTACAATATATCGAACTCGGCCCTGTTCCAGGCAGTCGGCAGCGGTATCAGCTATTAATACCACGCAAGTATATTTACGATAAATTGAAAATACTTCCCCAGACTCCTCTTTGGGAGTTATTTGGATATTTTGTAATATCTCTTTCCTTTACTCCTTTTGGAGATTTCGCGTACTTACACGCTACAACGAATACTCGGCCCTGCGAGATGCGGTATTGGAAGGAAGAAAAAGGGAGACTTCACATTGTTCGGAGAATTGGAATTAGTTCAAGATGGAATTGATAGACTGACGTTAAACTTTAAGTGAACATGAGAATTCTATCAGTATCCTCATATTAATGAATTAATACAAGTATAGTTTAAGTTATTAACGAAGTCTTATTAAAATATGTGTACACATGAAGCAATTTGTTCATAAAGGTTTTTGTATAATTTTTTAAAGGCTTCTCTCATTTTTATTGTAAATTTATAATCCGCCAAAGTAATACTTTAGTTTTATTTAAAGTTTAATATGTTTTTATTTGTATATTATTTATAATTATTATTGGTCATCCTTTTTTGAAAATGAAAAGCCTGAATAGACTGAGCTTATTTTAAGTTTATTGGTGCAGAGCTAATCTTAGAATGACAAAATTGATGTGTTATCACTAGTTATATTGAAAATATGAAAGGTTACAAGCACGATGTAAAAGAACAAAAAGAGTGATTCATTTAATGAGTGAAATCTTTTGGAATATGAAAATATGTAATTGAGAGAAATAAAAGAAAACTAATAACAAAGAGATCAAAATTATTACAAGCTGTATAAAAATGAGTGAAATAAAATAATCAAATTAACTCGAATGCAGTCGTGATAATAAACTTATGGCAAACAAACCCAACATTAATAATGAATTTAATAACATTAAATAATAATAATGAAATAATAATTTAATGAAAATAAATGATAATTATATAATATTTGTAATTATGCAGTTATAAAAAGACGCAGCCTCCCCATATGCCACATAGATCGTCTCGATGATATGGCAGGACCTTAATTGTGTTTCTTGGAATATCTCGCCCAAAGAACTCTTCTGTTAGCATAGTTTATATCGCCTTCGTGGGATGTGTGTGTGTTTGATGTTTGTTGCTGTATAAAATTCGTTGTTGTATGTGTATCCGTCCGATTAGAAATTTCCACGTTGGTTCTATCATTTAATGGTAGGTTGATAGTTGTATTCGCATTATTAGACTTTGGACGACCTCGTTTTCTAATTGGATAGATTGGTGTATCTGAAGAACCTTTGTATGGAGTTAAGTCTGATACATGGTGAGTTCCTAGCGGTGTATTAGGATTCACCTCTGCTGCAATCGTAAACAAGATCCTTTTTGATCTATTATTCTGTAGGGACCATCTTGACGCGGAACAAACTTTGATGTTCTATTTTTATTGGAGTTACTTAGCACATGTGTTGTAACTAGGACCTTATCGCCAATATTAAAATCAACCTGAGGTCTTCGTTTTACATCAGAGTAAAGTTTGTTGCGGTCTTGCATTTTTTCTTCTGCTTCTTTTGCATTTTTCATTGTATCTGCTAATCTTATCAGATGTGGAGTTATGTGGGGAATAACATTTTCAGATGTACTTATTGCTCTGAGATCGTAATGTGCTTCCAAAGGACTTCTTAGTTCACGACCAAAGGTTAAATACGCTGCTGAGTATCCTGTACTCTCACATTTAGAAGTATTCATCGCAAAACGTATCATTGGTATTTTAAGATGCCATGTTGTTGTTCTTTTCCAGCGCAAATCGCTAATTGTGTTTTCAAATCACGGTTTTTTCTCTCCACCGGATTCGCTTCATGGTGATAAACAGGGTTAAAGGTTTGCACGATGCCCAAGCAAAAAGTAAGTTTTTGCATAATACCAGGTATAAATTGACAACCATAATCAGTATGTATTCGCCTTGAAACGCCATATCGCAGTACAATTTCATTCAAAACTATAATTGAACAATTTTCTGCTGTTGCTTCCTTTAAGGGAAACAATTCGACCTAACGACTGCAAATATCTTCGATTACCAATATCCACTGATGTCCTTGATTTGTGCGTGGTAGGGGACCAACGAGGTCTATGACAATTACTTCAAAACGTTGACTGCTCGACACTGTACGATATAAGCCAGCTGGCTTCAAATTTGTTGCTTTATATTTCTGGCATTCAATACACTATTTAATATTTCTGACATCATTCCTTGCCAGTAATAATGTGGAATAATACGGTTGATTGTTCTTTCAATGCCATAATATCCTGCTGTGGGATCATCATGAAAACGCCACAAAATTGTACTACGCATTGATTTTGGTACTACCAGTTGACCACTTTCAGAATCCTGTTCGGAACAATAACGATACAGTACTTCGAAAGAGGATATTATCTCGTTTAGTTCTTCATCTTCAATTTGTGCTTTTCTTATTTCTGCAGAACCATGTTGAGGAAAATCTATGGATATTGTAAAGCATTCACATGTTATATCTGCATGCCTTTCATTCGAGCAAGGGGGTCTAGACAACGTGTCTGCAACGACGTTTTGTCTCGCAGATGTGTATCCAAATTGTATGTTGAAAGGATGCAATTGAAGAGCCCATCTGGCTAATCGTTCAGTTGGTGACTTCAGACTGAAAAGTAAAATTAGGGGTGATGCTAAGAGGGTTTTTAACGTATTAAACGCGACATTTTCCTCATCCGACCATTTCCACTTTGTACCTTTCTTTGTTAAATTAGACAAAGATTTCGAAATTTCGGCAAAATTTGGTATGAAACGTCGATACCACGAGCAAGTTTGCAAAAAAGATATCAATTGTTTAAGATTTTTCGGGTGTGGCCTCGTTAGAATTGCAGTTGTTTTTTCAGGATCAGACTGTAAACCATTTACTGTTAGTACATGACCAAGATATTTTACTTCTGATCTGCAAAAGTGGCATCACGATTGAATTGAAGTTTAAACATTTGTATTCTCTCGAACGTTTTACGTAAGTCTTTCATATGAGATTCAAAATCCTTTAAGCAAATAATAATATCATTAAGATATGCCAGAATTGTTATTTGTGGAATGACATTCTGTTAAAAACGTAAATACCAAAAGTAGTTGTGAATGTCGTCATAACCTTATCCTTTTCAGACATTTTTATCTGCCAATATCCTGCTTTTAAATCAATTGTAGACATAAATGACGACGCTTTTGCTGCATGTAGTAAATCGTCCATTATCGGAAGTGGATATTTGTCAGTTATTGTAATGGCATTAAGACGACGATAATCGACGCAAACTCTAATAGATCCACATTTCTTAGGAATAAGTACCACGGGAAATGCCCACGGTGATTCATCTTCTTTGATAATTTCTTTGTTCAGCATATCGGTAATTTCCACCTTACGTTTTTCTTTCATCATTGTGATATACGATAGGAGCATGTGTGCCGGTATTAATGAAATGTTCCACATGTGGGATTGGTTCAGTGCTGTTCTCAAAAACGCTTTGAACTTCGATCAACAAATCATTTAAAGCTCGTCTTCCGTGATCATTTAGGTTTGATCCTCCATGTTATCTTAGCTTAAAATCGAAAGTGCTTAATTCTATTGGGGATCCTGATTGATTCGTTGTATTTTTGATTTTAATCCTTTTTAACGGTGGGAACAAATTCGACTCATCAGGGATTTGCAAACCGAGAGGAATGCTGCCTTCAAAAATTGTGTTTATGCCATCTGGCGAGTAATTATAGGTAGATGAATTATATATATTTTTAGGGGTAGTTCTTTTCCTTTAATTTTTGAAATAAGGTATACCCTGCAACGCTTGTACGTGCAGCTGTGTCGAAATATGCTTCACCATATAGCCCATTGATGTTTATATCGACCGTAGGTACATCTCTACCGACTATAGTTGTATGGACTGCATTGAAATCAAGTTTTTCAGGGCTATTTATAGGGTTTCTTTTATTGCAATTTGGGCAATTTGACCTATAATAACCGACCATAACGGTTTCCTGTGTTTTCGATTTTCTTTTTCGGTCAGCTTCTATCTTCTTGTAACACGATTCTGCTGTATGGTTCTTTTTCCTGCAATATGAGCAACACACCAAAGGCTTATTCAGTAGATTTGGGCCTAGACTCCTTGTTTTCGTTTATGAGAATTTCAATATCTCTAGCCTTTTGTAACAAATCTTGAAAAGAATGAATGTTAATTCTGGGTATTTTCGCTCTTATTGAAAATAGTAGTTGTGAAAATATCAAATTCAGCATTGTATTTTCAGACAATTTTTCCGATAATTGGACAAAAAGGCGACGTTTCTTAGATATAAAACTATCGGTGGACTCAAAGGTTTTTTGTTTTTCCTGATTAAGTTAAGAAAATATACGCCAATCTGGCTTAGGCGGACGAACCTTCATTTTGAACACCTTGCCACCATGTGGAAGCATACCCTTCAAGTAGTAGTGGCAAACTAGTGAGTGCTAGCGAATCAGACACATTTTCTGTTTTTTTGTAGACCAAAATAGTTGCAATGAAATCATCAACCTTTGTAAAGGGTGATTTTTTAAAAGCTATAGGAAAGTTTTTCAAAAAAACACATACAATTCAGAAAAATGCATGAAATCTTTATTTGAATCGATAGTACGGTCCATATAATTTAATGTTTGAAGATTATTTCATACAAATTACCTTGACTGCGCCTCAAATGGTCCATCCGCTTAGTCCAATTTTGACATTTCCACGTTTTTGAGTAACAGAGGCCCAATTGCTGCGAACGGCGACGAATCGATAATTCATGGTCATCATTAACACTGGCCGATACAGCTGCGATATTTTCTTCAGTTCGCACTCTACGTAAGCGTGTTGCTGGTTTAATGTCCAACAATGTAAATTTGGTGCGAAATTTAGTCACAATAGCCCGAATAGCCGCTTCAGTGGATCGATTAAACTGACCATAAAATGGAAGCGTGCGATGAACTTTATTAACAGAGCACGCATTTTGATAATAATTTTCAAACAACGCTTGCAAATTGCAAGCGTTGTTCGTTTGTAAGACGATTCATGGTTAAAATATAGACCAAACTGAAGATGTTTGACAGTGAAACAAAGCACGAAACGTGCGTCAGCTGTTTAAACCAGTGTTGCCAAAAAGATAATAGCTAAAAATTCACCCTTTATTACTTCTTCCTCCACTAATTGTCTTATTGTCTTATGTTAAAACTACCTCGTAAGTCCATAAACTTCTTGTGTAAGCATTATACCTGGTACGTCGGTTAGATGAACATTATTGGTATCATTTAGCGCAAAACTCTGTTGAAAATCGTTTGAATTTTGTGCAGTAGGTGCGTTTTGAAGTGGGTTTGTAATATATCACTGACGTTAGGCAATACGGTCGCAGGTTGTGTAGCAATATGACGGGATTGGATTTGGTTTTGTCCATCGCTAGTGTTACGATTTCCTGACGAATTTGCATTTTGCGAAATTGTTGGTGTATTTCGAGGACTTCTACGCATTTCGCATTTTAATGTTACGCAAGATGTCAAAATATTCAAATTTGAAAGCTTTTCGATAAATTGGCTTTTGTAATGCGGAATTTCTTTGCTCACCCTGTATTTTTCTTTACACAATGATACAGGCGAATGAGTGCGAATGACATACAATGTAAGAGTAATTGAGTAATGATTATTTAATTTTTGGTACTCAACAACTCAATATTGAAGAGAGCATAAGTTGTTTTGAGTATCAGTATTCTTCATTTAATTTTTAATTTAATTGGAAACCGGTTAATTTAATTTTTTAAACTCCGTATATGCAGACGTTTTGATGTTTACACATCAGGGTTACCAACTCGTTATATATATATTTAGTGATAACACTAAAACGCAGACGTTTAATTTATATATATTTATATATATATATACAGGAAAATTTCCTTAAATTTGAGTACACACTTGTATGAATATGGGCGGGTAGATTTTTGGGTCCCTAGGGCCCCATGGGTCCGAGTTCCAATTTTAGATTTAAATATATATAACATATTTTTCATATATTTTTTTATTTTATATAAATATTTTTTTCAGCACTTCTGCCATTTTTTCAGCACTTCTGCCATTTTAAGTTATGTCTTCTAAAGACATAACTTAAAATAATCATATAAATACTCTGATGGTAAAAATTTACAAGTAATTTAAGTATGTAAGTACTATTGAGCAGCATCAAATAGTTAATACCTGTAAATATCGCTTAAGGGCATTTGATGCATCGATGAGTACCTAGCCATAGATGTCCCTAAAGCGCTGTTTAAATTTATCCGTGCAGGTGTCGAATATTCAACACTCTGGTGTGATTGATGTAGGTCAGTTGAGGACACCGGACCGAATATACTAATTGTATCTGCATTACGCAATGAGGACTGATTATTATTTATTATTCTATGTTCATCACTACAGCTTGTCATGGAAGTAGTTTCAATGTTCGTGATGGAACTGTTTTCACTATGCACATTCGGCAAGATTTTGTATTGAAGTGAGCCTGCTGAGATTTCATCAGCATCACAAGCATCATTAGATACATTTTTTTTTATTTCCAGATCCGATGTGTGTTGCTCTAAGAGTAATGTTGGTGTATTTGATGTCGAATCTATGTATTATTAGAATACACACAATTCAAAACAAATTAAAAACATAATATATTGAGAAAGAAGCCCATACTTACTGCTAGGGCTAATAGAAAAGTTGATTACTGGTTTTTCACTGCTATTATCCTGCAAAGGGACATCTGAAATAATAGATGAATCGCTTCCACTTGGATCTGCCATTCGGGGATGATTTCGTAGTTTTTCTTCGCGTCGCCATTTGGCACGTCTGTTTGAAAACCAAACTTGAATTCTGGCTTCCGGTAAACCTATCTTGGCAGCTAAACGTTCTCGAGCAAATACGTCTGGATAATGCGTACACTCAAATTCTATAGTTTAAAATAAATATAATAGAACGGACAGTGCTAGTTGCGAGAATATTTCAAACACTACCTTTTTCCAAACTTTCAATCTGCTCCGTTGTAAATGAAGTACGATTCCTCTGCAATTTTTGCTTTAACTTAAGACGAACTTGGTCTTCAACCTCACCAATGTCATTAGATGAAGATACATTATTTTGTTTAGAATCTCCTAATTTAACTTCGTCTGATTTATTGCTATCAAATTCTAAAAAATGGGATTGAGCGCAGATGTGTTTGATTATATAATATCATAGCATAAGTCATGCGTCAATATTGATTTTAAAATCCCAATTATATGTGCGTGGGTTGTAGAAGACTGATTAACCCTTTCGGTGTCGAATAGATTTGATGGTAAGCTAAATATCTAAAATTGTATAAGGTAAAATCGATCCTCTGAAGATGTGAATAATTTGTATTTTCGAGACAAGCTTATAGTTTAGATATATATATTTAAAATCAAAGACAAACATATTGGAATTAAAATAAATGTTTTAAACATTGCGTTTCTTACGACACGTAAAAATATTCCTAATATTTTATAAAGTTCTTCTGGTTATCCAATTTGTATATGTCGAGTTGTAAATCTAGCTATAGATGTTGAAAAGGCAAGATCCACTAGTGACTTCCACGGGGATTTTGAATAAAGTGCACCTCGTTTATAAAAATAATTGATTTATTCCCAAGATATTATCATTATATTATTAAAATTCCTAAATAACAAAAACAATTAGGAATTAAGAAAAATAAAGAAATATATACTATAGATTAAACATACTTTTTGGTATGGAAACCACTAGGAACTTACAAAAGAATTTAATAAATTATTCCTTGGCACTGCGTATGAGCCAACTTGTAAGTAATTTAGAATAAAATGGCGAATGATCAGGGACGCTACTTGACACTTTATAAGTTTCGTTAAATTTTAATAATAAATTAACAATCAGAAAAAATATTATTTCACTTAAAATACTGAAGTAAGAAAATCAGGATGATTTTGGGAGTGGCTTTAACATTCCCCCGCAGTATGACAAGAAGCTTCTTCGACGTCAGGCTCTCGTTGTGGAGCAATTCCGTGTTGAGTAAGTACTGTCGCACATCGAACCTGCCCATCTGCTGCCAATCTCGTTTCCAAAACTTTACCCCGAAATCATACATTACGAGGGAGAGAAGGGTCAACAATGATCACTAAGTCCCCTGACATAAATGTTTCGAGCGTTCGAACCATTTCGCCCTACAAGTTAAGGAAGGCATATATTCTGCTAGCCACTTCTTCCAAAATATGTTCGCATATTGTTGTGAAATCAACCAACTTTGTTTTAGTAACGTGTCCTTATCGCTGCAAACTGACATCGGCTTTAATCCACTGGTACTTTACACTAGCAAGTGATTTGGTGTTAACGCTACTTCAGTGTCCTCCTCCAAAGAGACATAAGCAAGTGGTCTCAAATTAATGATATTTTCAACTTCTTTTAATAGAAGCTCGTCACAAGGGGACCAAGATGGCATCATTTTATATAAAATTGTTTTAAAAGAGGGTACCATCCGCTGTCATGTGAGGTGAGGCAGGTGGATTAAATTCCACTTTGTTGTCGTGGTGGTAAATGTTTTTGTCAACATCCGTCAATGCCTCTCGCAACTCTCTTTCTGCACCGACAAAATTCGTTCCGTTGTCGCTGTAGAATTCACGGGGAATTCCTCTATGAGTCATAAAATTTCGAATGGCAAGAATACATACTACCCTTACAGTCAAACATGTAAATAAGCACCCATAGCGTTTCTTTTTATGACGATTTGTAGTGACCAGGACGGGCCCAAAAAGTCTACATGTCAATGTTTTTGTCTGATTTCACTGATAGCAGTCTCCTGATTCATATGATAGAACTTCTCGTGGTAATACAACTACATAAGTTTAGTAACATGGCTGTATCGGGGTAAAATAATAGGACGCTTTTGCTCTCTAGGAATATCTGCGTTATCGATTCTACCGTACACTCGCAAAATTACATCCTCCAAAAATGGAGATTTGTTGTAGATATCGCTGGATTTAGCAATAACCATACTCGATTTAGGACAGGAAGTTTCGGTAAAATAGTTTTCAAATTGGGCTTGTTTATAAATTATAAGTTCTGCTTTTCGCAACTCCTTTTGAGTTAGTTCACCATTTCATTTATCAAACTTTTGACAATTACTGATAAAACTTATACCAAAAGCTGCTGTTCTCAAAAGACTCCATTTCGAAAATCTGGATAAATTAAATATTGTCTCTAATTTCGTAATTTTAAGTAAATGTTGTACACGTTCTTCTTCTGTTGACTCAGGGTGAGCTTCTGATTTAGGCCAATCTGCCTCAGTTTGGAATAGAATCTCTGGACCATCCAACCATCTACTAGTATTTGAAAATTTGGGAATTTCAGCAACATTTTGTTTGCTTGGAACCCACCTCTAGTCTTTGATTGACGACAAGTCCAAAATTTCGGTTATTAGGAAAGCTACAAATTGATGCTGTTCTCAAAAGACTCCATTTCGAAAATCTGGATAAATTAAATATTGTCTCTAATTTCGTAATTTTAAGTAAATGTTGTACACGTTCTTCTTCTGTTGACTCAGGGTGAGCTTCTGATTTAGGCCAATCTGCCTCAGTTTGGAATAGAATCTCTGGACCATCCAACCATCTACTAGTATTTGAAAATTTGGGAATTTCAGCAACATTTTGTTTGCTTGGAACCCACCTCTAGTCTTTGATTGACGACAAGTCCAAAATTTCGGTTATTAGGAAAGCTACAAATTGATGATATTTCCGGTGATCTGAATTTATCCAGCTTAGTACCGTTTTTGAATAATATCTTTTGGAAATTTTAATTCCATGATTCTCGATTACAAATTTGGCAAAACGAGCTCCTAGAGCAGCCATTAGCTCAAGGCGTGGAACAGACGTAATTTTCATGGGTGCTATACTAGTCTTCGACAATAACGTCATTTTGCCTCAACCTCAAGTAGCACACTGATGCATACCCATCTTTACTGGCGTCCACAAAAGTATGCAGTTGTATTACCAAATCATTGTAATTTCCAAAACATTTCAAGTAACAACGAGGAATTTGTATATTTTGAATGCCATGCAAAATATTAATCCATTTTGTCCATTTCGTTAATAATTCAGGGGGGATCTTTTTCCCATTCAATTTTCCGTTCGAATTGAGTGGCATTTAAATTTTTTATGTATTGAGAAATGCATGTAGATCCGAATATCATGACGTCCATTACGTAGACCTCGGGATCTTTGTTGGCGATACAATCACGCCAAATAAACCTTTGAACGTCGCGGTCATCGGGGCGTTTATAAACTTGGTGGAACATTTCCTCGATGACCCCACAAATAGCTACCGATTTCTGCCGAAATTAAAATAAAATTGATGGCAAAGACGCCAAAAAATCAGGCCCTTTTAATAAAAATTAATTTAGGGATAATCCGTTTGATTTCGTCGCTACATCCCAAACGACTTTGGATTTACCGGGTTTATTTTTATTAAAAACGGCAAAAATTGGAAGGTACCAAATTTGTCCATCAGCACGTTTAATTTCGTTATCATTTATCTTCCGTATGTAGCCTTTGGATAAAAATTTCGAAATTGTATCTTTAAAAATATTTAGAATGTCAGAATTGTAATTCAATTTTCCTTCTAGACAGTTTAATCGTTTTAAAGCCATTTCGTATATATTACATCGAATTTCCACATCAAAGGCACTTCGTAGTGACCATTTTCTTTCCGTTTTGTAAAAGTATTTAGCAAATATAATGCTCGCTTATCATCGTCGGCTGTAAGTTGATCTTTAACACTAATTCAAATACTATCAAGAGCATAGAAACTTCTAACCAAGTCAGCTAAGTCTTCATCAGTAGTAGAGTAGTGGTAAATATGAATGTTAACTGTTTTCTTTCTTGAAATCCACAAATTGAAATGGTTCAAACCAATCAATATTTTTGGTAATGCATCGTTTTATTGATGTAAAACTATGTTATAATCTATTTGCGAAAATGCAAATATTAATAAATGTATTACATTTCATTGAAAGTGATTCGTATTGGATATTGGCTCGCCTCTACGGGCTGAGTGGATAGTCAATTTAAGTTGATCGGGAACTCTCGTAACTCTATTTAGCAGTCACAGCGGCAGAATATCGGAAACGAGGGATTTGTAGTAGCAGATTCTGATTCGGTAGCAGTGCAGGCTAATGTAGATTAGGCGTTTGATGAAGATAGAATCGGGTTTCGGTAGTAAACGTGGCTACTTCGGCAGTAGACTCGGTTTGTCTGGTTCGGTAGTTAAAGTCGGCTGGTTCAGGTTCGGTAATAATCGGCTTCTTCAGGTTCGGGTTGACTCGTTCTTCATTACAAACTAAATATCTATTTACATTCTACTAATCTAACTACGGATTGAACAGTGGACCGAAGTCTCTGTGTTGGAACAGTGGACCGATGTCCCTATGTTGGAACAGCGAACCGAAGTTACTGTGTTTGAACAGCGGACCGAAGTCCCTGTATTTGAACAGTGGACCGAAGTCCCTGTGTTGGAACAGCGAACCGAAGTTCCTGTGTTTGAACAGTGGACCGAAGTCCCTGTGTTTGAACAGTGCACCGAAGTCCCTGTGTTTGAATAGTGAACCGAAGTCCCTGTAGTTGTTTGCCCGAAGGCGGTAAAAAATAAGAAAGACAGCAAGACTTATAAAAAGTCAAGCAGACCGTTGTGACACACTGTTTCGAACCATACGTTGATTTGGATCACTGTGGTGCTAGCTGTCTGTGGTGTCCCAAGGCTAGACATTTATACGGTTTGACACCTAATGAGAATTGCCTTGCTGTTGTGTGTTTTCCGTACACACTGAGTGCTTGTGTTATATACAAGAGGGCGATCCCTCTTGCTTGTAGGCAGTTGTGTCTGTGTGTGGTGCGGCCGGCTGCTCGTGGTATGGCTGTGTGTAATTCCTCTTTGTCTATCGTGGGTGATGTCAGTGGCGTGATTATGATGTTTGTTTTTATGGTTGTATGTATGGCTTGGCTTGTTTGTATGGTTGTATGTATAGCTTGGCTTGTTTGTAACGTCACAGGCACAGCCACACCATGTACGGAGATTTTCTGAGGAGAAATTCGCCACGTTACTTTCCCACTTACTTTATAGAGCTATGCTCTGTCATTGAAAAATTAGTTTTTTTTTTTATTGGGCGAGTTTTGGACCTTTTAAAGGTAATATTAACCTTCATAAGAAGGCTGAGCCTTATATAACGCTGTTCTACAGCTTTATTTCAGAGTTCAATTACTAAACAAAATAATAGATATAAGGTATGCTGTTCTACAGCTTGTTAATTAATAAAGCAATAACGAAGTCTGCACAAACGATCTCCCATGGAGAGGAGCATTTTATCGTTTCCATGTGACCACTGGGAGACCTTTGTTCGGGTTTATACCGTGCGCATACATCGTAACTTCGCACATAATTTATTACGTCACGGGCTAAACCGGGCCAATAATAATACTCTTGAATCCTTTTTAAGGTATTAAAAACCCCAAAATGCCCCGCTTCTTTCGCATCGTGGTTCTGCTGAAGTATTCGATGACGATCTGTAGGTGAAACACACTGCTTCCAGTCAGGTCTGGGATCTACTGCTGTCTTACGAGGTATGTGTTTGAACAAAATGCGATCCCCCAATTGTAAATCGGGGTATTCTTTCCATTCTTGGCCACTAATTGCATCATTTTGTTGTACCAATCAGTCGACGTTATGGCCATTAATGTACCGTCGGAGGTTTCGGGAAGCGGGGCTTGCGATAATGCATCTGCTACGACGTTTAAACTGCTTTCCGATACTCAAAGGTGAAATCAAATTGCTGCAGTTATAGTGCCCATCTTGTCAGCCGACCCGAGGGATTTTGTAGCGAGTATAGCCATTTTAACGAATGGAGTCAGTAATTACAGTAAATGTATACCCCTCGAGATATGGTCTCATTTTCCGTATTTCCCAGAGAATGGCAAGACACTCTTGTTCTGTAGTCGAATATTTTTTTCAAGGTCGGTAAGCGTTCGACTGGCGTATGCGATGACTGATTCGTTTTCGGAATGTCTCTGGAACAAAACTGCACCTAATCCCTCTTGGTTAGCATCGGTCTGAAGAAAGAATGGCTGGTTGAAATCCGGGCAACCTAGCACCGGTGCTCGGGTAAGTGTTTCCTTTAGACAAGTAAATGCAGATTCTTGTTCCTCTCCCCACTTCCATCGTACTGTTTTCTTTAAAAGATTATTCAGAGGTGCAACTAGAGTTAGGCACGATGCTATCCTGAGCACTCTTCATAGTTCCTTTAGATTCGTTGGGGCCGGTAAACTTCTAACGGCTTCGATTTTGTCAGTGTCGGTATGAATCCCTTCGGTGGTCACTAAATGCCCTAAGTAACGAATACTTCTTAATTAGCTTACTGCTCCCCTTTTGTGTTATTGGCCAATCAGAAGGCATGTGCAAAATCAGCTGTTTGCAATGAGTGGTTGGAAAATGAGGAGACGTAACCCCTACATCTTAATCAACACTCCCCCCAGGTATTTCCTCACGAGGATCTACCTCATTAACAGAGCTCCTAACTTCCAGCACTGCAATCATTGTAGCTTACGTAGATACCAGTAGCTGTTTTAATAGTTGCACTTCTCACTTGGTTATCAGATCCGGTACGTACGGCCACTACTTTACCCTTTGGCCAACAGTTCCTTCGGTTGCCTGGATCAACGATATACACAATGTCATTTACCTCAATTGGCTTAACTTTATCAAACCATTTACTGCGACGTGTGATAATTGGTAAATATTCTTTGGTCCACCTTTTCCAAAACGCATTTGCCAGTTGCTGTGATATTGTCCATGTTCTCCGTAACAGTATACCATCTGCTACGCCGTCAACAAGCGGTTTTGAGCCATCGGAACTGCCCAACATGAAGTGGTTCGGGGTCAGTGATTCCTCTACCTCTGGATCTATCGGAATGTAGGTTAGGGGACGAGAATTTACTGTTATTTCCACCTCCATAAGAGCCGATCGCAAAAGTTCGTCTGTTGGCGTTCGTGTCGCAATTACATTGACTAACACATTCTTTACAGAACGTACTAAACGCTCCCAGGCTCCTCCCATGTGAGGTGAGGCTGGCGGTATAAAGTTCCACTTGGTTGTCGAAGTTGTGAATGCTCGAATCAAATCGTTCTTGTCTACAGCGGAGAATGCCTCGGCCATCTCACGCTCAGCGCCTTTAAAGTTGGTGCCGTTGTCGCTCCATATTTTTATAGGTACTCCTCTTCGTGAGATAAAGCTTCGCACCGCCATTATACAGGAATCAGTGGATAAACTATATGCTATTTCCAAATGGATCGCTCGTGTAGTCAGGCATGTTAACAATTACGGCATAATTGGCAGCTGCGTCTGGTTTTGTATACTTCGATTCGCAACTGTGGTATCCAAAACTTTTGTCTTAGCTCATTGACTACTGTTTCGTTATTGCCATGATGGTATCTGGAATGAAAATCAAGAACGATTAAATTTGTTATGCGATGCCTTTGTGGCATTATAATCGGATTAATGACACCCAATATCTGAACTCGTCCACCGAGCCGAATTAATCCGTCTGCATCTACATATGGCGACAATTTGTACAGTGTGCTTGATTTCGGAAGTGGTTTCTCATCAGAAAGTAAAATTAATTCGTCTGCAAACTCTATTTGCGCCCCCTTAAACAGCAATTTTTCGCTGTCGCATATATCATCATGAGTTATATAATTGTGGTTGAAGAAGTTGCGTCTTGTTAAGTTTTTCCATACTCTGACGGTCTGTAAGACTGTTGCTATTACTCGAACGAGGCGTTTCCACGTAGAAATACGATCTGCTGCAATATTTAGGAATGACGGTTCATCAAATCTTTGTAACCTATGAAGACCGACGTAGGAAGCCCTTAAATCTTTCTCGCTTTCGGAGGACTTTTCTGTAATTTTATTTGGCCATTCAGGGGCATTTAGTTTCAAAAATGATGGTCCATTAAACCACCGGCTATCCCGTGAAAATTCCGGGGTTCTCTTCCATTTCGTCGCTTCATCGGCGACATTTTCGTCAGTAGGTATCCAGTGCCAGCTCATGACGTCTGTCAAATCTAAAATTTCGCTGACGCGGAAGGCGACAAATTGTTTGTACCTACGATGATCTGAGCGCAGCCACGACAGAACGGTACTTGAGTCTGTCCAGAATGTATATTTAGTGATGACAAGGGATAAGGATTCGTCCAAATCACTGCGCCTTGCAACTCCAGGCGGCGAATTGATTGTATACGTAGAGGGGCTACTTTTGTTTTACAACCAAGTAAACTTACATTAACCGTATAACCATCAGTACATCTCAAGTAGCTCACTGCCGCGTATGCATCCTCACTCGCATCAACAAACGTATGGATTTCGATTTCCTTAATATCTTTGGAATTTATTTTTATATAGCATCTCGGAATTTGAATACCTTCTACCTCATGCAAAAACCGAACCCAACGCATCCATTTTTGATATTGATCGTCGCCAATCATTTCGTCCCAGCCACAGCCAGTTCGCCAAGTTTCTTGAAATACCACTTTAGCGAAGACTACAAAAACTCCCAACAGACCAAGCGGATCAAAAATGGTCATAATGAGGCTCAGCATTTCCCTCTTAGTAGGCCGTTGTCTGCCGCTCAACAAATCGCTGTTTTTGTAGCGTTTCGATATTTTGAATACAAAGCTGTCTGTGGCCATATCCCACCACATTCCTAATATCTTCTCAGTTGCACAAACACCCTCTATGTTAAAACATATTTGATTGACCGTGGTCGTATTTAGTGCCTCTAAAACCTTGCTCGAATTTGACACCCAGTTCCTGATGTGAAATCCGGCTTGAGAACGCACAAAAAAACATCTAGTGCTAACTGTATGGCTTCTCATAGTGGTTTTCTAAGATGCACTGTTCTGCGCGGGATACATCTTGCCAAACTCCCTGGCGTTTATATTTTTAACGTATTGAGCACAACTGGGGGAGCAGGAGGTACCAAAAGTCATGACTGTCATGACGTATGTTTCCATCTTTAAATGACCGGCTTCACGCCACAAAAAACGTTGGAAATTTTGATCTTCTTTGTGCATCCTCACCTGATGAAACATTTCCGCTGTGTCCCCGCCAATTGCTACTAGTTTCTGACGAAATTTTCTTAAAACTGATACCAAATATGTCAGCTGATCATGCCCCTTAAGCAGCATTGTGTTTAAAGAAATGCCCTGCACCATTGCTGCGGCATCCCAACCAACCTACATTTTCCTGGCTTGTTTGGATTTGTCGCGGGAAAAATAGGCAAATACCAACAACGATCAACTTGCAACTCAGAAGCAGCAACTTTCAGGCATAGCCTTTTGATACATAGTCAGCCAACTTAGATTGTAACGCACTGTCTAAGCTTTGATAATTTTTCATGTTACTCTCTAAGTACACTGCTCGTTTTTTGGCCATGAGAAAACTTCCATCAGGAAGCGTTTCTTGGCAGCGCCACAGCAGACCGGTCTCAAAATATTTATCCACACGACAAGTGACCTTTTCCAGATGTAGTCTGGCAAGCTGATCTTCATAATATATGGTGTCGCTTTTGTCACGTACCATGTCTATGTAATTGTCATTTACGATATAGTTCCTAACAACAGTAAGAAGTTCTTCAGCTACATTTAAATCACAATCGCATAAAGAAGATGAATGGTAATTATCCGCACCGACCGTGTGTACTTCCTTTAGGAGAATACGTTTTTTGGAATCTGCCCCAATACTTCAAAGTTGCATACAACAGAGTCGTCTTCATTGTGGAAGGTTTTTGATGTCCATTGCATGCATAATGACTGATTTTTTTCGGGAAGATTTAGAGCTTTAAACAAAGCTTCGTCAACAAGAGTTAGCGATGACCCATCGTCAATGAAAGCGTAAGCGAAAGGGTAGTTTTACATCATTTCCACAAAGAGTAACCGGTAAAATGCGGAAAAGAATTGGATTAGAAATATGCGACTGGTATATAATACAATTTACACTCACCGAGGGCACCACCTGCTTAGCAGGATATAAATAAAGTCCAATCCTCGGGTTTTCCCATGAACTTAGGCATATCTTTGGCAAGCCCCTTCCGTGCGGCTATTTGTTCAGGGGTTAGACGAAAGGATGTTGTACTATCGAGGGGCTGTGATACATTTAAATTTCGAGATACATCATTAGTATTTACTGTAGAATTCATAGGAATCATGCCCGGGGCCCACTGGGATGCAGAAGTTATTTCGGCTCTCGGCGGATTTTGTGCACAAACGTCATCAACTTCAGTTGTATAAACGTTGTTTGGTGATTGTTGCAGTGTTGTTACAGCTGTCTTTTTTGTGCCTACTCGTTCCGTATTGGATACAACTTTTGTGCTCTGCACCCATTCTTTACATCGTGCACCGCGAATTGACACGACGATTGATTCCGATTCACTATCATCGTCGTCCACATCTTTTTGTTGTAACAATTCTCTCCGTTTTCGTATGAGAGTTTCACGTTGCTTCAATAATTTACTTTTTTCAGCAATCACTGCTAACTCTTCTTCTACCATCTGCAATTCAGACTGTAACTTACGAGTTTTTTTCGATGATGTCTTGGAGCTCGGTGAACGTTCAGGACCAGCTTTATCTCTTGCTTCATTCAACAGTCTATCAGCTGTTACCTCCGGCTTCGACAAACATATTTTACAGCGCCAATTACGTAGCGCCTCCTCATGTGATATTTGGGCACATTCCCGGTGATATCTTCCTTCACAAATTGAACAGCACACCATGTGTGCATCGTCCTCATTGTTGCATTCTACACATGCATCCATGGTGATTTCATGCGTCTCAGGCATTGCGGGAGCAAAAGTACAAAATTTAAGAAATGTTGAGAAATTCAGCAGCGGCAAGAAAGAACACAGAATCTTCAATTCAATGTTTTATTTCAGCTTAAATTTCTATAATACAAAGTTCTTATTAACAATAGTTAATACAAATATATAAAAAAAATAATCTTACTGCTCAACCAACTCGAAAACTGCAGCTTCTGTGCCAATCACCTTTAACAATAAATGCCAAAATCTATTAATTCAATGCTGTTGACAAATGTCAACAGGAAAAATATTAATTAGCTTACTGCTCCCCTTTTGTGTTATTGACCAATCAGAAGGCATGTGCAAAATCAGCTGTTTGCAATGAGTGGTTGGAAAATGAGGAGACGTAACCCCTTAATCAACAGCCAGTATCAGTTTAACACATCTAGTGATGAAATAAATTTGGCTTCTCTTAGTTGATCTAGAATGACATTTATCTGTGGTAATGGATAGGCGTCGGGTTCACTGGCTGCGTTAAGCTGGCGGTAATCAATACACATCCGCCAACCCCCTTGTTTTTTTTCGGGCTATAACGATTGGTGAGCTGCAAGGGCTATATGATGCTTCGACTCGTCCTTCGGCTAATAACTTGTCGATCTCTTCGTTAATAATTTTCATCATCGCAGGATTTCGGGGCATGTATTGTTGCTTAATAGGATTATTGTGTTTTAGTTTAATTCGGTGCTTGGCTATGGTACATAATCCGTCAATCACCTCAAATATTTGTCTGTATGACAGTTTCCAGTTGGTCGTTTTGTTTTTGTGATAAAAAATTTCGGCTGGTGATAGTGTGGAGATAATCTAGTCTGAGTAGACTGACATCTCGTTGGGAAAAAAAATCCATCCCCAACATAATTGGTTCGGCCAAGGTAGGAACAACTGAGGCTTTTACATTTGTAATCCTGTTATTATACTTAATATCTATCGCGTACACGTCCGCACAGGTGGTTGTCCTTTGGTCGGCTATTTGCACTTGGATATATCCGAAGTCGCCGCGCCTTTTAAATAATCCTGAATGGAACTGTCAATATACGTCAGAGAGGCTCCTGTATCTACGAGCGCTTCTTACTGTAATCCATTGACATCCACCTTTAGAAAGTATCGCCGTGGGTTACGGTGTCGGCGTGTCGGCAATTACATTGGCGGGATAGGACATTATCTTTTCCGCAATATGAGCAAAATAGTTTGCCCCGGTTATTACATCGGTATCGGGTATGCCCTTCTTCCTTGCAGCGCCAGCAATCATTTTCTCTCTCGTACCCTCTCAAGGCCTCGGATACCATGTGCGAAGTGTGAGGTCGTTCATTTCGAGCTTCATCTCGTTTAATCAACTCGTAATCATCTACCATTGAAATTAAATCATCCAGAGAATTGAAATCGTGTCTACGAACATAATGCCTATATTCAGGTCGTAAATCATCGTAGATTCTGTCGAGATGATTCAAAGCTCGCAGTTGAGGGTGTTGTCTGGCGGTTGTGAGCATTTGGCTCTTTCCCGATTGTGCTGTCTTCGGTTGTAGAACGAATGCTCCAACTGGGCAAGGTATCGTTTCGGTAAGAAAAACTTTTCTGTTTCTAAACGAAATGGCTTCCATGACGTACTACCTTCTAAACACGGTACCATTTGAGGGCATTACCTTGTGGGATACCGAGTAATGTTGGTAGTAGCCTATCGGTAGGTATATGGTAACACTCTGCTAACTCTTCAATCCGTTCAATGAATTCGACTAAGTCGCCTTCGCCGCTAAACTTGAGATCCCATCTCTGTACGGTGTTCATAATTTCACCATCTGAAAGTTGACTCCACTTGTTTTCAGTAGTTTCGCTTGAGATGATCGTGTTTTCATCCGACTTTAAAGCATTTTTCAGGTCTCGGAAAATGTTTTCCGAGGAAGCTCTTAACCGTTTTCTTCGTATAATTTCTGCAAACTGTTTCCTCAGATATTCAACTGTAAATCCTTCTGTGGGTATATCCGCCACCTGGCATTGCTCTACCAGTTACTCTTTCTTTAGCAAATATATCCATCCAAATGAATCAACTTTCAGTTTATTATATTTTTGACTAGATTCCCCATCGTTGGCGGTTATTTCGGGTTTCCGCATTGCGATTTTGAACCGAGTCCCTGCTCGGGCGCCATTTGTAACGTGGTTTTCTCGTTGGCTGAGGTAAGCTCAGTCGCATCCAGGGTCATCATAAGGACCCACAAACCTAACGAAATAATAACACAAGTAGTTATCCCTTCCTCGAGCAATAATACAATTCGGTTGTTTATTGATGTAAAACTATGTTATAATCTATTTGTGAAAACGCAAATATTAATAAATATATTTAATTTAAAGTGATTCGTATTGGATATTGGCTCGCCTCTACAAGCTGAGTGGATAGTCGATTTAAGTTGATCGGGAACTCTCGTAACTCTCTTTAGCAGTCACAGGGGCAGAATATCGGAAACGAAGGATTTGTAGTAGTAGATTCTGATTCGGTAGCAGTACAGGCTAATGTAGATTCGGCGTTTGAATCTACATTCGGGTTTCGGTAGTAAACGTGGCTACTTCGGCAGTAGACTCGGTTTGTCAGGTTCGGTAGTAAAGTCGGCTGGTTCAGGTTCGGTAATAATCGGCTTCTTCAGGTTCGGGTTGACTCGTTCTTCATTACAAACTAAATATCTATTTACATTCTACTAATCTATCTACGGATTGAACAGCGGACCGAAGTCCCTATGTTGGAACAGCGAACCGAAGTCCCTATGTTGGAACAGCGAACCGAAGTTACTGTGTTTGAACAGTGGACCGAAATCCCTGTGTTTGAACAGTGGACCGAAGTCCCTGTGTTTGAACAGTGAACCGAAGTTCCTGTGTTTGAACAGTGGGCCGAAATCCCTGTGTTTGAACAGTGAACCGAAGTTCCTGTGTTTGAACAGTGGACCGAAGTCCCTGTACCCGAAGGCGGTATAACATGGGCAAGACAGCAAGACATATAAAAAGTCAAGCGGACCGTTGTGACACGCTGTTTCAAACAAAACGTTGAATTGGATCACTGTGGTGCTAGCTGCCTGTTGTGTCCCAAGGCTAGACATTTATACGGTTTGACACTTAAACCTAATGAGAATTGCCTTGCTGTTGTGTGTTTTCCGTACACACTGAGTGCTTGTGTTATATACAAGAGGGCGATCACTCTTGCTTGTATGCAGTTGTGTCTGTGTGTGTTGAGGCCGGCTGCTCGTGGTATGTCTGTGTGTAATTTTTCTTTGTCTGTCGTGGGTGATGTCAGTGGCGTGATTATGATGTTTGTTTGTATGGTTGTATGTATGGTTTGGCTTGTTTGTATGGTTGTATGTATAGCTTGTCTTGTTTGTGACGTCACAGGCACAGGAGAAATTCGTCACGTTACACCATTCGTCTTTTATTTCCACCTGAAATATCAATTGTTAATTTTCGTGAATTTTGCAGGCGACAGCATCAACACAAACCAGTCTTTTATGTTTATTGATCGAGTTCGTGCGCTTTTCCTCCCGCGACAGTGACAAACATAAAGTTAAAAATTAAAAGTTACATATGTACATATAAAACAAACTAATTAACCCTGTGAACATTGAACATAGAACATTGAATTTATAAAAAGGCTTATTGTCTAATGTTGTTAAAACCCACAAAAATGAATTAGTGCTAAATCTATGAAATAAAATTTAAATAAAATTAACTATTATTAAAAAACTAATTATTATTTGCTACCTAAAATCTACAATGTACTAATTAAAAACAACGGTGTGATCTACATTTTCAATACGCTACTATATTAAACTAAACTAATCTATAAATATTGCTACCTAATAAACTACTACGTTAATTAAAATTGCAACAATAATATTAAAATACAACTAGAACAACCACATCTTGAATTTGGACAACTTGCCTAGCTAATTGTTATATCTAAGCCTACACATTGTAACATACACATATACAAACCGATAAAAAAGTGAAAATAAACCTGAATTTGAACATACGAAACATTAAAGTTGTCAGTTTCTAAACGAAAAGCAAGGCTTATAAATAAACATTTGGTCCACTTCGAACCGTATTTGTGTTGTTGTTCTTTTTAAATTATTAAAAGAGCACACACAAATATAAAAAACCCACCCCCATTTTCAAATCAAAAATTTTGTGTAAAAAAATAAAGATAAAAATAAAAATAACAACTAATGGTGCGTGAAAAATTTGGTACGCGCCTACTTAGTTTTTTATGCTAAATTCGGGATAACATCAAAAACATTGTGAGTCGAACGGACAAAATCAATTGAAGAAAAAGTGAAACGTATAAATCTTGTGAGCCGGTGATACAAAGACAAAACAAAAAATACGGTTATTGATACGCCAATAAAATTTTGAAAAAGAAAAATACAAAAAAGTGAGACAAACAAGAAACCGTTATAACGGCGAAAAAGCCGTCTTGTTTCAAAATAGCCCAACTCCGAATTTTCGAAAATAAATCATATTGTTGGCAATTTTTGAAAAAGGTGCCTAAACTATAAATTTCGAAATTTTCTGGGTGAGCTTCAGTATAGCTCCCACTGGCAATGTACTTAAGTCCAGTTGTTTCAAATTAGTTTCTTTTGGAAACTCTTTGTCGGAATTTTAACAAAATTTAAAATTCCAGAATTTTGAAAAATTCAACTAGAAAAAGTTTTTCTTGTTTTTTTTTACAATATCAAAAAATAATATTAAAGACAAAACTTTAAACATTCATAATGAACACAATTTTATGTGATAAATTTGTTAATTGTGTGAATGACCTAATCGATTTTGAGAGTGTTTACTCAGTCACCAAGACAGAATCAAATATCCATGCGTTAGAGGTAACGAGAGTGGAACTCAACTCGCTATGGGACCAAGTAAAGAAATCGTATTTGGAGTGCCGTGATCGAGTTGCGGAAAAGGATGAAAAAGCAATCGACAAGTCAAAACTTCGGACCCACTACAAGGAATCGTTGGCAAGCTATAAACGCGTCCTAATTTTGCTGAATGATGAAATACAGACTTTGGAGGAACAACATTCAGAGGAGAAACGTTCACGTCAATCACAAAATCAACATAAGGTTACTACGGAAATGGATTTTGCGCGCTTTTCAGGATTACCGCCTTGTGATACAGATACATTCCAAGTAGGGTACAACAAGTGGCCCACCTTTAGAGATTTATTTTTTGCAATTTACATCAACAACTCTAAATTGAGCAAGGTTGAAAAATTATTTCATTTAACCCAATTCGAGAATACATTACAAAATTGTGCGACTCTTCCAACATGGGCTGCATTTGATTCGTTTTTGACAAACAAGTTTAAGACCCTAGAATCAGTTGGTAATATAAAACCTTCGACTTCAGTCTAGATCTGATTATGGCAAGAAGGAAAAATCGATACAATCATTTCAAACTAATGTTTCAACAAAATTTCAAAATACGAAACAACGTGCTAGTTCAAAAACAAACAATGAAAATTATGTAAAAAAGGACGTGTGTTGCCCCTTTGTAAGGCACAGCATTTTTTACGAGATTGTTCAAAATTTTTGGAAAAAAGCATAAATGATCAGATGCATGTAGTTAAAATTTCCCATTTATGCTATAATTGTCTCACCTCAAACCATGGATTCAAAGATTGCAGAAATCCCTAGAAGTGTCGTGAATGCAATTTGAAACATCACACTACGCTCCATAAGGTAACTGCGACCCAAGCCGGGGCTCAAGAAAAACCTAGAGAAGAAGCACGCCTTAGTACCAGTGCCACAGCTTTAGCAACTTGTGCAAATTGAATCTCGAGGTCATCGGTATGATGCCAGGGCTATTATAGATCCTGGATCACAATCAACATTCATTTCGGAAAAATTGAAAAACCGTTTGACAACTAAAGAAACTTAACTCACGTAACAGGGTTAAGCCAAACAGTTTCTGAAACTTCATCAAAATCCTATCTTTTTACGCTTTGCTAACGTTTAGACCCTTGCTTTGAACTAGAAGTTTGGGCACCCGTTTTGAAGAATTTACCATCGAATTTGCCTCCAAAAACTTTGGATATAACACAACTTCGCAATGCTACCAGCCTTGAACTAGCAGATCCTAGATTCTACGCAAGCCAACCCGTTGATATTCTTATTGTTAAGGGACATAGGTCCCTTAATTTACACAATGGGAATTCCTATGAAATCAGTCGGACCACTTCTGGCCCAAAAAACTGTATCTGGATGGATTGTTGGAGGACCCATGACACATGAAATGCAAAATAGCAGTCGCATATCACTATACAACACAATTTCCATTGAGAAAATTCTAACACGATTTTGGGAGGTAGAGGAAACCCCAAAAAAGGTTTTGAGATCTGAGGCTGACAAATTTTGTGAAGAAAATTACAAGAATACGACCCGAAAAGATAGTACGGGAAGATATATTGTAACACTACCGTTCAATACTTGTGAGGAACTAGGCGCATCCAGAAATATTGCATTAGCCCACCGGAATTAAAAGAGCAGTATGATAAAGCCATTCTAGAGTATCTGGAATTAGGACACATGAGAAAAATCTCGCCCTTGGAAATGGAGAAATCACCTCGCTACTACTTACCGCATCATGCCGTTGTAAAGCCAGATCGAATAACAACAAAGCTTAGAGTTGTTTTTAATGCATCTAGCCCCTCGTCAAATAAGAAAAGTTTCAACGATGTGTTACATCCTGGACCAATTCTTCAACAAGACTTAGTTTTGCAGATTTTGAAGTGGAGGTTCTTCAAATATGTATTTAATGCCGATGTTACAAAATGTATAGACAGATTCTACTTGACCCTTCACAAACAAAATATCAAAGAATTCTCTTTCGAAAGACACCAAATGATCCAGTTGAAGATTTCGAACTTTTAACAGTAACATTCGGTGTAAATTGTGCGCCATTCCTGGCCTTAAGAACACTTATTCAACTTGCAGAAGATGTGAAGAGCTCCTGGCCTATTGCAGCAGATATTATCCGAAATAACTCGTATTAACTGGGGGACACACTTTGGATGAAACTATTACAGCTCGAAGACAACTAACGTTGGCTTTAGAATCAGCAGGATTCGAACTTAGAAAATGGACAGCAAACGATTCTCTCATTATACAAGAGTTACCATCAGATGTTCTTCTGCCGGTTAATTGGCTAAATTTGTCAGATGCATCAACAAAAACATTAGGAATTCGATGGAATATGTCTACAGATTCGTTTACATTCACCGCGCCTCAAATCGAGCAGTCACTCACCTGTACATAACGAGACGTTCTATCAACAATTGCGAAATTTTTTGACCCATGTGGATGGTTGGAGCCAGTTATTGTAGTTGGAAAGTTAATTATGCAGCTAGTTTGGTTGGACAAGATTAACTGGGATGACATTCTGAAAACAGTAACACAACTTAATTGGCAGGAATTTGTAAAAGCATGTCCGGCAATCAACACAATCGCTATTCCTCGCTGGATTCGTTTCACAAAAGAGAGTTGAGTTGAAATTCATGGCTTCTGTGACGCCTCGGAGATTGCATATGCAGCCGCCATTTATATTAGGATTGAAAATAATCCCAACATAACACATATCTTTCTTCTAGCGGCTAAGACTCGCGTGGCACCAATCAAAAAGGTTTCTCTTCCTCGACTTGAACTTTGTGGAGCAGTTCTGTTGGCTAATTTTTCGTCTGCTGTAATTCCAAATCTTCGACTTTCAACATATTATTGGACCGATTCAACTATTGTCCTGGCCTGGCTATACAAACCACCCTGTTCTTGGAGTACATTTGTGGGTAATCGTATTTCGGAAATTCTAGATTGTGTTGGTGAGGCCAAATGGCAACATGTAGACTCCAAAGACAACCCAGCTGATATTGCGAGTCGTGGTTGTTCACCTGTTGATTTGCAATCCCACAATTTGTGGTGGCATGGCCCTCTATGATTAAATTTGTCAAAAAACCAATGGCCTGTGAACAAGCCTGGAATCAAAGCCACTTAAAGTATTCGCCACAACAACATTTGAAGACCCCTTGAATAGATTTTCGTCTTTATCTCGCGCTTATAAAGTTTTATCTTATGCGCTACGATTGTGGAAAAATACGGGTAAAAATCGGAATCATCTGAGAATTTCCTCTCAGGAAATAACAGTAGAAGAAATCCGAGATATTAAGACTCGGCTTATCAAGGAAACCCAGAAACACTATTTTGCCCCAGAACATCAAGCGTTAACACAAAAGACTAGAATTCCACCAAGCAGCAATCTCCTGACATTAAACCCCTTTCTTGACTCAAAGGGAATTATCAGATCAAACGGTCGTCTTGTACAGTCACCTGCTTTAACTTATAACGAACGACATCCAATTCTACTACCTTATGATGCCAAATTGTCTCAGTTGCTGGTTGAGTTTACACACAAAATTACTCTAAACGGTGGAAATCAACTGATGATGCTGGTTTTAAGAGCGGAATTCTGGATATTTAGGCTGAAACCACTTGTAAAGAAGATTATTCACAGCTGTCGAACTTGCATCCTCTATAAACAGCATACTCAAAACCAGATTATGGCAGCTCTTCCTCCCGAACTTTGCAGGCCCGAGAGTTGACTTTGCAGGCCCGTTTACTTTTAAAAACTTTATAGGCCGTGCTTGCCTTATCACGAAAGGTTATGTATGCATATTTGTGTGCTTCGCCACAAAGGCAATACATCTGGAGCCCACAAGCGATTTATCGACCCAATATTTCCTAGCAGCTCTTGCTCGATTCATCGGTCGTCGCGGATGTCCAGCTCGTATATAGTCCGATAATGGAACAAATTTTGTGGGTGCTGCGGAAATACTGAAAAAAGACCGAATTGCATTTCTAAAGCAAATTCAGGAGGCCGCCCTTCAACAAAATACCCATCAAAACTTAGAACTTTGGGAGGCAGGGGTTAAATCTTTCAAAACTCACCTAACTAAGGTCATGCCAAAGATGAATATAACTTTTAATGAATTTTCTACAATATTGACTCGAATTGAATCGTATCTAAATTCCAGACCCCTAAGTTTCGCTAGCGACGACCGTAATGATCTATCTCCATTAACACCAGGACATTTTCTGATCGGTACTTCCATGTTTGCCCAGATATATCTGATGAAGACATCACATTCGCCAATCGATGGAGACGCCTGAGAATCATTTCGCAACACTTATGTCAGAGATGGAAAGCGGAATATCTTAACGAATTGCATAGAAGAAACAAATGGAAGTACCAACAGGATAATGTAAAGGTTAACGATCTTGACGTCATAAAAGATGAAAGGCTAGCTCCAAATGAATGGAAACTAGGACGAATAGAGAAAACGTACCCGGGACTCGACCAAAATATACGCGTAGTAGATATACGGACTTCTAGCGGCATAACAAGTTGGCCCATTACAAAGACGGTCAAGTTATTTTCGGACTGACTACATTTTTCATCTCCATCAGCTATCAAATTCAATACTCACAAAATTTTGTATGTACTTTTAGTAATGGCTGGCTATCTACCACGGCCGAACAGGTCTCCTGAACGTCATCGTCGAAATGAGCGTCCAGGCAGATCCGAAGACCGTCAACACCGTGGCAACCAGCGTCCCGACGGAAGCAACCAAGCGCCACTAGGATCAAGGGCTTCGTCCCGCCGACTGGCAATTGTCAAGAGGACCATGCTATACGGTCTTGCCACGTCTTCAGGCAAATGACTCCACAAAGGCGTTACGAGGTGGTCGAAAGGCGCGGATATTGTCGGAATTGCTTGGCCCGCAGTCATTTGGCTCCGACTGTCAAAATTTAACGGGTTGCCGCGACTGCGATAGACGACACCACACACTGCTACATGGGCGCCGCAGCTCGCCAATTTTCTCAGACCTGACAGTCCCACGGATGTAGCCTATCTGCGAGCGACCGTGCTCGTACCTACGCCATGGTGCGAATCATGGATAGTT